>OZ030384.1:12622695-12678733 GCA_964023945.1 Ectemnius cavifrons | reverse complement strand
AATAAAAAGAACAGTGCACTTGCAAGCCTATGGGCCGATTAAACTCCATCCACTTGCTTGTACTTGTGTCCAGCAGCATAAATATCCACGATCTTACTTCAAACTCACAGGCTCACCAACACAACAAAGCAAAGTAGGAATAGGGGCATGAGCAGATCCTAAAGAGTAGCATATACCGATGCACTTTACGGTGTACACATGTATACGCTTAAATAGATGGCGGAGAAGCGATGCCGTTGCCTTGCGATGTGGAGCAATGCAGAGTGCCAAGTGCGCAGTGCGCACTGCGCGCTACAATGGAAAGTAAAGCAGCTTGCTGGCGCGTGAGGCTAGCGAGCGAGAGGAAAGCCTTCCTTCGACAAAAGACACACCGGGACCACGCACGCGCTCCCACACGATCAGATGATGTATCCCGATCCCCTCGTTTCCGGCGGTGGATCTCCCCTAGAAATCCCGCCCGAGGCGAATCACCTTCATCCAATCGGCTTCCGTTCCCTCTTCGATGCGCAAATTATTTACTGCCACTGCTTCCGGTAGGACACCCTCTCCGGGACCGAGATCTATACCAGACATAACCCAGCAATCGTGCTTTCGATTAATACGACCACCTGCATCATTGGCTGGAAGACTACAAGTTCAACTTAATATTGCAGCGGCGACAACAAAAGCCAAGTGATTAATTGTATGGTTCCACTGTTCGGACACAAACACATATACCCTCCATGTCTCTCTCCTACGCATCGATGACGAAGACTCTCTTTCTCTCGGATCGTACCAATAATACCCTGTGCTATACTCTCTCACACACACATATGGACGGCGACGATATGGCCTCGGACCTCGGTTGCGTTACACTTTTGCCACGCCTCGATCGGACTGGCAAGCTCATCGCGAAAGTGAAACGCAATAAAGAAGCGACGCCACGCTACGCGAGAGTACCATACCTCTCCCTCCCTCTTGCCCCCCGTTGCCGTTGCCGTTGCCGTTATCGTCGTCGCCGCCGCGGCCGTTGCGCAGCAAACATGATCCACGAAAAATCAGCGTAAAGATACACGTTCTCGAGAGCCGATGAAGGGAAGACAAATTTGAGGATACCCTGCAACGTGCTTTGAAGAACACAGGAAGCCTCGGGAGGCTTGGAAATCGCTTTCCTTCCAGACTCACGCAGAACGGAGATCCCAGAGCTCCTGGGACGATGTGATCGCCGAATCCACAAATCCAGACCAGCATCCGCCAGCCCCCCTAACCTACTAACCCCGCTAGCCGTTACCAGTTACCCGCAACCCATTCATTCCACCTGGAGTCTCCGTTTTTTTTCGATACATATTATTAGCAAGTTGTTTCCTCGCCCTAAGATTCGCATAGAAATCTACTTTACTTTACCAAATCCAAGCAAAGGAAGCATGTCCAACAAAATTTTTGGTAAAATGGAGTTGATAGAACCGACCGGATGCGCAAAGTATGACTATCACCGATTATGGTTTCTAGTGACGGGAATTCCAGGAGAACGCGAAATTACGACGAGTTTGGCCAAGCCCAGTTGTACAGTTTCATCTATCACTTCTCGTTTACTGTAAATTACACCGACGCAAAGTAAACAAGTCTCGAAAGCATAGAGTATTGCATTGGGCTGGCATTGTTACCTTATCATACGTACCTGCAACCAACTCTATCAACTAACCGCTCGCCTTTGTCCCTTCGCGTTGAATCCTTTAAATAGGCCACTATATACACACACACACACACATTGTAATATACGATTGTTTGATACTACGTACATATATGTATATAGATGTTAAAATTCGCGTCGAGGCTCAACTAAGTTAGTCGAAATCGTCCAAATACATAGTAGACATTTTACGAAGCAAGTTAGCTACTTGCGTTCGAATGAAGCGCGTCGCGTTAGGCGCGGCTACAGAAAAGATGATTAAGGAGCCTAATCATGTTCTGACATGTGTATGTACTATATGTGTCGCGTCGCCGTGGATCCCGAACGGCCGAAAACACGACTATAGTCAGTGACATGCGTGATACCTACTTACTCACCTGGACTAAACCGCAAAGTGCTCGCACCGCCGTGTCCGCATTCGTCGGATTAGGGACGCAACAGAAATACATCAAGTACGAAATAAGTAGAGATATCGAATAGAAGTAATATGCATCGTATACCACGATTGTGATTTCACCGAGGTTACCGACTTAAATACGCATAGATATGTATATCTAGTGTTAGCCGTAGGCAGCGCGCTTTAAGTGGACCCACCCTTTCGTCACCTTTCATAGAAGCACTAAACTTTAAGCTGAAAATCGATGCTCAGTATTCACTAAGGGTACTGTATCATCCATCGCGAATCTCCCACCATCACCGTCGCGGACTTTTAGCTATGTAGTTGCGCGTCCTGTAGCATAGTGCTGGTGACTGTATATATGTCAATATGTAATATTCGAGAAAATATATATATGAATTATATATCTATTACTACTACGTCTATCTATGGAAATGAGAGCATTGACTTTTCTGAAGGACATCCGTCTGATTTTGGTTAACGGACTCTCCTTTATTTTTAATCTACATACACTAGCGCAATTAAGGTAGTTGTATCAGTACTGTACCATCCAACAGTCAACCGTTGGCCGAAGGAACTGTTAACTTCACTTTGCATACTGCCGGTGGGCTAAACTTTTGTCAGTGCCTATCCCCTTTAGAAATTTTCGAGAAAAGGAATTTTGAACTAGGGCTCTGGAATTCATATCACTTCTTCCTTATTGCAAGAAAACATTTTCCGCCAAATCTCAGCCCCCGAAACAGTCGGGAAGACTGGAAAACATGTAAAATACCGTCGAAATTAGATGCAACCATTATACAGAAGATTGTTTCCATGTGTTTTTGGTACAATTCCGGTATTTCTGCCACTGGTCCTATGTTTTCTATCCGTTTTCATACTCAAACAATCGATTTATCCACCGTTCGCCAAAGCCCCAGAACCTGCTAAAAATCGAAAAATCAAAAGATGGAAAAACTCTGAAGAGATACGCGCACACGGCAAGTTTTTTTTATTCATAAAACCGCATGTTAAATCCATGTTAAATAAATAAACTGCTGTCGCTGGCGATTATCGCTTTATTTCCGCGACGCGACGGTGCTAAGCACATGTACATATGTAAATGTAGAATCTGATTATCGGCCAAGAACCGCGAAGGAAACTCGGTATGAGCGTCTACTTGGTGAAACGATTCGGATCCATAAATAAAATCTCAGTCATCTCGCTCGAAGCTGGCCGGCCTGCAAGCGAACAACTACATAGTAGCTTTGTAGCCGTAGGGGGGCCGAGGACGCGACTTTGACCTAAATATAAGCAAACTGTGCCGATCACATTGGCCCGAGATGCATTGCCTTTGAATTGTCTTTCCTTGGCTTGACACAGTGTAACACTCTCGAAAATCTAGGCCTAATTTCAGAATTAACACATTATCGGGCACCAAGGCATCTTTCATTTCGCTTCTTTCCCCCGAAACTTGAAACTTGATCAACTTGACAGATAGTCTGATTGCGAGTGATGTGAGTGTTCTACTGGACTCGAAGATGGTAAAACTTAATGCTTCTCGAAGGAATCGCTCTAGATCCTTGATAGATTCCGGCTCGTTCTTGGCTAGCGGTATCCATGGTCGATGGTTCATTCTTTCGCTTGAAAGTTTATTTGTCGCTAAGAGGATTCTTGTCAACTACTACAGGGAAAGCAACGATTTACCAAGTATAAAGTTTTATTTGAAAGACATTATGACAGTATGAGACCGAAAGAACGGTACAAGTATGTTAGTCTAACTGATGAAACAGTATTATTGTGCAAAAGTTGTCGTTGTTGCATCTGAATATGTAGTCAGTCTTGATGTTACAGTAATTGACAGAAATGCACTATCTAACGTTTGGACGGCAGATTTTGAGATGGATGTGTGTAACATTAACTTATGCCCATGGATCACTTCCATGGGACAGCTTGTAGAAGCCAATGCTGGTCAATATGTCCTGTACATGCTGCTATAACAGGATCATTACTATCGCTAGCTTGAAGGCACATTCCAGTCGAAACATGTGTAAGTCTTTTCTCCTGAAATTTACCAAATTTCTCCTTTGTATAAAAAGGTTTCTACCTTAGAATATGATCTTACAAATGGGATGCACAATCTATGTAGCACTATACATACGGGCTGATTGTAGTGCCACTTCTGCCTGACGTGACCACTGCATGCCATTATTTTGACCTTTGGAGTTTTGTTCCGGTCATCGTGCTCCGGAGCATCCAAACACACACTTTCATCGGTCATTACGATGCCGTTTTCGGTCATAATAAACATTTGAGAAAATATCGGCCGAGAGATACACGTCTCTAATAAAGCATAACCGGAGGGCTGAGAATAGGTTCCTTTGGCCACGGGTCGCATGAGACATCTTTCATTTTTCGCGTTCACGATCTGCACAAAGTGCTACACTCAAGTGCTGCATTAACGGTTTCATAGTAAGATGAATGAATAACCCACCCGACCAAAGAAGCGATCAGTTTTTGGAAAGAAATGCTCGGGCCAGATATTATCCAGATACCATTCAAAGCTTTTACATTGCAGTCGTTCTCTCAATGCCAATCTGGATCGGACTTGCTGCTTATACCTTAATCTAGCTGCCTCTAAAACACGTTCAGAATAGTTTATTCAAGTTCCTCGGACGAGTGGTGGGCCTATTCACCTACCAGGATTGAATTTAAAATAAAATTCTGCCCAATCGTCCATCCAAACGAGGGCAACCCTTGCCAGGTTTCCATAAAGAATTTCCCCGACACCGCCTGGGAAGGTGTACGGGGACGACTTTCGGAAAAGGTGACCAACATGAGAGCAAGGCGCAATTTCAATGCTACCTCCACACTGCCAGACCCGGAACGACAGCTCCAAGTTCTCGCCACCCCAAATCCGCATTTGCTCGTCGTAACCACCCAACTCAAAAAAGTAATCCTTGTCTATAGAGAACAGCCCACCAGCCATTGCAGGTGTTCTAAACGGTTCAACAATACTTGACCGGCGTTCTTCCAGCAAACGACCACCCAATGTTAGCCAGCGAAAATGTAGGTCCCAATTAAAGGCGCCCCAATGTAATTCGAAAGTGCTGAAAGTAATGGGGTGAGCCTTACTTAACCAGGGAAATGTGCGATATGCCTGCTCGTTTTTCATAGATATTCACCGTGTATAACTGAATGTATCGTCATTGATTATATCTATCACCGGCGATACAACTCTTGTCCTATTCGTGGAAATCGCCTGGAGCAATGGTTCCAACCATCCTAAAGATCAGATTCTAATGACTATCTCTTTTTCGATGATTACCCATACCCTCTCTCTCTCTCTCTCTCTCTCTCTCTCTCTATGCATAATCCTCTATTGGACACTTGCCCACCGTGCACTCGCAATGCGCGTCTAGGAACGTAAGTACTTCACCAGTGGCCGCATTCGCACCAATCAGCCGTGCCTTTATCAATCCTACACGCTCGGATGACCGAAGAACCCTGGTCGGAACGTCCAATTTCCTAACGTGTTTGTCCAAAGAATCCTTTAAAAAGTCTGATTCGAGGGCAACTTGTTCAAGTGGTTGCTCATAAACTTTCATAGGAGATATAGGCGCGCACTCGAATCTGCTCGTATGACGTACACATCGCCTTACCTCTATCGCTGTTATCATCAACCAGAATGATTTCTTTCAATAAATTTCTTGGTGACCTATTAATAACGCTATACACCGTTCGAAGTAATGTACTCCATGCTTCATTATGAAAGACAATAATGATCGACGTCCTTGGCAAATTGTTCAAGTTTGCATAGCGCAAGATGCACCTAAATACAGCAATATTGTTGTGCTTTTCAAAGGATACTGATCAACTGTGTGTCGGTACTTGCCTCTTTTTTCTAACATCTGGCAAACTCCGGTTCAGTGGAATTCTATCGCTAGCCATCAAATTGAATCGATTGATTTGAAATAGCTGTTGCATTTTATAGATATCCCTCGATGGTATAACAACTGGATTGCCATTCCTTCCTTCATACGGCCTTGGATCGAACATATTCTCATTGAGCAGCTCTAAAAGTCAATGAAGCTCCTCATCAGTATAATATTCATGCCGTTCCTGCTCTGCCCTGCCTTGAAACTTATCATTTTACCTTTTGTAATGTTCGGTGTCTTTAAAGGATCCACCGAGTCTCCGATATAGTGGCCCACTACTACGTGTATCCCCCTAGGATCTATGTAATCCTTCTGATTCTCTAGCAAACTATAACAGGTGTCAGTCCCTCTTATACTATCGCTCGTCGGATGCCTCGTTGATAGGAGCTAATGATAATTCAACGTAATTCTTTATAACACTACTATTTACCGTACTGAGATATAATCGTCGGACAGATGTTGCATTCCTCCACTTGTTTTAGGCCAGAAGAAAAAGGTGGTGCTAAGTAGAATAATCAGGAAACTAGCCGACCATAACTTAATTGATCTACTTAGTCTTGCCCACATCATGCTTAGTATATAGTTGCGGTTAATTGGACTGTGTGTATACGGTGTGCTCGGACATCTAATACATATTTGCTGGTTTAAAGAAGAAGAAGACAGACAAGACTATTATCACAGATCGAACGTCACACGAAGTCTGGTTGGACACAACCATTATTATCAGGTATCATCATCGCAACGGTTCCATTCATCAGTCGCATGATCTCTCACACGGTACTGATGAAACATCGCAGTGTAAACCCACAATTGTCAATCGTAGGAAACACGCTAGATGGGAATAATCGCATTAAATTAATTACCGCACCTGTAGCCTGTAGCATATCTCGTGAGCCTCTCTGCTATGCAGGATGTTCTCACCCTGTATAAACTTCACTCGCATCAGCCAATAACTTTTGATCGATATTGACTTGCTCCTTACTAACAATAAGATTAACGTTAAACGTCCTCCTGCCCATCTAAGTCCCGCTGCTGTTCATTCGAATCGGACGAAGGACTTGGTTTCTAGCGTGTTTCCATATCTAAACACACAGGCTCCGTTTCTGACTCCGTTTCTGGCTCGGTTCAAGGACTCGACTCACTCAGTCCGAATTGGGCCGATATGGTCCGATTCGGTCCGATTCAAAGTCTTGAATCGCCAGTGCCGTGGGTGCCTTAGATGCCGTGGGTGTCGTGCTCATCTCATTGTCAGTGCGTCACATATATCGCACACTTCTCATTCGTTCCGGCTCCGACCTGTGCCGCGTGGACGCTCTCGGCGGTTTAATCCTATATCTATAGTACTTATGTATGTATGTACATATATCTAGTACACTATATGATATGATCGGATATATGAATTAATATGAATACATCGCAGATATTGGATCATATCCAATATCAATATCAATATCTGCTATTGTGTAGTATGTACTATATGTAGATATATATATTGCAATTTTTAATTATTGCGATATAATAATATACATACAATACTGTATGTATATGTAGTACACACGTACTATACCACATCGTATATATTATTAATAATTCTGCATCCACACCGCACCACACTGGACCACTGGACCGCACCACTTCCGGATCTGGACCAATAGCAAAATCCGCGATCCGTCCGATCCGATCCAGTCGGATCCGAACGTGGAAGGTAGAGGCAAAACTGCTGCAAAACAGAACAGGAGCAGATAGGAGATCGAACGCTGAACAATATCAACCGCGCGAGAATAGGAGCGAATAAGAGCAGAAGGGAACCAAGGCAGAACAAGAGATCAGATTGACCAGAAAGCCGACATCGGTGCAGAACAGATTAACAAACCGTAGAAGCATAGGGAGCAAGCGCGCAGGACGCAGTAAGATTGATCGATCGGCCACGACCCAAGACAGCCAAGACAGCTATACCGCGGAAGAAAAGTTCATTAAAGTGCAACAACATCAAGCAAGACGGTGGCTTTCGCCTTTCCAAGTTCTTAAACTGTTGAAAGGATATAGAACGTATAGCTTTAATAAGAATGCAAGTGCCATTTAATACACACTTCCTGTACCCGTGCTCATACGTGATGGTGCGTCGGCAATAAACATAGCCTACAGAAGAGACAGACGTGTTTGTTGGGCATCTTGGCATTCGAACCATTCGAACTTGGAAGGGGACACGAGTACACGAGCTAAGCAGTCCGGGCTTCTTTGTCGGTGAGCATTTCAGCCTGCCGCCGAATAAGCCAAGTTTCTCATCACTGTAAATCACCAATATTCAATGGTATTCCGATTATTCCGAGCCCGGGCTCAACATTGGTCAACCGTACGCCAAATAGCTACCATCTCCTATGAATTTTCATTCTACTATGACAGACTCACTTCTCGTCCTGACAGTTCCTATTTTAGATTACATATCGCAAGAGTCTCACTCACCCTTTAAACTTGACAATATTCTCGCATTCTCTTCAATAACATCGATACTCTACTCCGATATCGCTAACAACTTTTTCGTCCAACAACAGGTAGAGATGGGGAAAATCGAGAAAAAGAAAGATTTTTTTCATTGCGGCCAGCCGCACAATATGCTGCACAGTTTAATGTTCAGAGAGTTTGGGTATTACACAGACCATAAGAAAAATACAGAGGGATTGACATCAGTGGCCGAAAGAAATCTCGTGCTGAAGATGTTCAAGGAACTTGTATGTAGTTTTATTTTCTATCTCAATTTTAACTGCTCATTATAATTATATTCTCCACCCGAGACAGAAATGTGATTTGCCAGGATTTCCAAAAGCAACCTTTTTAATGGTTTTCAGTCCTGATGGGTAAGCAGCCATAGATATATTACATAGTGAACGCAATGGTCGGGACTAGAAGTCTTTAGACTATTTTGCTACAATCGATTAATAAAAACGTTCTCACTTGCTAGGACAAAAGTGGCGTCGACCCATGGCAATCATGATGTTTATATCACCGAACTTGCCACCGGCAAAAACATAAAGACCTTATCCGGTCACCGCCGTACACCTTGGTGCATCGCGTTTCATCCATCGTGCAGTCAAATCTTAGCCTCTGGATGTCTCGGGGGGCAGGTCAGGGTCTGGGACTTGAATGTAAACAAAGCCTCTGCTATCTTAAATGTCACGGAGACTTCGCACAAAGCAAAACCTAATACAAATACTACTTTCCTATCTTTAGGGGGCGTGTGAAGTCTGGAATGTGGAAAGTCAAATAGGGATAGCATCTCTTGCTTTTCATCCTTCTAAAAGATTATTAGTAATAGCCACAAACAACAAGATATACTTTTGGAATTGGAGCCAGCCTGAAACATACGCCGTCGCATCTACCAGGACCGACAAAGAAAAAGTCAGGTATGCGGTTTCTCAATATAATGCGCCGCCGCGCGTGTAAAACCATGTTGTCCTCGCATTGATCAATTCTTTGAGTAAATTTACTTTCAAGGTACGTCGCTTTCGATAACTTGGGGTCTAAGCTGATCACTGGGATCGCAAATATCCGCTTGTGGCAGCGCTCTGGCGATCGATCTCTTCCACGAAGAGTCCTCAGGTATTGTCATTTTTATGATTGCGGGTGAATGTTTAACCGCGCAATGTTTATTGACATAAGATACCCCTCTTCTACAGGTACGCCTGTAATGCGCACCAAGTTTTAGATGAGTTGCCCAGACTCCACTTGTGGAATCATGGCTCGACATACGGAACTCGTATGCCTGACAATTATGCCGAGAGGACAACGCGGAACTTACATTATCGGGAAGTCAGAGTAGCCTTGGCTAACGGGGGTAATCTGAATGATAGTACTCCCAGCTCCAACAATCGAATCGAAGACAGAAGTCAGTCCAGGATAAATGGAGGCATCGAGTCTATATCGGGGGAACAGGACAATAGTTCCGATGGTGCTAATCAGAATTTCGAATACAATGGCGACCAAACTGGTAGGAGGGTCACCCGAAGTCGAGTCCACAGTGAAGACTGCGAAAACGACCCACCAAGAAGAAGGCGACGTTCGTTAGAACCATGTTCCCCTCTACTTTGCAGTAGTAGTACGAACGATAGCTCGTCCTCAAGCGACGAAGGATATTCTCGATCGGCGAGACATTCGAATATCTCCGATTTTATTATTTCTTCCCTTTGTCCTTTAACCTTCCACTCGAATATATCTCGGCCCGTACCACAGCGACCGGTAGTTCAGAATCCCGAGATATCCAATGAAATCTCAACGCAAAATGCTGCAGCAATCTTAAGCTCTGAAAGCTCTGAAAGCCTGAATCCGAATCAAACGTTAAGGCCGATAACAAGCATGTCGGATCTTGGGCCTTTCGTCCGCGGTGGGTAAGTAGATAACTGCCCCGTACCCATTAAATAAATACGGATATGCTTTCCAATTTAATCGGGACAAATCCTTCTTTGCCAAACAGTACGCACCTGGAGTTTCGGAGAAATTCCGATGAAGGCTATCCAGTTGAAACGTCGCACATACCTCCTGATTCGCCGGATGGTGAAAATACCGGCCAACAATCGGAAACCGGATGTAGCAATTTTGACTTCAATCCCGACGATCCTAGTACAAGCACAAACGAAAATCCTCGTCACTGGACCAGCCGTTGGATACGACTAAGTTCGTCCAATAGAAATGTCCAACGTAGTAGCAACATAATTTCTGATCCCACGAGAAGTATCCATGATTTGCTGGAGGAAGTGCTATTCAGTAACCCCGCTAGTTCCACGAATCTACAACGTAGTTTAACCAGTAATGCATTGGAAGAGCCGACTTTCAGTGGTAGGATCCAACACATCTCCACCAATCCGACATTGCGCCGGTAGGTTGTATTTTTCATATCTACAATAGATTTGCGACTTAACTGAAATATGCATTGATGAAAATATTCCTATTCCCGCTTAGTATCAAAGCAGAACTGGAACAGCTGATGCAAATCCGCAGCTCGTGGGACTGGTTAAAGACACGCTTCATATCGAAACAGACTGGAATTAAAAGATGCGCCGAGCGGAATTCTAATGGTAACCACCGTGAGCTCCCATATCTTATCAACGCGCTTTACCCCCTCACGAGCAAAACTGCCAAAGTCGCCGCCAATTCAATAGCTGGTCTCAATGTCACCCTTCTATATCCAAACCGCGTTTCTTCTCATGCCGCCTCTCCTTTATTACCTGCCCCTCCTGCTCGTAACCGCGATGCAACTCTCTCAGTCGTGGATCCCCTATCGCGTGGCGCCACCGCTGGGGCGAGAGGGGTGGGGTACACCGGAGTACCGCGTCCTAGGGAAAGCTCAAAAGCACTGCTTGCCAATATTGGAATGGAGATGGAGGGATAAGCGACTATGAAACCGCCCATTCAATTGGCCGGCGACTATAATACCACGCAATGGGCAAGTTAATCGAATGAAATCGTACTCTCTACGTAATTTAGCATACTCTAACAGAGTGCTGTTGGAACATCGGAATTTTGATGCTACGAATCGGGAGAAAAGTGACGATCAGAATCGACCTTCCACTTCAAGGGGCGTTACCACTTCGAGAGATACACTTGAACGAAACGCTTGTGAACATTCCGAGGGAGCGTCGGATAGATGTTTACATTCTCTTCTGATGCTGTTGCAAGATGACGGGCAATTACAGAAATTCATGTCGCATCATCTCTTGGAGATAGTGGATGCTTTGTGTGTACGTTGCCATAACAGCACAAGAAACGAGGGTGGTCCGACATCAAATGTAACCAGTGATCACACATACTCCAACGTGACCAGTGGCAGTAACAGTTTTAGCCCGTCTACGCCAAGAGAAGAAAGGGCCACCAGCTGCAACAGTGAAACTGACAGCACGACCGCTAATTCTCTGTGGGTCGCTCCCCCGGGACACTTCCACAATTTTCTATTCGAGAAGATACAGATAGCAGATATAATGCGATTCAAAATCCTTTCCGAGTGCATGGAGTATTGGAATAATAATAATGTTAGTAGAGATGAGGGGCATGCCGATAGACAGTCCGAAAATACCTGGGATAATAACAGTAGCGTGGTGATTCGTGGAGGTACAGTATTAACAGCCGGAAGGGCGCTTTGTGTAATAGGGCAAAGTTTAATTCACTTCCTCGAGGTGAATAGATTGACAATTTGCCCTGAACGAATACATCTTGTCGTTCATATGAGTCATTTATTGCAACTTGCAATTGATCTGACCGATCTATTAGTGAGAGAAGCTCAAAATCACGACCGCATATTGTCCATCCATCAATTTAGATGTACAATACTAAACAATCCGATAAGAAGCGAACGGTCCAGGAATGCGAATAGGCCAAATTCGGAAATTCTCTCGTTCAATACCTTCGAGACTCTGAGCTACCGCGTACAGGCTTGGAATTTCAGTGATGGCGAGGTTCCTGACATAACGGATCGTAAGTCAGCTAAGACATATTTAACTCAAGAGCGACTCAATTATGAGGAGAGCATTACGAACGAGGTAGAAATATAATAAAATGACTTATATTATTATAGCTGAGAAAAATGTGATTGTAAGAGAATGTAAAATTCACAATGATGCCAGCATAAACATATCTGCCGATGGGAAGCTTTTGACTACCATGTTCCCTTCCGGAAGTATTGACGGTGTCAGAAAAGCTACCGAAGTTGGTAAGTAATTGTATATCTTCACCCAAGGAAACCAGGAATCCAGAGGTATTAGACCCACCTAATATCTTTACATCTTCCCGACTAGGCGTATATAGCTTAGACTGGAAAACCTTGGGAAAGAAAATATGCTCGACAAAGATGTCCGACACAGTGGTTTCAGTATCGCTGTCACCGTTGCAGCAACACCTTTTGGTTGGTTTTGCGAGAATATTTGTACGTAAACCGTACGTAATGGCGCGCATTTACAAACTTATGGGGAAAGATGTGGAAGATGGGAACCTTGAGCAGCCGTGTGTCACTAATCCACACGCCGAAAATGAGGGAAACGAAAACAATATGAAAGGGCCCAGTAATTTCGGTGAGCAACCGAACGCTCAACGATTTCGGAACCGGGAAACGAAGCCTGAAGCGGAGGGCAAGGATATAAAGATGATACCGATCAGATGGTTGCACCCAACAGATTTTGATTGTACTGGTTCTGTGAGTCTGAATTGCATAAGATGGGCACCCCAGCCGGGTCAAGGATTGGTTTACGGTACAAATACGGGAGAGCTTAATATCCTTCATTGATATGCCTTTTGCCTGCCTCTCTAGTATGAAGTCGTATGAAGCCTGGATTCAATACCGACATGGAAAGTTACTGTATCAACCTAATATTAACCTCCATACCGTACGTGATTGTATATTTAGGGTTCGTAAGTACCACAACATGTGTGTGTGACACGAATGCGGGAGAAACTACCATTAGTATCGCCATTCATAATTCTGCTATCGCAAGTGATGGGCGTAAGTAAGCATGTTGTACCCAATTCAGTTTTCAATCTACCATCGTCCACATGCCAAACGCGCGCTCGCGTGTATCGCGTCGCCGATAAAGAGATGGTACACGCTACATGAGCATCTTCAAGAGGGGCCGTGCCTCATCACGCTTTACTTTTGCGATAGTATCATCCAAATGTTTTGCCTTCAATCAAACTGTTGTAAAGAGAGAGAGAGAGAGAGAGAGAGAGAGAGAGAGAGAGAGAGAGAGAGAGAGAGAGAGAGAGAGAGAGAGAGAGAGAGAGAGAGAAGAGCGATTAGGTACTAGAGTAAGATATATTTAAATAATATATTATTGTATAGTGCGTAATTTAACTGATAAGTCCTCATACATGGCTCTTTACATTGTCACTCTAGACTTGTATTATGATCTGAATATGATTTTTCTTATGAGAGAATTTTTCCGTGTCCCGAACGTGCAGCTTATCGCTAAGTAGTATTATCGTGTACTTGTCGAATGGAAGGAACAATGAATAAAATCGTTCTAGTGAGTGGTGCTACATCGGTACTGTATATAATGCTTTCATGACTGTTGTGCTGCAACTGATAAATAATACCTAATGCCTACCTAATGCGTTGCTAGAGAATTCATATACAATGCTCCGAATGCTAATCGTCGTATAATAGGCTGTGCAACAATTCCGGGATCTCCGGTTGCTTCAAACACAACGGAACTTCCTTATTCGATGGATTGGTGGGGGCAAATTTATTCTGTTGCTGCAATTGGCCAAGATCTTGATCCAACATGGTTTCGATCTCGTCGTCGATGTACAAAGGATTTTCATAACCCTTGTTCAGATACGAGTTCGTTGCATTAGTCGAATTGATCGTGTCGTTAATTGTTTTTTGAATTTCACTTTCCGATATGTAAACCGCATGGAAATTGTTAAGTGGTGCATTAATATCACAATCTATTGTCTGGCTATTATGTTGGGGTTGACCTCTGATTTCAGTTAGAGAACCGGGTATCTGATGGCACTTGACTTGATGTACTTTCAAGTTCCCTGTCTGAGAGAAACTCTTTGAGCAGAAACTACAGTGGTAGGGCCGTTCTCCGGTGTGACATCTCGAGTGTCTTTTCAGCTTGTACTTTGTTACAAACTGCTTGCCACATTCAGTGCAGGCATAGGGACTGTTTTGAACTTGCCTCTTTCCATCCGTAACAGAGGGAGTCTGGTCCAGGTCCATATGGAAATTGATCATGTGAGACTTTAAAGATATTTTATACCTGAAAGACTGATGACAATTGGCACATTGAAACTCTTTCTTTCCTTCATGCCTCTCCAGATGCTTTGTGAGTATCTCTCGTTGATTAAACGACATCCTGCAGATCTGCAATTAAAACCACCGTTCAAATGAAACTCTAATTTTCCATTATCAGAATAGGTGTCAGTGAAAATTCAGTCCCACTAACATTGCAGACAAATGGCCGTTGTCCGGTATGGATTCTTTTGTGCCTATCTAAGTGTGCTTGGCACCGAAAACTTTTTGCACATATCGGACACATACATTTCCTCAATTCCTCTTTGCCGGAGGGTGCCTTAGTAACAGAGTCATTTTCCTTCAAATGACATAACATATCCTGTAAAGGTATGCCAATTGCAATTAATGTATAAACCACTTTAGCAAAAGCGTACGATGATATTGCTTTGCATACCTCTGCAAAGTCTATCTCCAAGGAGGGTGCCGCAAGTTGCTTCTGTACATTTGCCACCATCAAACAGAACTCATCGAAAATACAAATCTTTTGCTCGCAATCGATGCATACATACTTGGAAAAAGCATCTGTGCTTAATATATTAATGACCTGTGTTGCGGCAAAAATCGTATCGTAGACACAAATATTGTACAGAAATGAGCCGGCTAGCTATATTCTAATGTTGCTCGCACTCAAACTTACATCCATCGAGAAGTATTTGTTTATAATTGATATTAAAACGGCTCCTTTAACCTTATCCTTGAACACATCGGTACCATGCTGCTTTTCTTTCCCACAAAGCCGACACAGTTTTGGGCCAATCTTATGATACATCATTATGCGTTCTGAAAGAACCGTTTAAAAAATGCTACCATCCTCAGACACAGTGATGGGTACCTGCCTCCTTCCGGTCTCTGGCCCCCACGATTATAATAATTGTGTCTGACATATGCCTATGCCCCTGTGCCTCACAGATGTAGTATGTACATGCAATGCGATGCGATGTGATGCATGATGAGATAACTGGCAAGGGTGGCAAGAATTCTTAAAAGGTACTCTGAAGATACATCTATAGTGCAATCAGTGCAATTTGGACGTATCTACATGTATACATAAGTCCCATATCAGAGAACCAAATACTTATTTATCGATGAGATATATATATATGCATCGATAAATCGAAAAAATCGCGCTATATACCGGTACGCGCACCCGCTAAAAGTTTTTTTATACACAAAAAACTCATTGAATATAAATAGTCTTGGCTTTATTCGGGTTTTATTAATAATAACTTTTATTATTATATTACGCGCGAAAACGAGATGGTGTATGAAAAATTCTGCAAAAATTATATGCATTCGTATAGAAATATACGGATATGAAACTATACGCGGGTGTTTTTTTTATAGGATCCTATAGAAAACCGTTAAAATTGCTATAATATGACTTATGACTATGACAACCGCGTTTTGGCAAATAATTATATACATATATGTCGCGCCGGAAAAGCATATATAAAAGTGATAAGCAACGGATGAGTGTTCGATTGAACGCATCCGAGGGATGTGCTGCTTGCTCACTGGTGCTCACTGTTTTCACGTTCACACACCAGAGTGTTCACTTATGCTTGCCGCTGCTAATCCGAGAGCGATCTGCATCCTGCATCAGGCAAACTGAAATTCTGAACACAGACGTGACTAAGCCAGACTGAGCAATACAGAACGATACAAGTGTGGCAAAGTGTTTGTAATCCGTGCAAAATAAAACGGAGAAAACTACGAGTGTGAGCAGCAATAGAAAATTTCTCTCGGTTGCACGTGCGAACATGCCGGGAAAATGTGGAGAAACTCGGCTACATAGGCGAGCAACGCTATTAGTTAACCTCCTTTAAAATCGGAAAAACGCGCCGCAAGAAAAGCGGCTCTGTGAAAGTCCCCCCCCCCCCCCCCCCGTCCCTCGTCTCAATCGCTATCTCTCTTCTTGGAATAATTTAACGAAATAACGGAAGGGTTGAAGAAAATGGTGCCCCTTGGGCCATCGCCCGGCCATCAAACTAGCGTAAACAATTCTACGAGTGCCCCGGCTGGCGGGACAAAGAGTAGTTCATCATTGGTGAGTGAGTAAGCGTCGGCAACACGGTCTCGATCCGCCACCGCTTTCATTTACCCTCCTTACTCATCTTCTCTTCTTATCACTCCTCTCTACACCCACTGTGCTGAAGCTGTCAGCTCTCAGACACATAATAAATTGCCTTCCATTGACAGAAACCGAATTACACATTGAAATACACTCTTGCTGGCCATACCAAAGCTGTTTCATCTGTCAAGTTCAGCCCGAACGGCGAGTGGCTCGCTAGTTCCTGTAAGTTTTATTAATTAACACACTGGTACCTGATTTAGGTCCAAGCCAAGCACAAAGTGCGAATGCACAGTTGTCCAAATATGATTCGAGGATGATTTTCAGCTGCCGATAAACTCATAAAAATTTGGGGTTCTTATGATGGTAAGTTTGAAAAAACAATATCAGGGCACAAGCTTGGAATCTCTGATGTCGCCTGGTCTAGCGACAGCAGATTACTGGTGTCGGCTTCCGATGATAAGACATTAAGAATCTGGGAGTTAAGTTCGGTGAGCAGCTGATCCTTCTCCAATCTACCTTTTACCTTAGCTTTGCTTCGGTATTGGCGTATAACGAATTGTACCATAATTTATCTGTTTTGTACCATTAACAGGGTAAATGCTTGAAAACTCTAAAGGGACATAGCAACTATGTGTTTTGTTGTAACTTCAATCCACAATCCAATCTGATAGTTTCAGGCTCGGTAAGTGTTGATTTCAAGTGGCTCCATTTGTTGGTGCTTGCTCCAATTTATCCAAGCAATGTCCCGATCAAATGGTAAAATTTTCAGTTTGATGAAAGCGTCCGTATCTGGGATGTAAGAACAGGCAAATGTTTGAAAACACTGCCAGCCCATTCTGATCCAGTAAGCGCAGTCCACTTTAATCGTGATGGTTCCTTAATAGTCTCAAGTAGCTATGACGGTTTGTGGTAAGCAACAGGTAGTCCTTAGCAACTCCGTTTCCATCGCTCAATTAACGGGAGCAATCTCACTCACGATTACTCATTATGACAGCCGTATTTGGGATACAGCATCTGGTCAATGTCTCAAGACCCTCATCGATGATGACAATCCACCGGTATCATTTGTCAAGTTCTCTCCAAACGGGAAGTATATCTTAGCGGCAACTTTGGACAATACGCTCAAGTTGTGGGATTACAGTAAAGGAAAGTGCTTAAAAACGTATACCGGCCATAAAAATGAAAAGTACTGCATATTTGCAAATTTCTCAGTCACTGGTGGTAAGGCAAGTATCGAATTTTTGGCATGTTTCAAAGGAGAATGAATGATGTGCTGAAAAATGTTGTGCAAATTTCACAGTGGATCGTCTCAGGCTCAGAGGACAACATGGTGTATATCTGGAATTTACAGACAAAGGAAATTGTTCAGAAACTGCAAGGCCATACAGGTCAGTCGGACTTGATAGCAATACTTAACAATCAACGCTTCATCTCATCCTTTGAACTGTATCGTTCTTTTTGAATACTGACTAATTGGATGACATGCATCTCATTCCTTTGCAGATGTTGTTCTTTGTACTACCTGTCACCCAACGGACAATATAATAGCGTCGGCGGCATTGGAAAATGACAAGACGATCAAGCTTTGGAAAAGCGATACTTAGGATAATAATAAAAGTAACAGACGTGGCGTATCATCACGACAATTCTTGTCTATCACTTCACTACTTCTAGAATTATTCTCCTTTTCTGTAACTTCGCTATTCGCATTCTTGGCCAAACACATCGACTTTTGTTCAAGCACATTCCTCTTAGCAAGTTCCCCAACGATCTATGGATAGAGTTATACACGGCGCAAGCTTCTCGGCATTACAATGCCATTTGCATTTGGTTCAGTTTCGTCCCGATCCGCGCGCAAGAACTTTTGTCGATTTTACGTGGGCTAAGGTACTGCTTGATAATTACTCCCGTGGAGTAACGCACTCTTCATAGACTTGGCAGAATAGTCTCCAAGTAGTTGACGCAACATGTTTCACTCGAACTCAACGGAAACTTGGACCGATTTGTTACAGCTATCGAATATGCGCTGTGTCCTGATATTTATTGTACAGGTATAAATATGTTGCTTTCCTATTCAGCGCAGCTTGCCTGTAATATGTATACACTTCATACCTTTCGAAATGTATCGGGTGAGGAAACGACACACGGCACATGCCATGTGTGTATGAGAACATATGTTATAATTTGAGGTTGATACTTTTTCTAGTGTCGCAGTAATCAGGGCTGATTGTGTAATGTGTCCATTCGCTCGCAATATATGTACAGGAGTTTCAAATTTGAAAAATATATTTTCGTACCTGAAGTGTCCCTTTCTAATTGTATAGATATGTCGCTTGCTCGCTCGCTCGTTCGCCCCCATTTTAGTGTAATGTACTACTTTTTCAAGGAAATGAGAAAAACTTGATGCAATTTTCAGTTTTATTAAAGCAAAAATTTCTTTGCATACAGTCATGTGGAGGAGTAGCGGTTCGGTGATACTCGTGGGAGGATTTTCCCTTAAGAAATCAAATTGACCTGGCCGATAGACCCAGGTGTGCAGCCGAAAATTTTAAACGGCAAGAATTACGCCGTAATTTCACAGATACGTTACTAACCGACGGGAATTGGGTATACACTACAGTATCGCAAGAAATAGAAACCAGGGCGATACACACATTAACTGATGCTCCGCAGTACGCTGCTTATGTATGTGTAAGGATCCGTTATTTCACCGAGTAATTCTGCAACAGAACAAGGTAGCAATAAGCTTTACTCGACAAGTTTCTCCTTAATACAAAGAGAGAGAGAGAGAGAGAGAGAGAGGGGGGGGGGGGTCATCCTGATTACCGTTAGCATCGCAAAATTCTCCGAAGGAGGAGCATGGCAAAAGTTCATCTCGGTATATTTTCAGTACACGCTCAGAGGCTTTCAACATGGCTTCATCGTTGTGTCGAATGTACTTTGCCAGGACCGCAGGCCACTGATCGTCAGACGACACGTTAACTTTCTACAACGGAAAGTGTAAGAATAAGTGCAAATAAGCAAAACAAAAGCGATAGCTCGAGACAGAATGAATGTTGGTCGTTTGGATGGAAGTGATGGAAAAAAGCTTACCTTGAAAAATGTATCGTATATGCAATTGAGTAAGCCGAAGAAAACCAAGACACTTTCGTACACCTGATAATTCTTAATGGTACAGTCTACGATTGCCTTAGTCGGAGCTGACGGAGAAACATATCGCTGATGCGCTAGTATTATCAATCTATTTAGGTGAGCTATTCTATACTGTTTCCAGCGAGCAGGGGTCAAAAGCAGAAGAGACATGGTACATAGGTAGAGTGGTCCTTCAGCCTCGTAGCAGCTTTCGAGCCAAGCGGCACTTGGTGTCGATTCCAAATAGCTCAGCAACGTCTTCTCTTCTCTCGCAGCCGAACGCGTTCTGGAATTCACACAATACATGAGAAACAACTCAACAAATGATGTCGCCCTAATTTCGCGATCGGTACGCCTTTTGCTATTCTCATGTATGGCAATGTTGTTCTCGTTTCCTTAATGCAGATAAAGTACATACGTGTTTATTACATAAAGCGCCATGTGTATTAGGTACGGGATCAGATGCATATTTGACTGAGGGCCGCCACCCCCGGTATCCTCGTGAAAACTCTTTCCTTGGGCAAACCGTAGCAGAAGGAGTTTGAGATCTTGAACTGTCGAAGCGTACGATATATCCCGGTGGCCCGTACATTCTTGCAGATAAGTGTTGTGCCGTGCCAGACAGCTAGCAAACGCTGACTCTGGCACTTGTGGACCCCAAAGGGGCAGTAGACCATTACATTTAGTATTTGCATTTTGTAAAGCCGCACTTTCCCATTCATCGCGGGCTCTCGCAAGTCTTACAGCCGACATGTGGCAATCGACGTGCACCACATTGAAATGTGTGACGGTCGTATAACCCACCGTCTTCCTTTGTTTCGTTTCAAATTCCTCCACGTTGCATCGCTTAGTAAATGTGTATATACCAAGGACCTGAAACGGGGAAGAAACACGTCTCTGCACCCAAGTCTTGTCGAATTGGTACTACTTCTTTCGAGAATGAAAGTCGATCCTCACACATCGATACAATGTACATGTATAAAAGTGTTGGATACTTGCATAGAAACATTATACCAACCATGTTTGGCTTAAATTTGTACCCTTCGCGGCATATCACGCACACTAATCCGGTCTCCTCTCCCAGATCTTCCATCTGTTGAAGTATTGTACCGCTAGCAGTTACTTGCCCCTTGTCGTTTGTCTGCATACCCAAAGCACCCAACTGTCTCTCCCTCATCGCCATAGCTAGCCGCTTTTTCTCGCTCCGTGTATGCTGGCGAGCTTCTTCGATTAATTCAGCAACCCGCTTATTCGTACATAATGCTTCCAACAGATTCTCAGCCAATGATCCAACATGCTCGTCAGACGATACTTGTTCCAAACGGTGTATTATGCTTATTGTGGTTTTTGAAACAGCAAGCTGTGGATCAATGAGCAGCCAGTTGTATGTACTGTGCACTATTGCATTCCTTGACACGACGGGGACGTGAAGTCTTCAATTCGCAATGTAAAGAGCTTACCTGCGTTGGTTCATGATCTCTCGCAAGCCCCGTGAGAAATCGTAGTATATACTTGAGAGCAGGCTTGGAGATGAAGTCCTTCAGCTCATCACTGTCTGTGCGCCGGAGCGTTGGCTTCACACATGGCGCGTGCACCTATCGAAACAAGAGAGAGAGGGGGGGAACTTCACAAACTGGGAAAATTTAGTCTGACCATGTAATAAATCATTCTGGCGTTGCACAATACTAAATCTTTTAAGAATGCGAGTAACAATACTCGAAATGTCTCGATAAAAATAATTCAAAGTTAGAAAAAGTACAGCCACCCACCCGCCGACCTATCTCTCTTTGCACAATATACAGGACGATTCATTGAAAACTGTTTTGATGTAACTGACTCACCGTGATGTATTCGACAGCATCCATCACAACACCCATACTGATGATGTAGTCTTTCAGTGTGTTTCCAATAGCATTTCGCTCGATACCTTGCGTGAGTATACAAAAGAGCTCGAGTTTCTGCTCATCCTCCGACGTGCGCTCAAAGTCGAATTTGTAGAAATTCAGCACTGGCTGGAAGTATTGAAAGAGGAGGTCCATTTTTTCGGTATTACCGTAGGTGAGGGCTGCCAACACACGCGCAAGGTGAGCCAGCACACTGCTACTTTGTCTAACAGCAGTGTTTTGCGTGCAGGAAAGCAGCGCCTTCACATGTTCCGGGCCACCAAGTGTGCGCGAAAATGCCTCGAAGCTTGCAAGTGATTGCGAAGCAGCATTTGCTAAGATCGTCTCCATAATCTAGAATAGTGGATAAGAGGTCAGCGAGGACTAAGTCTCATTACTTTCCGAATGTGCGTGGCTTGCGAAAGGCCACTGGACTTACATCGAGTAGTTGTTCGGTGATCTTTGCGTGAGAATTATCCGACTCGCTTACAAGGCAACGTTGGAGAACATCGAGCAACACTGTTACAGCGCCCAGCTCAGGTCTACTTAGTACTTCCTGATTTAATTTCACTTTCACCGACAGCCAAAACAGTTTTAGAAGCACTTGGAGCAACGGTCGAGCCCTGTTCACGTCTTGTATAGCAGCCAAACGAGTTAGCATCACTTGCAAGCCACCGCAATCTGCCAAGACGTTCGCCATTTTATAAACTTCCTCGTTATTAACCTCTTGCTCGCTATTTGCATTCAAGCTCTCGACAAATTCTTCTGTCGCATCGCCGAGTAAACCTCGCATGCGGTATATCACCCGCATGACACCGCATTCGCCGCCTTCCGGTAGCCATATCTTTTTATATACCTGTGAACACGTTTCAAGCAAATCGCACACGTGACGGCAATTAGTGATCTCGCGTCCAAATCCCCCTGAATGAAAGGAGCCGGACAAAGCAATGCTCGTTACATACTTCTTTCACCGGCAGGTCCAAACTAATAATTTTATTGCTGACTAGGAGCTCCATGCCGTTATCGTCTTCCAACAGAGCAACCAGCTCGCAATCCTGACAGATCTTATTTTTCACGTCCCTCATAAGCGGCCCTAATCCGGGCTCGAGACTGCTGTAGGGATTACCGAGCATCCTTCCCTGTATGTGGAAGAAAACTCTATTGTACAGACACATGAAAGTTGACTGGGGAATGAATGAAGAGTCTAATCTCCATGAAGCGGTAGAGAAGGTGAAATGGGTCAAGAATCCGCTTGGACGAACCAAAGTCGAGTTTTCAAACTACCTGCAAGAAATCTTCCTGCTGAGGATCCTTCTCAAGGGTCAAAAAAAATTCGCCCACGTCATTCTCCTCGGGATAAATAATGGAGCAAAGTCTCTCAAAAATAAAGACAGGCGTGCGAACGTCCTCCAGGCTGTATTTCTGTACGGTTTCCACGCAGATTGCCATAAAAGCTTTGGTCTCATCTTCTGTACCTGAGAAATGTTTTCGAGTATGGCCGTTTGAGATTCCATAATGCGCAGCAACCACGTTCCGTAATCGGTAAGTCGAGTTTGTGCATACCTGTGGTCATTTCCTCGAGTAATTCGAGCAAATGCTCTTGGGTATCGTCGATGAGTATAGTGCGTTGCACCACTAGCCTCCGAAGGGACAGATACCCGTTCAATACGGCACCAACAAGACGTCCCTTGTATTGTTGCTTAATGTTCTTCTGCAAGAGGAAGGTTCCCAATAGCTCGGTTAACTTTCTCAGGGAGTAACCCTGCGCGAGATCACTGGTCAATGTCGTTTCTTCCAAGCGATGCAATTCCTCGATTTCGCGAGTCAATAAATCAGCCAGCAAAGGCATAACGCCACGCACTGCCAGGAACTGTTTCCAGGGCGGTTGTCGTATTAGGCTCTGGTAGAGCGTCAAAAATTCTGTGCTGCTCTCACCAGCAGTTCGCAGCTCCTCCAAATAACGGGTAAGAAGGACCAAAACTTCCTTCTTTCTTTCTGTGCCTTGACAGAGGCTCTCGATCATATTACACGCAACTTCGCGAGCGTGTTGCGAGCTGGGATTGAAGAGGATCTCCTTCAGCCATGCGCCGTCGGTTAGCTTCAGCGATTGTACGCTCTGCTGTCTTGTACATCGCAATTGCCAGCGATGTCCGTACTTCTCCATCAAGTACAACGCCCGTGCCTCTTCCTGCAATCCCATTATTTCTAGTTACCCTGACAATCGGACCCATGCCGAAAGATTAACATAGTTGTAGACATAAACAAGGAGAGTAGCCAGAAGAAGGCCTCGATTTCGCACCTTCTTCAAGGTCTTGCCGGTAGAGGATTCGCTTCTCCGAGGGGGCGCGCGACGATTCCATTCCGAGTACGAAGACTTCAGATCTCCGCTGAGCCACCTGTTTACATCAACGGTGATGCTTTCGGGCAGATTTATCGTGGCTAGAGATTCGATGTTTTTATCCTACAGGCGACATAATGAACGGATCAAGTTAATCAACCAACTATTAATCAGAGGGAGAAACCCCGCCCCGGCAGCGCTCGTTGCGCCAGTCCTCCTTCTCCCTAAGATTCTTACCTTGTTTTTCTTGGATGTCGGTTGCTCCGGTTTCACCAGTCCTTGCAGAATCTTCAAGCAAGGCAGTATAATGCTCTCCATAACAACCGGACTCTTGGACTCTCGGCAGGCTGTCAAAAAGAGCTGCATGACACAGCGCAGTTTTTGCTCCCAGCAAGAATCCTCTTTTTGCAAAAGGGCCGCGAGTAATGCCATTTCATGGCGAACAGCTGAAGAGAGATCCGAGGCAGCAACTCGTCCCCGAAGGGTGAGCGTGATGCGCCCAGTCAGAAGAGAGCACAACTCCTTGGTCGAGTGAGGGTTGTCCCTCGTGACTAGACAGAGTAACTGGCGAACTTCTTCTTGCATCTGTATGGTCCCTTTGCGCAAATTATGCTCGACCAATTCCTGGATCAGACCCTGCTTGCACAAAACATCCTTGGCCATTGGATTGGTCGCGAGTGCACGCAAAAGGGTCAAACAGTGCTCGGTCGCTGCAGTGGCGCAACCGTAACATCGTCCAGCTGACGGCAGCACTCTCGGACTGATCGGTTCCTCCTCCTTCATTGCCGGCGGATCGTCGTTCGTCGTGCTTGTTGTATTAGCAGTTGGCAACCTCAGGTGGTCAAGACCAGCCGCAACTGAAGTTGCGCAGGTTGTGCCAGGTGAAGCGGAACTCATGGTGACATTCGTCGTGACAATCGGTGTTCCTCCCGTTGCACCGCTCTGATTTCGCTGCTGTCGGTCATAAGCTATTAATTCTCGGCGGCAAGCGAGTACGCGCTGAATGATCTTACTAAGTTCCTCGAAAGAGTTTTTACACTCGCCGCAATAGCGTTGTGCGAGCATCTGAATGGCTCTATTGACTTGTGTATTTCCAGGAACTTGGATGCCCTCGTCCAAGGCACGGTCGAGTCGGTGCTCCGATATCTTTACCAGCAGTGTCTCTAAAGTGGGCTTGTTCGAGATTAAAGTCTTATAGACCTTGTCCGCCTTCTCGAGGAGAGAGTTTATAGTGGCGATCGTTTTCTTTCGATCGTCGTCGTTCTCGATCGAATCGACCGCGCAGCAGGGCCGTCCAGTGAGTGTATAATCAAATTTCGCGTACTTGCAGAATCCACACGCATGGCACAGGAAGGGATCTTTTTCGTCGTAATTGATTGCCCGACACTTGTGACATTGGAACGCATTTTCGCCGCAATTGCTGCAGACACCAGGATTCGCAGGCACGTTGGCCGAGCAGCGGGGGCATGGCAGAGTCTCGGACGATGCTTGAATGTTCTCGTAGAAATCGGCATACTCGATCATAAGGTTGCACGCGACTATGGGTAAGGGGAACTCCATCTTGATTTCTGATTGCCCTTGAGCGAGGCTGATTTTCTTTGCCTTGTGCCACATTGCCGGTTTGTTCTTCAGTTCGACTACCGCTTGGACAGACCGATTATTGTAATAGATATTGATCGTGCGCACCATCTTGGTTCGCTTTAAGTCACCGATGCGTAGCGTAATTCGACTGATGGTATGACTACCGACTAGTTTCACGATCTGTGTGGTTGTCGTAAACTTCGAGTCTACTTTGATCGACGACAACTTGATAGTAGACATTGGCACCTCAGGATTGTTGCACACCAAGCAAGGCTCGCTTTCCAAGTAATAACCATCGAGCTCAACGAATTGGGCCAGATTCGCATAAAGACTTGCATTCGGGTGACGTGCCAGCAACTGGTTTTGGGCGTGAAGCACAGAGACAGCTTGCTCCATGTAAGAGTGCATCTTCCGGTTGACCTGGGGCGTTTTCAAGGAAAAGTAACCCAGAAGGTCGACAAATTGCGCGGCCTTTCGCCCACAAGCAGGCAGCAAAGGCCACAGACGCCAAAGTAAATCAAGCAGTGCTTCTTGATCGTTGGGACCGTAATTCTTGTAAATTGCCAGTATCAGAGAATGGGCTTGCCAACGCACATTTGTATTGTTGGTTTCCAGCAGGAACGTCTGAATGAATTTCGTCAGTAGACTTGGCGGCACCTGCTTCTGTATTTGTTCAACCAGCGTCAAACACTGAGCTTCTTCGAACTTGGCCTCTGTGTCCGAGTCCTCGGATCTTTCACGCTCTCGCCTCTCTTTCCCACCGCTCGCCACCGACGCCTTCGAGGACTCCTTTGACTTCCCGCCATCCTTTCCATCTCTGGACTTGTTATTTGAGCATATGGCGCACTGGAGCAACTGCAACACCGTGGGGCTAACACCCTCGTCCAGTAGGGTTGAAATCGAAAAGAGGTTCGCAAGAACGGTGTTTTGCTTCAGGCAGAATCTCTGCCAATTTCCAGTACGGCTTGTCGCTATTTCCACGCAACATTTGAGATGCTCTATTAATTCAACCAACGAATCATACGGCAAGGTGATGGTATGCGGCTTCGTTTGCAAGTGGTCGTATCCACCAGCAGCGCAACACTGCTGCACTGACTGAATGTGGGATATAAGTGCATGAACATCGCGCAATTGTCTGTATTTCTCCTTGTTGCCGCAAATGAAAAGCAAAAGTTTGCGAACTTGCCGCCTAACAACTGGCGTCTGATAGGACATCATGTATTCGCACAAGTAAAAATACCATGGCTGTTCAAACGATGGCTGAACCGCATTCTTATCGGCATACTTGTGAACTTGGTACGGCAAGCGCAAAATCAGTTCTGTCAATAGCTGAGGGTACGGCTCAAATACATCCGCCGCGTGGCCTTTTACGTACTGACAAAGGAAAAAGGGTGACATATCCGGCGGAGTCGTAGCCAGATGTTCCTTTAGCAATTGTCCACCAGTGACAATACCAGTATCTTCGGTCGAAGTTGTCTTCCAATATTCAAGAAGCGCTTTCAACAGAGCTAGACAGTAGTCGATCACGCCGGCCTTTGTGAGAATTGTCGCTGTTGTTCGAGAAACGAAATTGGGGCTTTCCGCTTGGGCTTTCGGGGTATATTTGGAGCGACACATCAAAACGCTCAACAATCGCATAATGACCAAGTGACATTCTCTCTTGTAGCTGCGCTGACAAATGTTGGTCGTGTCGGGTTTATCGATTTCCAATTCGTCGACGAGCACCTGCAAGAGGCGCTCGATGCAAGCTTTGTCTCTGTCCTCTTGCCCGTCCAGATCGCTAGTCAACATCAGAATGACCTGCATAAAAGGAATGGAAAGCACCCCAGGAACATACTGCAGGTTTGGCACAAACTGCGTCAGCTGGTCTAGCAAAAGCAATCGGACATTATGAAGCTTCGCCATAGTTTCACCGTTCGTCTCACTCTCCTGCTCTGCCCCAGCGCCGGCAGATTCCTGCTCTGCGCTCATCCCGGTAAATGGCGCTGATATACCACCCGCAGGATTGCTGCTCTCGGAATGCGCCAACTGATTTATGCCAATACCTACAGGGGTCGCAATTTCAGGGGCACTGTCTCCGTAAGCGGAGCTCCTTCCGGAGGCACTGTGTTCCCCCGGTATGCTCTCGATAGCGCTCCCACCGCTCTCACTTCCCCCGCTATCGCTACCTTTGCTACCACCATTCCCAATTCGTGCTGTGCTCGAGTTCCTCAAGGTGGTCGCGTCCGTGGTAACGCTCAGAGCTTCGTCGTCCGAACCGCCGGCAGACGCCGTCGTGTCTGAATAATGGCCGCCGGCTTCTTGCCCCTGAACCAGAACCTGAGCAGCTAATTCGCGCAATGTCTGCGACGCCGACACTCCCAGTAGATTGTGTAGATTTGGAAGGCCCTGAATGTTTGGCAGAGCCTGCTGCTGAAATCCTTGGCGCAGAGCGTTCAGGTCCGGCGAGGCGGCCGATTCGCCTGCATGCTCTTGTAAACTCAGGGCGATTGCCAGTTCCATGACGGCTTCGTCGTCGGTATCCGGAGGAATATAATCAAGAATCTGTGGCAAGGCACCCAAAGTTAGCAATGCTTCCAGCGGATTGACGGCGCGTGATCCGGTTCCGCTTGTAGCTGCTGTTGCTGCTACGGCTGCTGTTGCTGCTGCTGCTGCTGCCGCTGTTGCTGGTACCGTTGCTGTTGGGTTCGCGGAAGACGAACTAGCCCTGCTCTGTTGATTGTTGTCATTGCGCAGCAAGCCAAGCGCAATCTGAGCACTGCCGGTTTCGACCGCGCTACTGTCGGGCTGCGGCACAGACTCTCTCTCTACAGTTTGCACGACCGAACCCGGCGCCAGCTTGTTGCCATCGGACTCGTGCGTACTGTTTCGTTGGAGCACACTTCGCGTGTCGGGGGTCTCACAAGTTGGTGGACTCGGTATGTATACCTTTTTTCGCTTGTACCTTGGCCGGAGGACTCTTATTATCGCCTGTTTCGCGCTAAAACTAATACTAGTATCCCGCGAGAGCAATAACTGAAGGTAGAGCTTGGCCGCGACGGGGACGTTGCTTTCAACGTCAGAGCTCGTAAATGCGTGTATTATCTCGACAAGGGCATGCACTGTCGCCTCTGCGTGTGTCAAACCCGGCACCACTACTGGAGCGAGAGCCATTTTCTTCGGATACGCCAGATGTAGCAACCACAGGATTTCCATCAGCTGTATCACCGGGTGTTGCTTCGAGTTTGCATTGGTGCCCGGCTGTACAACCGCTGCACGTTCCATCGCAAATACGGCAACTGTGTGTAGAGGACGAACCATACGAATCTCACAAACCTGATTGTGACCCAATCATCTCGCAAATACCGATAAAAGGATAAATAATCAACAAACATACCGCTCACTTCATTGGCCGGTTTACAGCCATACTGCTCGGTGAATTTGGCAAGATTTAGAGGCCGCGCCACCGAAATGCCCCTGACGATTAGAACGAGCCGATAGAAGTTCTCGGCATCTATGTCGCGAGGATCCTCCGTTGCCCTCATAGCTTTGAGCGACTCCAGAACATGTAAAAGCAGAACCTGATCCTGAAAAGGAAAATCCACTCGATAGGACAATGTGACCTAGAGAATTCGGGGACCGGGTAATTGTTCAAAGTTTACTGTACTTTGTGGAAGTGATAGGCTTGTTTCGAGGGGTGAAGAGCGGCTAGTAGAGACGTTGTGTGCATTTGTACAGATGGTGGCGCTGGCAAGATTAGCAGCCTGGATGCAACGTCGATAGCGGTAGCACGCAGAGGGAGTTTGGTCTCCTCATTGGAAGCCAAATTGAATGACAATTCTACCACTTCCAGTATGCTCGACACTAGTCTGGGATAAAATTCGGCGTTAACTTAATACCGACTTATTTCCGTCTCACTCGTTGCGTACCGCGAATTCTCGCAGTGGAATGTTACGCTTACAGTACGACATTAAAAGTTAACGGCGGACGGCAGTTGCGTTATGATGCTAGAAAATTCCCTTACCTTTCGACATTAATTGAAGTTTCCTTGCCCGCGCTAGAGTATGCCAATAGAGAAAGGGTAGATTGATTTAATATACAAATAACCAAAGAAGAAAACGGCATGATTATTTGAGTCGGCCATTCTGCCTATTCTGTACTGTATACTGTCGTGTGCTAAGGTGATGAAATTATGCTGTTACGGTTGGCAACTTAACTTCACTAGTGTTTACCTGTCAACAGACGATAGAGGAGTCGACGGGACAATGGCATTCTCGGCTTCATTGCTGGAAGCGGTAACAGGTGCAGTAGTCGGCTGACCAGTCGAGATGTCTTCGACTTCCTCCGGCCAGCCAAATGCATCTTTTGTTTTGCCGTATCTGAAAAGATATTGCAACGATAGGCTATTAGTAAGTTATAAAAATACACTCGAAATGTTACATCTTCGTGTCAATGAAACAACATGAATCGCAAAGAAGTGTCCACGTGAGATCCCGACGCTGCAATACATTAGCCAGAACTCACATCTTTATGCAGTCTACCATTATAACACCTTCCAAGTCTTTGGAGGGACCAAATGTGATGGTCAACTTTTTGTCAGCCTGTAAGCTTTCGTCTCGCGTGAGAGGAATGTCAAACCAGCGACTTCTCACGAGATTAGTCTGAATGGTTCTCCCGAAAACCTACAAGAATAAAATTGGACATTCGGAGGGGGAGTAGCTAACAATTGAATGGGATCGGGCATGTGAGAGATGCGTATACAGAGGCATGTACGTGCATTGCTGCTCACCTCTACGAAGACTGGTGCCCTTTGGACATCCTGATAGCCGAGCAATACTCGTATCCCAGTCATGACGAGTACTGGATCATTGTTGGTCACTTCGACATTAAAACCCGTGTCCTTGGTGGAAACGACGTACAAGCCGGTGGTGTTGAGCCGATGTTTTATCTGAGTAACATTGTAGATCTGGAGTAGATCGTTACCTCCGAACTCGACGTCATTCATCAGTTGACAGTGTTCAAAAAAGTCAATCGGAAAAGTCACCGAACTTGACGGCTTTCCCGCTTTACTGCTCTTCTTTTTACGCGGTGGTTTAATGTTATTGTTACCAGTCGTCGGTCGGACGACAGGCGACATCCAATATCCCGTTTGTTCCAGTCCTGCCATGTAGATTCGAAGACTCCCGTCTTCGCAAAGCAGTATAAGCGTTGTGCGCTGTTCAGCATTTGAACTCGGGTGTCTAATAGCCACCATATCCATGATTTTAGCCTTTGCGGGTACAACTTTGATTTCCTGAATCATGATCGTATCAGGCTTGATCATTAATATTACGGGATTGTTACTCATTTGCAGGACGGAACAGACAAGTCCAGGATGATTAGGCACTTCGCTCCACTGACATAGGGGCTGCGGCTGATTGTTGTTGGATTTATTACCGTTGGCTTTGCCGTTGCCGCTTAAATTGATCTGAAAAACAACTGAAATCTCGCTGGCCATTGACTTGAGGGGAGCGATGAAACTCTTGCCCGATGCATAACTGAAGAAGAGTAGCTGCAATGCGTGCGAGTAATAAATCGATACGCCGCCGCAACCAACTTGACCGTTGTCCTTAATCTCCGGATGATAGACGTCCAAGGTATTGGTGACATAGAACGGACCGTGCTCTGCTAAGCTTTCTTCGTCCATCTCTTGGCCGTAAATGTATCCCGCGGACGACATGATCAGTAAGTGAAAGACGCCATCTTCCGTGTGCATGAATGTGCAATCGCGTATTTTGCCAGCTGGCACCAGAAAGTAGTATTGGGGGCATAAAGCGTCCTTTGCCAAATCGAAAATCTTTACAAAATCCGCGGTCACCAGTGCTAATTGCGTTTGGGAGCCGGGTAACCAGATAGCCTTTATTATGAAATTGCCCGTTTCAAGCTGTGGATGGAGCACTAAATGGTCGGATACTGTTCCTGAAGTGTTGAAAGTCAGTACATGGCAATCTTTGAAACCACACACTGCCAAAAAATCTTCATTCCACTGGTTGCTGCAGAGGGACAACACCGTGAAAGGCACGGGTGCTGAGGCCAATCGGGTAAGCGTTAGTTTTCTCTTCGAAGAATCAGTCTGCTTCAATAATGCGCTGAGCTGCAATACTGTTATCTTGCCCTTCTCGTATGAGACTGCTGCTCGAGCGAGATGAAAGTTGTAACAGAAAAGGGATTTTTTGATTGAATTAGCTACCCAAGAACTCACCATTGAGAGTAAGTAACCCAGTCTGTCTCTCGACATCTCTCACCTAAATGCTGCCGCTTTCCGTGCGGCGATGAGAGGCAACACATAGCAACACGCCGTATCATGTGCGCCGACAATAGTTGTCTGATAGTCTGTCCTTGATCGCCGGAGAAGTTCATGCGCACGTTCTCAAAGGCTCCTTCTTGGGAACCGAGTGTCGGAAGCTAACAGGACACACGATCATCATCGGTGCAAAAAGATTTTAGTAATTGCGCGTGCATTGTGTGTACACTGCTTATTATTTCGACCATATCTCAGGAGTACATACCATTAATTGATCCGTATACTCGAACCTCTTCTCAAGCGTGTGCAGATGTTTTAAGGCGGCTTGAGCGCGAGCGTGACAGCCAACTGCCGAGTTCTTCTTGCACGAGGCATCTACCGCTGGTATGAGTGCACGTGTCAAATCAACCAACGAATTGACGAAACCACTCTTCCACAGCTGGTCATGAACCCAATCCTTTGAACTTTCTAATGAAATCAGATCAGGTTGCTGAATGATCCAAAGGGAAGTAGACCTTGCCATATGTATAATACACTGATTTGCACACGCATGTGCAGAAAAGGCATGCAACCGCGCGCGCGCGAGAGAGAGAGAGAAATTTCAAATCGCTTACCGAGTTGCTTAGATAGTGTCGCCTGCCTCTGCCTGTCCCTCTGCCTCTCATTTCTGTCGTGTCGCTCGTAGGTGTGGAGCGGACTCGATGATCGTCGACGCAAGCGGCTGCTCAAGGGAAGAATGCTTTCAGCGGCGAGCACGGGGGCAGTACCTGTGTCCCGATTAGTGCTGCTAGTTGTGCACACACCTCCACTGGAGCTGCCGACGCTGCTGCTACTGGTTGCAGTGTCAGTAGTTGCAGACCCGTTACCTGAGCCACTGCTACTAGCACCAACTGTGGCACTCGTACTCGCGACTCCAGTTGTGAGGCTCGAACCAGTACCAATACTAGATAAAGAATTAGTCGTCTGTTGCTCGGAAGCCTGAGGGGTGCGCTTGGTCAAAGCCTGGCAAGAGCCGTCCTGTTTGGCGCCACAATCGCAGAAAAAGTTCCCGTACTTGGAGTACGTGACGTCGTGCCCCCGATGACAGACGCGGGAGCAAACCGTGCAGACGCCAACACCGTCCAGCATATTGCACGAATAGCAGTGGTACCAGTGCTGGTTCATAAATTCCTTTTGCGTGATCGTGAACGTGCACAGCCTATTACAAAGACTATCCTCATCCGAATCCTCAGCTGCACTATCCTCGTCCTCGTGAGGTATATCATCGATCCAGTCACTATCGTTCACATCATTGATCAATGTCCCGCCGTCCCAGGGTGGGCTACCTGCACGGTCTTGGCAGTGCGCAAACTGCGGGCATACCGCCCCAACTATGTCCGATATGTAATTCAATATGCAACAACCGGCATCGACGTAAGGCAACGGCTTCTCCAAGGTTTGCACTTCCTTATTAACTAGCTGCTCCTTGCTGGGAAGAAAGAAGCAGCGATAGGGTTACAGACATGGCAACCAGGCAAGCATACTCGGGAGAGACAGACCGCGATAAATTTTCGCCGGAAATTATTTCAAAAAACATCCTCTTACCAGATTTCAATCCACTCCGTTGCAGCCTTGAACAGTAACATGTGCCCCTTCTCTGATCCAGCATCGGCAAGTGTCGACATGACATGCATCAGCTCTGAGAATCCGTTTGCCTCGATAGCAGGAGAAAGCACGTGGTACGCAATAGGTATCAACGCCCGCAGTATTGTTACAGGCACATCCTCGTCGACACTGCCGAGAAAGATATCAGAAAGTGGTTCGCAGCTTGGAGTGCACAAAGCAGCCAATTCGATATATCACAGCCTAAGACTGACTGACCGGCTATGACATCCCGACTTCTACATATTGTCGCATTACTGGAATCATTGCCCAACGGGCGAGCAATCAATCCATACCTTCTTTCCCGTACGATGTAGTTGGTGAGCGCACGTAATAATTGACTGCTTTCTTGGTTGGAGTGCTGCTCTCCGTCGTTCGTGGCGATTGGCTGGGCTCGAGCGGCTGGACCGTCTGATAGCAGTAAGGCCCACTGCACCTGTTCATTATTTGGTGCATTACTGCCTTCTTCCGACTGTTGACTTTCCTCCGCAGTGCCAGTGGTCGCGACCATTCTACGAGATAAAGCTTTTAATGCACAAGCCAGCACAAGTGCCGGACGCCGGACGCAACCGTGTATAAGTCTCGATCGACTTAAAGAACCGTATACGCCAATCAGGTAAACTCACGAATTTGCTGCAATTGCAGTCGGCGTTTGTAAGTTTGTAGTCGATGGACATGGTGACAGATTGGCCCCACCTAAAATCACATGCTTGAGCCAAGTCTGCAATTTCTCACTATCGACATGCGCAAGGTTCACCACGGAAAGACAGAGGCGTGCCAAGGTTCCATCGTTCGATTTGTCCGCTGTTAAATGAGTTTTATTAGGCGCCGATCCTTTTAGAGGGGTTCTCGCGCGAGCAGTGTGCGGGTAACACGAGAGGAGAGAACAAACCTGCTTTGAAGAGTGCATTGAAAAAGTGTAGCACGCACGAGCCAAATGGTTGAGAGGCCTGCGGTGATGTGATACATAGTAATATTGCCACAAGATTCTGCTTGGCACTCGTTGCGAAAAATGAACTGAGCGCCTCGCAACCGATGGGCTTTTCGAGAAGCTGCTCCCAGTATTTGACACACCGCTTCATGATCGTTTCGTCGATACAGACGCTGTCAGTAATGCGAAAACAAATAAATCGTTAAGGTGCATTCTCGTGGTAATTCTATCGGCAACATTGGAATGCTCACCGTATACTGGAATCCTGCGACTCGTTGGTATACTCCAGAATTAAGTTATACGTGTAATGCAGGACGTACAAGTGCTCTCGCATTTGACGAGATTCGGTGTCGGCCTCTCCGAATAATTTTATTAGGGTTTTGTTTGCCATTTCTTGCAAGTATTCCGTACGAGCATCCATTGTCAGAGAGATGAGAATGTCTATTGCTTGCGAGCGCACCTCTGTATTCTCGGATGCCGTCAACGGGCTGCGTATAGGGAAATAAATCCAAGCCAATCATAATGCGTGCTATGTGCAATAGCAAGAAGACCGAAATGCTTCTCGAGATCATCGAGTAAATCAATATTTTACCTCACGTGTTCCGCCAGGAAGGTAACAAGACTGTATAGTAAGCTTTTTAATGACGGATTTACGGAAAACGTAGGGTACTCCGAGAGCGTACAGATGTGATGGTTGATGGTAGTTAGAATATAACTTTCAGCCGGAATTATGTCATTTGCGTAGGTATTCTGAAATGACAAACAAACAAAGAGGACTCACAAACAGATTTCCAGATGACATTCGCGCACAATCATGGCTGGTTACTTACCCATGGCACGTGTGGTGCGCTAATCGACTTCCATTTATCCAATACGAACCTCACAGAATTGGGGAGGAAACTGACCAGTGAGGCTTCGATTGCCCAACTCGCACCCGCCATGCAAATAACGTTGTCCAATATCAGGTAATCGTGCATACTGTATTTGCCTTCCATTTCAGGGCACTCGTGCATTTGGTGCAACACACTCGACCGACAGGACAATAAGATCGCCTCGGTCAATGAGAGAACATGCGGTAAAATTTCCACGACTGTTTTTGTCGTGCCAACAGTAGTAGCAGCATTCCCGGTAGTTGTCACATTACTGGTTCCAGCATCCGGAGTTCGCGGCGACCTGCTAATCCAGTTGTTTACTTAGGGCGTATCTCCGTGCTTCTCAACCCCCGCAGCAACTTTATGACGCCCTCGCCCTCGCCCTCGCCCCACCCCCACCCCCACCCCCGCGCAATGCCACATAATTATAAATCAAATCTCTATCCCCTTTATCTATCACTGGATCTGCCGCCATGCGAGATCGCTGGTGAGGTCTGACTCGGGTGGAAAGTCGAAATATTGAATTCCAATGAATACGCTCACCAGTCTTGACCCTAAGTGTCAGATCTCGTCGGCGCGATCGAAAGCAGGTGCACTCTCTATTGTATAGTATTAGGACGTTAATAAAGATTCATGTTCCTCACTTGGAGTTTTCCATATTATCGCCTTGTGTCTTGGATATGCTTTCGTCAAGGAGTACTTGCAGTTTGCCAATCACAGCAGCAAGAATACACAATGAGCCCAGTTTAGGTAGCGCAGCTTTCGACATTATCTTCTCATTGTCCAATCTCATCGGTTGTAAAGCAGTGATACAGTTCTTCGCAAGGGTAACGTCGTATTTTAATGCGGTTACGGTGGATGATACAGTTTTCAGTAAGTTTTCCGCATACAGAGTGTACATGCCTTGCTTGATTAAGCAGTCCTGTCAAGTCAAAATAGAATTCTTAATCGTCAGTTCGGATGTACTGTATACATACTGTGAAAGAATTTTATTATCATTCTATTGGTTGCAGTGCGACCGCCTCAAGCTTACCTTCATCCAACTGGTGAATGATTTGTACGCAGCTCTTGGACCCCAAACGAGTGAGTACAGCAACGTTGGTCCGGCAGGGATTTCCTCCCCAAGTGCCAACTTTTCCATGTACGGGGTCGACGGTGGCAGCAAGAGTAACAATCTTGCGAGTAATACGTGGTAGTTAGCAATAGATCAACTTGTTTCAATTCTACCCAATGCCTCAAACGCGTGATATAATTTCCTAGCAATGCATATTAATCGTTGAAGTATGTCGCTCACCTCCAGCATATAGAGAAACAAGACTGGATTGCGCAGAGGCCTGTTCGCGTTGTTTTGTCCCTACCATCGCTCGATTTTTTTGACATGTCCGTTTGGTGTACGACATTCAGTATGTCAATCAACGCATCCACCAGAAGCGGATACTTCATTTTATCCGGCGTGCCAAGAATAAAGCTGCAGGCCTAGAATGAACAGCCAAGATTGCCGAAATCAGTCTGCTGGCTTTAAAATGCGATGGCTCATCTCAGGCAGTACCAACCAAACCGTCCAATTTCAAGGTATCCTGATTATTGAAATCTGTCGTGGACAAGTTGTAAAACCGAGGTTTCATCGAGAACTCATCTTGCGAGCCAAACTTGCGGTAATTCTCTTCTATCTCCAGCCACGGGATAAAAATTCGCACTGTTTGCTTAGCCCCATCCTTGGATTCCCAATCCGAGCTGGTGGCCGAAAACAGATTCCACTCCACCTATACGACAGAGACATATAACATCGCTTATCAAGAGTCCAAGATGAGAAGCGTAAGAAGTGCAAAGTGGAGATAAAGAAGCGATATTCGCAACTCATTCGAAACGCATAGGTATGTGCAAGATCCTTACTACCACACAAATGGCACTTTCAATCTGGTGGCCCTGGTATCTCGCGAAAATTTAAATCGTATAAAGATCACTCTTGCTCTTGCATTTGACACATTGGCATCAGTCTAGATAAATCGAGTAATGCCACCATTGAATTGGGAAAAACTAGTAAGACAACAAGTTTAAGGAAAAAAGACTGGACCGGCTAGGCTGGAGAGAATATGGAATCCAATGTCAAATGCTTCGTAAAGCCGATTGATATTAAACTGTGGAAGCTCGTTTATGAAAATATCATCTGTCTTACTTGATCGGGCAGAGCACGAGGGGCATCATAAAGATGTCTCATCATATATTCCAAAAGTAGCAGCAGTCGCGAGAGGTGTAACAGTTGGGAGTCTTTCATTGGTGTCTTTATCGCCTCACTGCAGCGAACTGCGCCACTTCCCGTCACTAACAAAACTGACTTCTTTTGCATCAGATTTAGCGAATGAAACAAGAAGAGTAGCAATTGCGCGTGCTCGACATTTAGATCTGAAAGTGTAGTACGTGACGGAATGAAAATGGAGAACCGTGAACAAGAGACTCTTGCATTGTAATAACATGGTCCCCCTATTGTACGCTCCATGCAGAGTGTACCTTCGCTCTCAGCTTCAAAAGTAGTTGGTCCATTGCAGACGCTCTCCACAAGTGTCGTAATTAGACGATGCCAAATGCTTATACAAGCTGCTTCCTTTTCGGATTGGGGCTTCAACAGCAAGACCTGCGAAAGAGGGGCCGGGGGTGCCGATACACTTATTGGAGATTGAGGTATACCCGCATATAGGTTTGAGAATGTGACCCAGAGGAATACACCAACCTGTGCGAGAACGCTAAGAGTTCGTGGGAGTACTTGCAACGGCCAGGTGGACGGAGCACTATTTTCCGTAGACCATGGGCTTACTCCGAGATGCTGAAGCAACGTATTTTGCAGTGGTTCGCTCAAGGTATTGCAGGCCAACATGTTATGGGTGTATCTACTTAAAGCTTGGGAGAACTCGGAATACATTGTACCCAATGTCGCACCATAGAAAGCTGGAATTGTCCCTAGGAAGTATAAAGAGATGCGTGTGAGAGCCTCCTCAGACGGACCAAACCAAACAGTCCTAATACATACCGGTCTCCGTTCTTGCTGTTTCGTGATCCAAATCTTTTATTATTGCCGCCAATATAACCATTTGTTGTTCCACGAGGCCGTTTAACACATATTCGCGAACATAGATGCATTTACTACTAATCAGATGATGATTCATAAATTGGAAAATCTTGGTCGCCAGCGATATGTACTGGAAATGAAACGTTTCTCGTGCATCGTCTATCGAACTTGCTCTTACGAATGAAATACTTACACCGTGCGGCTCGCGATTATCCGGCACGATAGCAGTCGTCGTTCGTTCAGTCGCAGCTTCGTTACTCGGCTCCTTTGATGCATTTGCTGGTGGCCCGTCCGCAGGTGCGAGGGTTTCCTCGAACCATACACCCAGTATGGGTTCACTATCTTCATCTATCACAGAGTGAGATAGATTAGATAGATATATAGAGATAGAGATAGAGATAGAGATAGAGAGAGAGAGAGAGAGAGAGATGGCGTGCATTCTGGTCCTTAAAGGGATAAGTTATCGGGAATATTTGGATATTCCTACCTTCATCGGTAGAATTGTCCGAGCAACTTAATAGGTCTTCGTAATATGTCGTTGAGTCAGACTGGCTCAACGCGTCTCCCTCAAGCGGATGCTTCTGCACTCTCTTCAACGAGCACGCCTAACGAATACAACTTCTGATTTAGAGGCCATGAGTAGTTTGGCAAGGATTACAAGATGAGGAGACAAGCACGAAAGAGAATATACACAAATGTCTATTTGCTCCGGGCCTGCCTTGGGATCCTGGTGAGATAAGAAAGCGAGCGAAAGTAAAGAACTTTACCTTCCTGTAACTGATCGTGGCGAGATAAAATAAAAGATGGTTCAGCGGCACAGCTTGCAAGAATGTGACTGCGCGTTGCAGTGCTGTTGCAGACGATAATATATCTAGAGGCGCCGGTTCTGGAACAGATCGATCATTCACCGCCTCAATCGAGGCATCCTCCAAGAGTGTGCTCATTAAGGAGAGCGCATGTGATGCCAATGCCACGGAGAGAACTCCAAATCCTTGTTGACTGCAAGAAAGCGCATTCTCTCTCATTCAACAGCGACGTACCACATCAACCAAACCCATGAACAAAGTGTATGATTCCAGATATACTTACACTTTCATTAGATTGATACGTCCGCTCCCGTCGCGTGCTTTGCTCGGCGATTTTCCTTTCTCCTCCTTTCCCTTATCAGCGGCACTGAAACTGCTAACCGATAGTTGGGCTTGCAGTCCGGCTACTAGGAGCCAGACCCCAATGAGTAGGTGATTTTGAAGAATCTGTGAAGTAGCGAAAGGAAATTGTTTGGTTTCCTGCCCCCGCAAGGAGTAAACGTGAAAAAAGTCTTCTTACATGACCACCGGCACGCGTACTGTTTTTAATGACGTGCGAGACCAAGCTAAAGATTTCCAAGCTTTTCTCAACAACAGCAATCGCCAAAGCATCATACTCTTCCTCAGCGTTTTTTCCAGTTTGGTTAGTTTGTGCATTGGAACTCGATATTGTGTTACATTTCGGTGACACGGCATTTGTGATGCCCAAGATGCTAAAAGCTGTCGCATTTGCAATCGAACAATAGAGGCAAGTCATCGAAATTAATGATAACTTTTCCAATTTGCTTGGTGTCAAAGGCTCCAAAAGAGGCAGCGACATGACATTATGTACAGTATTGATGTCAGATACGACCGAATGTAAACTGTGCCGCAAGGTCTGTGCTTCCGACGCATTGGCTGGTAAGCTGAAACCCTTTTTGTTCAAATAAGCTTGATATTTTCGGGTGTATCGCGACAAGTGGGGTAAATTCAGACACATATCAAGTAAGACTTCGCCAGCTCCCATGCCACGTAGCGTATTTATGTTGTTTGTTATAAACATCATCTGTAAGGGTAATGCGCATCCTTAGTGTTTCATTGCATTCATTATCGACAAATAACACTGGAGTATCTGCAAGCACTCACCTTCACGTCCGTATTAGTCTCGGCAAAAGTCGCAGCATCATTCAGACTTTTATTCCCCGTGGTGTCCTGCGTACCATCAGCAACAACTTGGCCCTGCGTGGTAAAATCCTGCCAGGGTACAGTCAAGTGTTCCAAAATTCGACTTGACAGGTCGCTCCGAATCCGTGCCGAATCTTTCCCGCTCTGCGGCGAATCTTTCTCTTTGGTCAGCGTCGTCATGGTCATGTGCGACGGCACTTTTGCATTCTTCAAGATGGCCAGGAGTATTCCTTCCTCGGCCGGCGCCAGCAACGATTGGCCAGTGCATATGGCTCGAATAGGTAGGAGCAACTGCTTAGTAGTGAAAATAACTGCTGCAGGAATTCCATCTCCCGGCTGATTTTGTTGCAGCGATAATTTCTTTACGAAACGTGCTAAAAGTATTTTGCAAGCCTTGCAAACCGTGGGTATCTCACTCTTTGAAACTGAAACGGAGCAGACCAGAAGGATTCTCTTAATGTGTTGACCGCAGTCTCTTGTTCTTAACGATATTAATAGTGCGATTGTCGCCGAATGACAAAGGCCTCCATTGTAAATTCAACAGAAGGAATTTTTTCGTAAATTTCTAAATCAATCGCGTTGGGCAACGTTGAAACTTACGATTGTTGGCATAGCGACTGATATAATCCAAGGCTAGTGCCGCAAATGCAATTTGAAACGTCTCGTATTCCTCCTCGTGAAGGTTGAAGGCTTCCTCGCTATAAGATCAAAGAGAACCATTAACGAACTGTACGAGAGACGGCCATTGCCCGTTCGAGGGCGTATGACGGTTTTCATGCTGTCATCATGCGTAGAAGAGCGGCATATAAAACATTTGTCTCGAGTCTGCTCTATCTTCGTGGCCCTTACCTCTTGAGAATGTTTTTGGCGAACTCGCCGACATTAATAGTAGCCTCGCCAGTGCATTGTGTCGCAGCTAATAGCCATTTTATTGCTGGAGTGCAATCTTCGGTTCCTCCGCTCTTGGCAGCCATTTTCAATACTGTTAGCACGAAGCACGACTGTTGGGCTGTTATTAGATACTATCTGCACGCCGCACCGCGCCGTGCCGCGCCGTCGCTTGGATCCTACAAAATAGGCTGCTTGATACTGCTTCAAACTGCTTCTCCTTCGTGTCGTGCTCAAACGGTGTACATGTACTAAGTATGAGGTAAGTATGGTGTATGTACTATGTAGTAGTATGCAGCAGTTAGGGATAGGTGCAGATAGAGATAGGTGTGTATGCAGTTACATATATATATTTAATACAGTTGCTTTTGCGCAACTGGCAGCAAACCAAAGAGACACTGCTTTGCTTGTGACTAAATGGAGAACGACCATCATAAGAACGCAATCTACGGTTGCCAGCTGTTGGTGTTGCAAACCCCGACCTCTCTCGTGCTCTGAATTTAGCTGTTAGTCGACAATGCCGACATTTTTAATCGGCGGCAGTATCGTTTGAATTCAAGCTAGGCATGCATTAAGAATCATACGAATTCATAGGATTTCTGCATTATTATCTTGAGCATAGAACGCGACATCAAACACGCAGATGTTTGAGCTCATTGTTAAGGAGAATGCAGCGAAGCGAGGCCTAAAATAAACATAAGGGTAATAGCCAAGAAGTTACGTCTTGACTTCGTGGAAGGTCCGCGATAAGCCTAATACAATGGGCTTAGAAAAACTCGAGTGCCGAGGCTCCTCGAAGATCGAACATGAGGAATCAATTGCGCCTCATAAATTAGCCACTTCCTGGAACCAGGCCGTCGCCGCTTCTTTCTTTCTCGATTAGGCAGGAACCCAGCACGGTTTTCCGGGGCTCGGGCATTTCCCCCTCGCCGCTATTTTCGTCAGCGTCCAGGGCACGCGACCTTGGTCAGGAGTAGGGCCTAGAGTAGGGGGAGAGCCCTTCTACTGTGCGCGCCTTCGAAATATTAGAGAAGGAATAAGGCCCACGGGTAGGGCACCAATTAGGAATGCGTAAGGGTCAGCGTTTGCCCTAGCAAGCGCCGGATTGGCTCCTTCTCACGTGCCTGGAGAAGGGAGCCTTGTAAGACGTTCGTCAATTCCGACCTGTGGAATGAACGTCACTTCGCTTTTGACTTTCGAGCTTAAATTCTATATCTGTACTGGACAGTAACGTGATTAGTGTTTTTCAATATATTTATTCAAGTCTTTTCAATTTCACAAACATTACATTTTCATTTTTCAAACTTCCCTCCTGTACGAGCAGGGTGCTCAGGACCCCACCCCACAGGCACACTTACCCATCTTCCTATCGCTCCGTCGGTACGTTCACGCAACATTGGTAAGACTACCAGCTGCAAAACAGGATATAGGTATTTATACATACATACATACGTACATACGTATGTACAGGATGAGTCACTTGCCTTTTAATCATCCCTTTCACACTTGAGTTGCAATTATTTCCATTATTGATACAATTTGATATTATAAATAAATGTCAGTGCGTAGAAAAGACTCAGTAAATACTCCTGTATATTAAAATTACTCACCACCGTATAATTATACCATTTTCAAAGGCTCATATCCATCATTGGCGATTCGAAAGAAAGTGAATCACCCTGTAAATACCACGTCTATACTACGTTATATGTACATATGTAGTGCATGTCCAATTATTATAACGTTTACTTTCCAACCTATCTTATATATTTATCAGTACATAGTATACATTGTATACACGTTCCAGCAACTCTTTTACCGAAAATAAGGTGGTCTCGCATTTGCCTATATACTATATGTATATATATAGTGTCGTTGATGTTATCCCTCGGACAAAGGAAGAAATGTCCTGGCACCTGGAAGCAGCATCTAACTGCATGAGATCACCGCAGTATTAATAATACCTACATGCATCAGCACCTAAAAGGATAATATAACTAGGATAGGTTTAGTGTGACATCATTTGATCGTTGCACTATATCGTGGCACATATCCTTCACGCAGATATAAAGTCAACTCTATTTACATATATATGTAGATATAGGCGCCGCAATAATATAATATATAGAAACTTTGGACTGGTATTATCAAGAATCGACCAAAGAACACTGGCCATATCTTTATTATACTGTTGTCGAGAATTCCATCGCAATCGCCGTTTTATTACGCCTGCATGCTGAACGAAGAAGAGACTGATCATCATTCGTTGAATGTGTATATATCTATGTGTGTGTATGTACATCGTGCCCGCCTTCGTTTTGTAGGAACGACTGGGAAATAAGCAACATTAGGGGCAATTGATGTTTCTTGTATACTATAGTATAGGCATAACGAAATAGAACGATATTTGGCCAAATCTCATGCAAAGCTCGCGGTGATAAAGGGGGGTTCTTTTTTTCTTTTCGTCGAGCTTGTACACATGATAGCTGATTCATATGTATGCGCGTATATACTACGTGTTTGCTAAATTTGTCACAGCTTCGAAATGAGAAAGGGAATTTTTGTCAGAGATAAGGAAACGATATCCCCTTTAATAATGTAATACAACAAGTACCTTAAGGAGTACAGTTGCGCATTCGTGTAGCATTAGCAAAATGTAAATAAGTGTACATTATACACATATATGAGTGTGCCACTGTCAGTTACGCACGCATATACTATACTATCTCTATGTATGTTGTATGTGTATGCTATGTTATATCTCCACAATGAGGCTCGACATTGGGCATGAACGGTATATTAAGATTATTTGCTTTTACATAAGGCATCCGTGGCGATTTTTCCTCATTCTCCCTTTATTAGTACTCGATTAAAGCCTTACTTCGACTAAACAAGTCATTGCAGACTTAGGACATTTGCTTGAACCGTTGCAAGTGAATAATAATAAAAAATTGTAGTGAAATATGCATATGAATGTATGGCTACGTTCGTGCCATTCCTTCACCACTGCCTCCATACTTTGCCCCTGTCTCATATTCTTTGGTATACATACATATTCTACCTAGTACATTATAATTGGCAGTTTGATTGAAATCGCAAGCGTGAGCAAATATATGAGTATGAATATAGTATATGAAGTAGTCATGTTTACAAGCAGCCAGCGGCTCGATATCGCGAGCGGTACTGTCAACGTGATTGTAGGATTTCGAATGCGACAAGGAGGAGGGAAGATTCATTAAAGCGTAACGGTATCTTGGCGCGTTTTTAGCCGCAAGCAGATTTCTACTTATGCAATTGTTTCTCGATTGGTATGAAATTGGGAAAGGAAACGCGCGACCCACCACGTAGTACATACACATGTTGTTACGCAAGTATGCATACAGACAGGCCCACACAGACCCACACACGCAGTATGTGAAGAATCTATTTAGCGTGTAGTTAGCAACGCGTGTAACTCATCCCATATGTGCGTACTTTGATTATTCCTAGAGTACGGAATGCTATTTTTTAGATAGAGAAGACTTTCCTTTCGGAGGTCTTCCACATAGCTGCTCAGAACTGTAAAGTCTACTCGAGGAAAGGAGGACTTTTTCCGTATATGCCAAAACTGCCCCTTCATTCTGTCTTGTTTTTGAACTTGTTGCCACTGGCGCTGTTTGCACTTGCCCTTGGCGTGCCCGTCATAACGTACCTATATGTACTTGGCACTATGCACTCGGTAGATATTTACCATTTGTACGCTAGCCCTATGTAGTAATGGCAGATGACATAGGCAGGTTTAATAATACAGCGGAACATACATACATAGATATCTATAGAGAGGAGAGCGTAAAATCGTCGAAGGAATAGGCGGGGCGGGGCGGGGCGGAGCGCAGTAGTACAGTGGATGTAGTGGATGGTGGATGGTATAGCTGTACTACACAGGTCTACGTCGCGGCTGGCGCTAGCACAGCGAAGAAATATATGAAAAGGGGAAAAAAGCTCTTTCATGTGTGCTCGGCAACTGGAGATTGGGGGAGCGTTGATCGTAAGCGGCGGAAGCCTGTTTGAGGGGGCGCGGCGCGGCTTAGCTCGGGCAAGTCGAGGGCAAAAGGTCGAAGGACGAAAGCAAGAATTTGGGTTTACTTTGCTATCGACGCACATTACAACGTGTACACATGCAGAAAAGGCAGTTGGCACGTTTGTATTATTGGGTCGAACCGATAGACCAAGCATCGCTCTCGTCGTTGGATGGAGTATCCGAGTGAATAACAGTCGAGGCAGCGGTTAATGGGGAAAAGCTCGACTCGATATCGGGGACATAGTGGCCTCGTAGGATCTTTCCGGAGGGATGTGGAGGAAGCGGTGGCGGCGGTGGCGAAAGAGGCTGTGGCACCGATGCAAGTGACGATGGGAATGCAAGATTATAATTTTCTGGTAACGGCGGTAAGACGTTACTTTGAAATTGGCCGGATATATTGCCCACCGGTTGATAGTTGGCTACGACGATCACTTTTCCACTCCGGCTGCAAGCTTTTCCAACCCCAAAGTATCGACTGCTTGCCCATATTAACTGGGTGAAGTGTCCTAGAAGTAGGAACGCAGCAATTTCCTATCGAGCCGATAGTAATGGTGCGCGCTGATAGCGAGTCACCTATCTATCTAGACGGCAGGCGGTACAATGTCGCCCCTAGTTGGCTACATTTCACACTCTGAATCTGAGGTTTATCACCTTCCCTTACCGGCATTCACATTCGCGTGAAGTACATCGGGCTCTTTTAAAAAGTCATATTGCCGGACTGCCGAATACCAGTAGGACGCGACATCCTGGCCAGTAACATCGCCAGGAACGCCGCCACTTGGCCGGCAATATAAGTTTTGGCCAACCTCGCGATCATTCCGATAGTAAAAGGTGTTGGTGTGTGCCAGATGATTCGCCCAAGTCTGTGCGAATTCGCATAACTGAAAGACGGAGTGATTGAAAGAGAAAGTGCAGGTGATCATCCTCTATGAAGCATGGTTTATAGAGGATTTTTATAGAGGTTTCCTTCGTTACCTGCGCTGACATTGTCAATGGCGGTGCATTATGCCGTTGCCGATAGACATTGTGCCAACAGAGACATTCCGCAATGAATTCACTGTCACGCCAATCCGTTTCCAGATCGCTGCTATCATGCAGGATGCTCATCGGTCTGTTACTTAGGATCTGTTATCATTGAATGAGGCAAATTGGCCGCTTCAGTCAGACTGACTATCTAGATGTGGAGGAGTAGTCGCGGCTGGGAGAACGATAAAGGCAAGATAAAAGGGCAGTTGTTCCCTTACAAGGAAAAGGACCATGCTCCTACTCTCTCGCAATGCCGCAGCTCAGTCAATATAGAGCGTAGGTAGTTGAGAAATACGCGCTTAATCGGAGCTAGGAAGCAATCACCCAAAATACGGTTGAAAGTGGCAAGAAACCCAGCCGTCAACTAATAGATAGGCTTCTTGCCAGGGATATCGTTGTCCGTCGGTTATTACAACAAATCATTCCATCTCCAGTTAACTCTGCTTTTACCTTTTTTAACAGTCTTGGCCGGTTGTCCAATTCTTGCATTTCATTGTAATTTAACGGCGATGCCGTGGCTGCTGCCGTTGATGGTGCTTGATCGGTAATTCGATTCGCTTTAAACAACTTGGATTGTTCTACTCTCTTACGAAGATTCTCCAGCGCTTTGGCTTCTTCTCTTTTTCTGGAAGGTGGCCAGTTGGCATTCGAAGTGTGTACCATGCTAATACCGGCGCAGGGCGAGTCCTGGAAAATTTGTATTCGCTGTTACAGTTGCGTACTTTGTTACCCTGGCTCACGCGATTCCCGAGAAGAGGAGTGGGGCCAGACCGGGAGAGCAGTGCAAGTTTCTCTATTAGCACGGCTCTTGTCAGATACATATTACGTGAGAGGCACACGCTTCATTATGAAACGATTGGGATGTTCAGTGTGGATTTAGCACGAATATTACAAATAGGGCTATCGTGCCATTCTACGCATACTCCTGCTGTTCCGTAGAGGAGTACCGAAACTAATTCTAAGTCACGCAAGGCGAATAAAATACGAAACCTTTTGATGATTGCTGTTGTTGGCGAGGTTAAAATCTGGAAAATGGGCACTTTGACTGAGTAAACGTCGGCTTGCGGGGCACCGATTTCGATTGATCATTTCCTTTTGAACGGCGTATTCAATAAAGTAGCTCTCAATTTCGGCATTGTCGTTGTGTGCATTCGCCAATAGTTGTGTAGTTTCATCCGCAGTGCCGAAAACGCAATTCACTTCGCGCAGTTCCATAGCGAGGATCGCGAGACGATCAACGACTGGAGTATATACCACTCGCTTTCTGCAGTCCTACCACCTCGCCATGCGCTCTATGCTCCAAACTACCCCCGTCCCGGCCAAGTCGCTACCGCCCACCACCCATCGCGACGATCGACCATACCTTCACCACCATCCAACTAGCCATTCGTCTATTTTTGCCAACAAATTCTTAAGCCTTCAGTTCATTTGGATCACTCTTTTCTTATATACTATACATATGCACTATTCTTTTGACGAGGCTTGACGGTTGGGTTTTCTCTTTCTTTTTTCTTCTTTCCTCTCTTTCTCCTTTGCTTCCTTTCTGTTGGTTCTCCGAATAGTTGAGTAATCCTTATATGTACATACACATATTTTGCCGCTATCAAGCGACAAGTTAGGTAAATACCAAAGGAAATAGTTAATGAGATTACATTCAGATGGGATAATGCTAATAACAGTTAGAATTTGGATTGTCGGTGTAAAGAGCTGGAAGATAAACCGGGGAAATGATTGTCGGTAAGAGACAAGTATCGACAGCCAGTGTATTGTTGATAGTAAGCAATACTCTTCTTGGGGGGGATTGCAGTTGAGAATAAGCCTTTTACAAGAAAAACATTTCGGTGGGAATAGACTAGAGACTAGAGTAATAGAATTACAACCGAGACACGTGGTGTCCAATGCTCAGAGGCGCCACCTTGACTCAACGAACGGCTCCGGCCGACCGGTAATCGTGAGGCGATCAGGTAAAGGTGGGTATACATCTGCCGAACCGCGCGCGAGCACGAACAGCTAGGCAATAAAAACCGACACATGGGCACGGTTTGGAAAGAGTTTTCGAGTGCATTCGACGCACCATGAACGTCGAACGCCGGTATACACTTGCCGAGCCGCGCACGAACATGGCCATTAGCATTTTCTCAAGAGGCTCCGGATGGCTTCGCCAGGAGAATTTCCCGATCAGCTGAAGGCGAATCCTGCCCCGAGCAGCAAGGAGAATCCTCAAAGCAGTTGACGTATTCTTGCCCTGAACACGGGTTCCATGCCGTATCGGTCACTTTTACCCTACACTTCCCAAGATTGTCGTATAATTCCGAATTGTATTAATTTAAATTAACAAGCGTTCATCCTAATAATCATAGCCCGCTTCCCGGAGATTGAATTCACAGAAGTTTGATATATCATAAGACTTAATATGGTTACCATATAATTCCGAATTTAAAATAAAAGAGTTTCATAGGTCACTCCTGAGGGTTGTGCAGGAGAGTCCCGTCCGTGCGGGTCACCCCCCCCCCCCCAAAAACACGCACGTCACTAATCATACAGGGGAGCGACCGCCGACAGGGGGGGGGGGGGTTCCAAACCTATTACGCCCAACGTCACATGGCCACCTATCGATCTCTCACACGAACACCGGTCGTAATGCGCGCGCGAACCCAAGGCCTCCCTAACTCATCCCCTAAGCCTGCCTATCACGTGTAATTTTAGCCGGCGGAGGGAGATGCGAATAGACGATTCGCCAAGTTGACACTCCATGCTCTCACCGCTGTCACCGATTGGGAGCTATTCTCCCTCGTGACTAATTCCCCCTCCCGACGATTCTCACAACACTAGATTGACCTGCCTATGCCTGTGCATATATATACCGGAGAAGAATTTAATACGGAATTCGATACGAGTGAGTCTCCCACGCACCCCACGCACGTACGCACGCACCTCAAGTCCTAACCAGTCCTAACCAGGCCTAACCAGGCCTAACCAGTTCTAATAATTTCTAATCCAGTCCAAACCAGTTCTAATCATTTCTAATCCAGTCCAAACCAGTTTTAAAAAGTTCTAATTATTTCTAATCCAGCCCAAACCAGCCCAAACCAGTTCTAATCATTTCTAATCATTTCTAATCCAGTTCTAACCACCTCCAATCATCGCTAATCGAGTCCTGACCACCTCCAATCATCGCTAATCCAGTCCTGACCACCTCCAATCATCGCTAATCCAGTCCTGACCACCTCCAATCATCGCTAATCCAGTCCTGACCACCTCCAATCATCGCTAATCCAGTCCTGACCACCTCCAATCATCGCTAATCCAGTCCTAACCAACTACAATCATCGCTAATCCAGTCCTAACCAACTACAATCATCGCTAATCCAGTCCTAACCAACTACAATCATCGCTAATCCAGTCCTAACCAACTGCAATCATCGCTAATCCAGTCCTAACCAACTACAATCAACGCTAATCCAGTCCTAACCAACTACAATCATCGCTAATCCAGTCCTAACCAACTACAATCAACGCTAATCCAGTCCTAACCAACTACAATCATCGCTAATCCAGTCCTAACCAACTACAATCATCGCTAATCCAGTCCTGACCACCTCCAATCATCGCTAATCCAGTCCTGACCACCTCCAATCATCGCTAATCCAGTCCTGACCACCTCCAATCATCGCTAATCCAGTCCTGACCACCTCCAATCATCGCTAATCCAGTCCTGACCACCTCCAATCATCGCTAATCCAGTCCTGACCACCTCCAATCATCGCTAATCCAGTCCTGACCACCTCCAATCATCGCTAATCCAGTCCTAACCAACTACAATCATCGCTAATCCAGTCCTAACCAACTGCAATCATCGCTAATCCAGTCCTAACCAACTACAATCAACGCTAATCCAGTCCTAACCAACTACAATCATCGCTAATCCAGTCCTAACCAACTGCAATCATCGCTAATCCAGTCCTAACCAACTACAATCATCGCTAATCCAGTCCTAACCAACTACAATCATCGCTAATCCAGTCCTAACCAACTACAATCATCGCTAATCCAGTCCTAACCAACTACAATCATCGCTAATCCAGTCCTAACCAACTACAATCATCGCTAATCCAGTCCTAACCGCCTCCAATCATCGCTAATCCAGTCCTAACCAACTACAATCATCGCTAATCCAGTCCTAACCAACTACAATCATCGCTAATCCAGTCCTAACCACTTCTAATCATTGCCAATCATTGCTAATCCAGTCCTAACCACTTCTAATCATTGCTAATCCAGTCCTAACCACTTCTAATCATTGCCGATCATTGCTAATCCAGTCCTAACCACTTCTAATCATTGCCGATCATTGCTAATCCAGTCCTAACCACTTCTAATCATTGCTAATCCAGTCCTAACCACTTCTAATCATTGCTAATCCAGTCCTAACCACTTCTAATCATTGCTAATCCAGTCCTAACCACTTCTAATCATTGCCGATCATTGCTAATCCAGTCCTAACCACTTCTAATCATTGCTAATCCAGTCCTAACCACTTCTAATCATTGCCAATCATTGCTAATCCAGTCCTAACCACTTCTAATCATTGCCGATCATTGCTAATCCAGTCCTAACCACTTCTAATCATTGCCAATCATTGCTAATCCAGTCCTAACCACTTCTAATCATTGCCGATCATTGCTAATCCAGTCCTAACCACTTCTAATCATTGCTAATCCAGTCCTAACCACGTCTAATCATTGCTAATCCAGTCCTAACCACTTCTAATCATTGCTAATCCAGTCCTAACCACTTCTAATCATTGCTAATCCAGTCCTAACCACTTCTAATCATTGCCAATCATTGCTAATCCAGTCCTAACCACTTCTAATCATTGCCGATCATTGCTAATCCAGTCCTAACCACTTCTAATCATTGCCGATCATTGCTAATCCAGTCCTAACCACTTCTAATCATTGCTAATCCAGTCCTAACCACTTCTAATCATTGCCAATCATTGCTAATCCAGTCCTAACCACTTCTAATCATTGCCGATCATTGCTAATCCAGTCCTAACCACTTCTAATCATTGCTAATCCAGTCCTAACCACTTCTAATCATTGCTAATCCAGTCCTAACCACTTCTAATCATTGCTAATCCAGTCCTAACCACTTCTAATCATTGCTAATCCAGTCCTAACCACTTCTAATCATTGCTAATCCAGTCCTAACCACTTCTAATCATTGCTAATCCAGTCCTAACCACTTCTAATCATTGCCGATCATTGCTAATCCAGTCCTAACCACTTCTAATCATTGCCGATCATTGCTAATCCAGTCCTAACCACTTCTAATCATTGCCGATCATTGCTAATCCAGTCCTAACCACTTCTAATCATTGCCGATCATTGCTAATCCAGTCCTAACCACTTCTAATCATTGCTAATCCAGTCCTAACCACTTCTAATCATTGCCAATCATTGCTAATCCAGTCCTAACCACTTCTAATCATTGCCAATCATTGCCAATCCAGTCCTAACCACTTCTAATCATTGCTAATCCAGTCCTAACCACTTCTAATCATTGCTAATCCAGTCCTAACCACTTCTAATCATTGCCGATCATTGCTAATCCAGTCCTAACCACTTCTAATCATTGCCGATCATTGCTAATCCAGTCCTAACCACTTCTAATCATTGCTAATCCAGTCCTAACCACTTCTAATCATTGCTAATCCAGTCCTAACCACTTCTAATCATTGCTAATCCAGTCCTAACCACTTCTAATCATTGCTAATCCAGTCCTAACCACTTCTAATCATTGCCAATCATTGCTAATCCAGTCCTAACCACTTCTAATCATTGCCGATCATTGCTAATCCAGTCCTAACCACTTCTAATCATTGCCGATCATTGCTAATCCAGTCCTAACCACTTCTAATCATTGCTAATCCAGTCCTAACCACTTCTAATCATTGCCAATCATTGCTAATCCAGTCCTAACCACTTCTAATCATTGCCGATCATTGCTAATCCAGTCCTAACCACTTCTAATCATTGCTAATCCAGTCCTAACCACTTCTAATCATTGCTAATCCAGTCCTAACCACTTCTAATCATTGCTAATCCAGTCCTAACCACTTCTAATCATTGCCAATCATTGCTAATCCAGTCCTAACCACTTCTAATCATTGCTAATCCAGTCCTAACCACTTCTAATCATTGCTAATCCAGTCCTAACCACTTCTAATCATTGCCAATCATTGCTAATCCAGTCCTAACCACTTCTAATCATTGCCGATCATTGCTAATCCAGTCCTAACCACTTCTAATCATTGCCGATCATTGCTAATCCAGTCCTAACCACTTCTAATCATTGCCGATCATTGCTAATCCAGTCCTAACCACTTCTAATCATTGCTAATCCAGTCCTAACCACTTCTAATCATTGCCAATCATTGCTAATCCAGTCCTAACCACTTCTAATCATTGCCAATCATTGCCAATCCAGTCCTAACCACTTCTAATCATTGCTAATCCAGTCCTAACCACTTCTAATCATTGCTAATCCAGTCCTAACCACTTCTAATCATTGCCGATCATTGCTAATCCAGTCCTAACCACTTCTAATCATTGCCGATCATTGCTAATCCAGTCCTAACCACTTCTAATCATTGCTAATCCAGCCGTAATCGGTTAGGTCTGGGTTAGGTCTGGGTTAGGTCTGGGTTAGGTCTGGGTTAGGTCTGGGTTAGGTCTGGGTTAGGTCTGGGTTAGGTCTGGGTTAGGTCTGGGTTAGGTCTGGGTTAGGTCTGGGTTAGGTCTGGGTTAGGTCTGGGTTAGGTCTGGGTTAGGTCTGGGTTAGGTCTGGGTTAGGTCTGGGTTAGGTCTGGGTTAGGTCTGGGTTAGGTCTGGGTTAGGTCTGGGTTAGGTCTGGGTTAGGTCTGGGTTAGGTCTGGGTTAGGTCTGGGTTAGGTCTGGGTTAGGTCTGGGTTAGGTCTGGGTTAGGTCTGGGTTAGGTCTGGGTTAGGTCTGGGTTAGGTCTGGGTTAGGTCTGGGTTAGGTCTGGGTTAGGTCTGGGTTAGGTCTGGGTTAGGTCTGGGTTAGGTCTGGGTTAGGTCTGGGTTAGGTCTGGGTTAGGTCTGGGTTAGGTCTGGGTTAGGTCTGGGTTAGGTCTGGGTTAGGTCTGGGTTAGGTCTGGGTTAGGTCTGGGTTAGGTCTGGGTTAGGTCTGGGTTAGGTCTGGGTTAGGTCTGGGTTAGGTCTGGGTTAGGTCTGGGTTAGGTCTGGGTTAGGTCTGGGTTAGGTCTGGGTTAGGTCTGGGTTAGGTCTGGGTTAGGTCTGGGTTAGGTCTGGGTTAGGTCTGGGTTAGGTCTGGGTTAGGTCTGGGTTAGGTCTGGGTTAGGTCTGGGTTAGGTCTGGGTTAGGTCTGGGTTAGGTCTGGGTTAGGTCTGGGTTAGGTCTGGGTTAGGTCTGGGTTAGGTCTGGGTTAGGTCTGGGTTAGGTCTGGGTTAGGTCTGGGTTAGGTCTGGGTTAGGTCTGGGTTAGGTCTGGGTTAGGTCTGGGTTAGGTCTGGGTTAGGTCTGGGTTAGGTCTGGGTTAGGTCTGGGTTAGGTCTGGGTTAGGTCTGGGTTAGGTCTGGGTTAGGTCTGGGTTAGGTCTGGGTTAGGTCTGGGTTAGGTCTGGGTTAGGTCTGGGTTAGGTCTGGGTTAGGTCTGGGTTAGGTCTGGGTTAGGTCTGGGTTAGGTCTGGGTTAGGTCTGGGTTAGGTCTGGGTTAGGTCTGGGTTAGGTCTGGGTTAGGTCTGGGTTAGGTCTGGGTTAGGTCTGGGTTAGGTCTGGGTTAGGTCTGGGTTAGGTCTGGGTTAGGTCTGGGTTAGGTCTGGGTTAGGTCTGGGTTAGGTCTGGGTTAGGTCTGGGTTAGGTCTGGGTTAGGTCTGGGTTAGGTCTGGGTTAGGTCTGGGTTAGGTCTGGGTTAGGTCTGGGTTAGGTCTGGGTTAGGTCTGGGTTAGGTCTGGGTTAGGTCTGGGTTAGGTCTGGGTTAGGTCTGGGTTAGGTCTGGGTTAGGTCTGGGTTAGGTCTGGGTTAGGTCTGGGTTAGGTCTGGGTTAGGTCTGGGTTAGGTCTGGGTTAGGTCTGGGTTAGGTCTGGGTTAGGTCTGGGTTAGGTCTGGGTTAGGTCTGGGTTAGGTCTGGGTTAGGTCTGGGTTAGGTCTGGGTTAGGTCTGGGTTAGGTCTGGGTTAGGTCTGGGTTAGGTCTGGGTTAGGTCTGGGTTAGGTCTGGGTTAGGTCTGGGTTAGGTCTGGGTTAGGTCTGGGTTAGGTCTGGGTTAGGTCTGGGTTAGGTCTGGGTTAGGTCTGGGTTAGGTCTGGGTTAGGTCTGGGTTAGGTCTGGGTTAGGTCTGGGTTAGGTCTGGGTTAGGTCTGGGTTAGGTCTGGGTTAGGTCTGGGTTAGGTCTGGGTTAGGTCTGGGTTAGGTCTGGGTTAGGTCTGGGTTAGGTCTGGGTTAGGTCTGGGTTAGGTCTGGGTTAGGTCTGGGTTAGGTCTGGGTTAGGTCTGGGTTAGGTCTGGGTTAGGTCTGGGTTAGGTCTGGGTTAGGTCTGGGTTAGGTCTGGGTTAGGTCTGGGTTAGGTCTGGGTTAGGTCTGGGTTAGGTCTGGGTTAGGTCTGGGTTAGGTCTGGGTTAGGTCTGGGTTAGGTCTGGGTTAGGTCTGGGTTAGGTCTGGGTTAGGTCTGGGTTAGGTCTGGGTTAGGTCTGGGTTAGGTCTGGGTTAGGTCTGGGTTAGGTCTGGGTTAGGTCTGGGTTAGGTCTGGGTTAGGTCTGGGTTAGGTCTGGGTTAGGTCTGGGTTAGGTCTGGGTTAGGTCTGGGTTAGGTCTGGGTTAGGTCTGGGTTAGGTCTGGGTTAGGTCTGGGTTAGGTCTGGGTTAGGTCTGGGTTAGGTCTGGGTTAGGTCTGGGTTAGGTCTGGGTTAGGTCTGGGTTAGGTCTGGGTTAGGTCTGGGTTAGGTCTGGGTTAGGTCTGGGTTAGGTCTGGGTTAGGTCTGGGTTAGGTCTGGGTTAGGTCTGGGTTAGGTCTGGGTTAGGTCTGGGTTAGGTCTGGGTTAGGTCTGGGTTAGGTCTGGGTTAGGTCTGGGTTAGGTCTGGGTTAGGTCTGGGTTAGGTCTGGGTTAGGTCTGGGTTAGGTCTGGGTTAGGTCTGGGTTAGGTCTGGGTTAGGTCTGGGTTAGGTCTGGGTTAGGTCTGGGTTAGGTCTGGGTTAGGTCTGGGTTAGGTCTGGGTTAGGTCTGGGTTAGGTCTGGGTTAGGTCTGGGTTAGGTCTGGGTTAGGTCTGGGTTAGGTCTGGGTTAGGTCTGGGTTAGGTCTGGGTTAGGTCTGGGTTAGGTCTGGGTTAGGTCTGGGTTAGGTCTGGGTTAGGTCTGGGTTAGGTCTGGGTTAGGTCTGGGTTAGGTCTGGGTTAGGTCTGGGTTAGGTCTGGGTTAGGTCTGGGTTAGGTCTGGGTTAGGTCTGGGTTAGGTCTGGGTTAGGTCTGGGTTAGGTCTGGGTTAGGTCTGGGTTAGGTCTGGGTTAGGTCTGGGTTAGGTCTG
>OZ030384.1:12244181-12622495 GCA_964023945.1 Ectemnius cavifrons | reverse complement strand
CCGGAACCACGAGACATCGATGTAATGGCATTGGAGCTGATTAAAGGGCTACCTTATTGGAAGGATTTGGGCTACTACTATGCGGCAGTGTACCTAACTGATGGAGCAGAGAGAGAGAGAGAGAGAGAGAGAGAGAGAGAGAGGAGCGTGGTTTATGTCGGCTTATGCTAGATGATTTAGGTTAACCGCTCGCAACCGCAATTGAGATCTGAGAATTCCAAGTGATTTGGAGCGCCCGTGGAATTCGAGCAGGCGAACAAATGAATGGAGAAGAATGGTGGTGGTGGATGGCTTGCGCGTTAGCGGAGCTAAGTTGGCCCTGGCTGCTAGCTGGCCCGGCTCTGGTTAGTCTCCATACATTAACTTCCAAAGTGGACTGAATCGAAGAAGTAGGCTCGTCTTTATTTTGAAAATAGTATGTACAGATCTTCATCCACTGTGGATGTTAACGTACCGAGGATAAGTATTGATTAGCTCTCCCCTAGATAGATTAATATGTATAGAGGGTGGATAGTATAGATCCGGATTATCGGATAGCTCGAGAGATAGACGAACTCTGTAGCGATTCGGTGAGAGGTGAGTGCAGATGGTAATGGGTGAGGATGGGTTGTGTCCGGCGAGAGAGGCGAGGAAATTGGCAGATCCCACCGGCGGCAGTGATAGCACATATCTCCGTATTGGTGGCGAATCATAGAATGATTGTCATTGGATTGAGCTCTAATTGATTGGGGAGAGGTCGCGGATCGCGTTGGGTGGCGCGCGACTCAAGTGTTGTTGCTGGGTGATAGGGGCGGAGGTGAATGGACGTCCCGTTGGTCATCCTGAACACTTTCCGGTCTGCTGGCGGAGCTGCTTGACCTTGAGCTAAGATTGTCCCTGTCGCTGAAGTAAGAAGAGTCGCCCCTCTTCTCTTCGAATTGAAGTTGTTGCTTGTCGTTCCTAAAGTCGTCGGTCCCAGTGCCAAGGAGTGCAGGAAAGTATGGGATAGACTGTCTTTGCGAGGTGATCTTCCCCATAAAGCTACGAATCTCCTCGAAGTAGGACTCGTCTCCCCTGGGAAGCTGACCGTGATATCTCGACCTAACCTCGTCGAGTATCGTCGGGCCATCGGCGTCGTGCTTCTTGAGATGTCGGTCCAAGTTGGTTTGCTGTCCGAAGCATCTCTCGCAAAGTGGACATTTGAACGGCTTCTCCTTATTATGTATATTTCTAACGTGACGCTGGAGGTTGCTCGAAATGCTGAAGCTCCTCTCGCAGTACTTACACTTGTATGGCTGTTCGCCGGTATGGGTTCGGAGGTGTCGCGTGAGGTTGGCCGATCTTGGGAAGACCTTGCCGCAGAACTTGCACGAATACCTGTCTTTGGGCTTGAGTGCAGTTTGCACGTTCATCGAGTATGGCACCAAGCCCGAGGTCTGCTGTTGGTGTTGATGCTGATGTTGAAGCTGGTGTTGCTGGGACGCTTGATTGGAGGGCGACTGTTGATGCTGTTGTTGGTGAGTAGGAGCAGCTGGGCTGGGTATCCTTGCCGATGTCGGTGCCGATGACGATGACGATGCCGATGCCGATGCCGATGCCGGTGGTGGCGGCGGTGGTGGAGGTGGTGGAGGTGGTTGTGCCGCTGCCGCTACCAGTGCTAGCGGCGGCGGCGGAGGTTGCGGCAGCGGCTGTGGCTGCGGCTGCGATTGCGACTGCGACTGCGACTGCGACTGCGGCGGCGGCAGCGGCAGCGGCAGTGGTGGCTGTTGGGAAGACGAGGAGGCAGAGGGGGATGAGGATCCGGTGGAAGAGAATCTATTTGACGGTAAGGGGACCATGGTAGGTAGCGCTCTCACTTGGATCTTGGGAAGGTCCGGCACCGCGGCGGCAGAGCCAGACGTATGGTGATGTGATCTGTACATGGCTTCGAGGACCAGAGGATGAACAGCATGATGCTGAGGAAAGAGGACCGTGTGATAGGGGAGGGTCGAACCAACGCCAAGGCTGTTTTGGTTGAGAACTTCGATCTCATTCTGATTCTCGTCTCGGAGCCGTTCCTTCTTGTGATCGACTCGTAAGTCGAGGGGCTCGCAATCGAGATGGCAGTCCTGATCTGGATCGGTCTGTGGCGGCCTCGCTGCCGGACTCATGTGAGGTTGCTGCTGGTGTTGATTGGTGGGAGCCGAGAGGCCGGCGCGTCGATGCCCGTGGCTCAAGTCATACGGCAGCTCTTCACCGTCCGTCACGCGCACGCTCAGGGGATATATGCTCGCCTGCTTCGGGCTTATGTGGCCCGGCATCTTCCTCGGACTCGAATCTTTCTCCCGCATGGCTGGAGGATAGTTCGGGTCGTGAAGCAATGTTGGGGGCAGGCTGATGCTACTGAGGTGTCCGCTCATCACAGTGCCTCTACCACCCTAGTCCGTGCTCCTGCCCCTTTCTACCAATTATCTGGAACAGCAAGAAACCTTCCCATTAATCCCCGTTCTCGTCCTCATCCTCGGGCTACTCAGTATACTAGCGCTAGCCTGTCCAGTCGTACCTCATCAAGTAGCATACTACATTTCATAGTTATAGCCGAATTATCGGCAAGCATTTACCGAAGGAGCGTCAACATAGGACTGCGCTGCGGGACACGCAGGGCGGGCGTAGCGAGTAGCGCGGCATGCGTACTTGCTTGGTGCGCATTCAGGTCTCCGCGGCTAGGAAATCTACTTCTCCGTCAGTGTTCCGTGACGGGACGGGACGGGACGGGACGGGACGGGACGGGACATAAACTGAAATGCGCGCCAAGTTAATAGGAAGGAAGAGGGAGATGTTGTTGGTTTGCAGAAAGGAAAAGCTCCATTTCATTTTCCCGTTCATGACTGGGCTGGTGGACGTTTGCTTCTATTTGGCTAATTGCCGTGGGCGAACGGTGGGGGAACGGTGGGGGAACGGGTGAAAAAGGAGCTGCCGAGCGCGCGCATCTAGGGAGAAAACTGGACAGGAGATGGTGCCGCGCCGGTGAATATCACAGCGCGTCGTCCGGCTCCCTTTCACAATCTTCACAGTTGGACGCAAGTGATCCAGTTATATCGGAGGGGAGAGTCTAATCCTTCTGATGGTGTGCGTCCGGTTAAACGAAAGAGAAACTCACTCTCCTCTTGCTTCTGGCCAGAAGCAAGAGGAGTAACAAGACGAGCACGAGGAGCACAACGAGGATAGCCGCGGCGTGACCACTACGACTAAAACTGAGATCAAGAGTGGCGAGGCAGGCCGAGTGGAAAAAAGCCGGTTTGCCCGAGGAGTAAAAAGTTTGTTAGTGCGTAAAAGGCGCTGAAGCGAAAAGGTCCCGGTCGACAATAGGGAAAAGGGGTAATTACCACCGGACTCAGATGAGGAAGACACCAGCAATCGGAAGAGAGGGTAGGATCCATAGTCGTTATTGGGTCTCGGACTATTTGAGCTTTCAGGAAGATTGTGGGAATGAAGTGAATTCGGTTCGAGCTACTGGAAAATCTTGTGACTATTTTCTCGATTGTCGAACAATATCCCAGTGTGCCTGAATCCAGTCGGGAGAAACTGGATCGCATGATGCCGCAGGGCGAATGTTAGAAAGCGTGTAGTCCCGAGAGCTTCGCGCCATGTCCGCGCTCGCGCTGCTCAGGTTTTTCCTCTCGATTCTTTCCTCCTGTGCTCCTGCGGTTTTTTCCCCACGAGATGCTTGGTCGGGGGGCGGCCGACCGGATGGCCGGTCGGCGGGCGCGTCGTATCGTGTCGTGTCGTGTCTTGTCGTCTTGAAGAAAGTAATAGTAGTAGAGCGCGTGTCATCCGCTCGAGATGCGGTTGATTAAGCTCGATTTACATATCGTACTTTCCCTCGGCGAATCCCCGTGCAAAGTGAAATGCGGTCGCTCGCTCGCTGGGAATCCGCCTGCCACCTAATCAACGTTCTCAAGCACAGCGGTGGCGAAAAGTTGATTGCCCCGCCCGGCCGCCCGGCCGCCGGGCCGGCGATCACGCTCTTTTTCTCAATCTTCTTTGACAGAGAAATAATGACGCATCCCAGGAGACAGAGAGAAGATGGGAATAAGAGAACTATATTTAATGGGAAATGGCCTCTCGAGGAATTTCGTTTGACTTGACGAGTCGAGTCCGCGAGGGCTCTTCATCTCCAGAAAGCAGAAGTTTCTCTCGGCAGAGAGGTCTACTCGCTCTCAGTGAGTAATCTCGCCAGCGAGCGAGGCGAGTTCTCCGGATAGGGAGAAAGAGAAAGGAGCGGCAAAGGTGGAGCGCGAGCAGCTTTAAACTTGCAGGCTGACTGATCTGTTACGTGAATCGAGGTGGATGGACGTCTCTTGAGATGGTCCGGGCAACACCGCGACGGCCGCTCGTCCACGATCCAGTTTTCGGTTTCTAGAAAGTCGCGATGAGTCGGGCGTGGTAGTTTCCTATCTCTTTCTTGGTCTCCTTGGTCGGCAAGTGGGAAGGCGAGCAGCACGAGCGGGATCGCCCTCAGCGCCGCATCCCGCTCGGTTCCTTCGACCTTGTGCCGCGGTATGATTTCTCTCCCGCCGACATTCACCTACGTACGTGTTGTGTGTACGATAATAAGTGAGCGCGGATACAGGGCCGGATATTAAGTCGTGGCGTGCTCACGCAGCCACAGTTTAGGCTGTTCCCTTTCTCGCCTCGCCTCGCCTCGCCTCGCCTCGCCTCGCCTCGTCACGCCACGAATCATCCGAATGCCGAATACCGAGTGCCGAGTACCAAGTACCAAGTACCGAGTACCGAGATCCAAGATGATCACAAGTGGTGAATTGGTCTGATGGACGACATCCTTCAATATTCGTGGATTTTGGTGTATTCCGTAGGCTGTTTGACGATAAACTGTTTCTAATGGCCCTTCCTACTAGGTAGAATCAAGATAGAGAGAATGAACCGACTCTCCACACTGCAGCAGAGCTCAATCGTGAATTCTTCGTGGGAGAGTGGGCAGAGGTAAAAAGTTTAAATGGTCTTACCCGAGAATAGCTAATAAGGCATCTGGGGCTACGACTTGGCTGTTGGACCGACTCGATTAGAATGGTAGTGGGCTTCCGCCATGTTTCTAGATATGGTGGGACGCTTAATAGGTCTTAGAGTGTGCCTTCGGACAACGCTTGGTGAGATGACGTTCAAGGTAATCGTTCCGCGTCGGAAGCATCGTGTCATCTGTGGTTCCTCTGTCTCCCCGAATAGCTCGCACCACTGACTCATTTTACTCGGCATTGACAAGAAAGGAGCCACAATTCCCAAGCATCGAGCAGCAGAGGTAGACTGGCCTCCGCGCGATACCTTCCGCTTGCGAATTCCTTGTCATCATTTCAAATGACACGGTGCCAAGGGTGCCAGGCGAATAGTATGACGGTCGGTGCTTCCACGACTATATGTACACTATCTATACCTCGACAAATTTCCTTCTTTCCTTTCGAATTTCGTGTCGAATTAAGAAACATTATTATGGATTGTGGCGCGTTAAACCAGCCAAATTCTAACTGGATGGATAGTTTAACCAACCTTTTGGCTAGTAGACGCCAGTACAAATCTATGCCTGATGGTTAATGTTAATAATAGCCACTACTTCCCGCGGCTGAGCTGATCCTAGGAAAGGAGAGGAGAGGAAGAAGGGTCGGCTGCGATAGCCTCGTCGTAGCGGCCTCGATGAAAATGGGTGAGAGTGGGTGGCCCGCGCGCTCAGGGAAAGAGAGACCCGCCTAATATTTCCGTCCGGCCGCGCCACCGGAAGAACATTATGCCATTTAAGATGTTACATATCGCAAACCGGCGAGACAATATGTTGCTGCTGGGAAGATTTCTCACGAATCATGCAAGCAATGTCTGCCGAGCGGATCTGGCAACACTTGGAAGCTATTTGGCGGGAAACTGCGAGCTAATACTCCGAGAGCAGAGAATTGAAGCGGAGACTGAAGGGAACTCTTGGCTGGCTGGCATGGCCAGGGAAATCAGTCTCCAAGATATTACTCGCTCTTTATTTCAGACATCCATCGTGCAATTTGAAGTGAACGTAGAGCCGCATTCTGATCGGGACACGGATGGGGAACTCCATCTTTCACGACATCTTCGTAACCGAGATCTCAAACTTAGGTCTGACTGATATATGAGAGTATGGGTGACGAGTGGTGGTCCATTGTGTATCCAACGGTAATGGGCGATTGTGATTTAAAAGGAGTGAAATCGCTGCCACATGAGAGAATCCGATGGCAGCGAGAGCAGCGTAAGAAATAGGTACGGTGGAACACGCCCCTAAATGATCACCAAGAGGTGATCTCAGTAGTGGTGGCGACCTGCAATATCCGATCGGACATATTGGAAAGCTTCTCTAATTAATACGTTCCTTCATTATTGACTCACATGAAAGCAGCCTACTCAAAAGGTACATCGTCCCGAGTCGGAAGTCGAAGCATCCTCTTTACTCCTCTTGCTTTATTATATGCATACATGACTTAATGAACGGGAACAGCTCTGCACAAGGGATTCGGACGTTAGTAGGTGTGTGTCATTTGGGGTAGGATTGCCCGTTGCATCCATCTTATAAGCAGGTGCCCGCTACGCAGAGACTTAGTCAGACGCGCGTCGTCCAAGGGAGAGGATTGCGTCGGCGGATTTGCTGGGCTCATTGTCGATTGTCGGTAGTTGCTCCGTTCCCCTGTCTTCACTGTACCAGTAAGATGGCTGATGAAGCCGTTTCTCTTATCGGACTCGCAATCAGGATCAGTTGGCGGGTCGACTCTTTTCATTTCTAGCCAGTACCAGTACCAGTACCAGTACCAGACCAGTACCAGTACCAGTACCAGTACCAGTACCAGTACCAGTACCAGTACCAGTATCAGTATCAGTACCAGTACCAGTACCAGTACGAGTACCAGTACCAGTACCAGCACCAGTACCAGTACCAGTACCAGTACCAGTACCAGTACCAGTACCAGTATCAGTACCAGTACCAGAACCAGAACCAGACCAGTACCAGTACCAGTACCAGTACCAGTACCAGTACCAGTACCAGAACCAGACCAGTAGCAGTAGCAGTAGCAGTAGCAGTAGCAGTAGCAGTAGCAGTAGCAGCAGCAGTAGTAGTAGCAGTAGCAGTAGGAGTAGCAGTAGCAGTAGCAGTAGCAGTAGCAGTAGCAGTAGCAGTAGCAGTAGCAATATCAGTAGCAGTGTAAATATTACGTAGAATGAGTGGAGAAATAATTGGTGCCGATTATATAATATAGTTTGAATGTGTGTGCTCATGTTAGAAATAGTCTATCAGAATAGGGAGGTTAGGTTGATATGCTTCGAGGATCTGCCAGTCTCGGCAGGAATAGAGATAGAGTGGGATGCATGTTGTAATGAAATTAGTATAGAAGGCTCGGGCAGAAAATCACGAATATGAGAAGAACGAAAGATTTACGTTATTGAACCTTCGGACATATTAGATAGTACGGGGACTAGTGATCGATTTAAGCAAGTCAGATGAAGAACAAACATGCATCGTCAGTTAATCCATATTCAATAATTGCGACGCTTTGAGTTTTATCTGGCGCCCACCTATCGGAGAGGAGGAAGGCCAGGTGTCGCCTTTTATTGTTCGACTGCGATAAATTCCCGGGAATATTAATCTGGGCAAGTACGGTGGCGTGATATCACCTAAACTATCTGTGCGACTATCTTCTATTTGCTGGATTTCCTAGAGAATAAAGAATATCAGGGTGGCAAGTAAGAAGTGTGCCTTAAAGGATTAGCTTGCCGAATAGGGCCCCAAACAGCAATGCGCCGAGGAGTAGCATCTTAAAGAATGGACCTGCTGTCTGATAATATGCCTTCTTTAACCACTTTTTAACTACACCTCACCATTGCATTTTGCTGGGAATAGAGCTCGGATAAATGAGAGATTAGACAGACACCGATAGAGAAGCATAGATATGACCGTCATATCCTTTGGAGTGCTGGAAAGATGCTCGCAGTCAATTAACGGTCGCTCGCATTAGATAAAACAGGATTTTCGTGCGCAAGCAATGGATCCGATAGCCGCGCGTCTTACCTGACCCTAACTGTACTGTAATGTGCTACTCTTACATTAGCCATTACAAGAAGCATGCCGCGATACCTCGAATGCAATAGCATTAGGAGGAGCGCAGCAGGAGCAATAACAGCGGCATAACTTTAAATCGCGATAACCCCTCAGAATTAGCTAGCTTTAGCAGGATAGAGCTCCTCCCATCTTTCGGAACACACATATGTATGTTCATACTAGGTATACTGTAGTGTGAATCGCTGAGCGATATATCGACGGCACGCAAGATAGGGCGTAGGATTTTCTAGCCGCTGTTGGTGCTGCTCTGGCTGTCGGTTGTTTCCGGGCGAACGGCGAACGGCGAACGGCGAACGGTGAACGGTGAACGGCGAACGGCGAACGGCGACCGATTGCGCGTGTGGACATGGACGTGGACGTGGGCATGGTCGTGGATGCGACCGCGACCGCTAGCGCGGGCACGGGCACGGGCACGGGCACGGGCACGGGCACGGGACAGCCGGCCGGTGTTCTAGCTGGGACACATTGTTCCAAGCGCTGGGAATCTCTCATGATTGTCGAGTTTCCCAGTCTCGTAATAGTCGCGTGTATTCAAATAACGTCTCCACTAGTATGGTGCTCGCTTACGCTGATCGTGTTGGCTAAGCGGAAAAAAGGTCTCTGGTTCTCTGTTCGACTTGCGCCACTTCGGCTCCCCTATCTTAACCAGTAAGTATGTAGATGCATCCGATTACTGTGCTAGACAACCTCTTTGCCCTTACGTGCTAAGACAGGTGCATGCACACAGCTTCATCATCTAAAGGTGGGCAAATATCGCGAATAAAAAATTCAGAAAGGTTCCTCTGAATCGATAAGACAGAGTAGTGCCGATCGGTATGTTTGATTCGAGATGAGCAGGCATGGCCATTTAGAAGAAGTTTCTGCTGAAAAGGAGTAGGTAGGAGTGAAGAAATGAGTTGTTCGAGCCGAGGTTGTTAGATAGGGGAGAAGAAGAGAGTATGATCAATCGAAGGGTGGGGGTTGGAGTGGCGTGCCTATAGATATCGGCAGGGTGCGTGGCTAGGCTACTTAAGAGAGCCGTTATTGTGGTAAGATTCGGCGAGCGAGTCGATTTGGATAGGTACGACTCGGTTCGGTTCGGTTCGGTTCGGTTCGGTTCGGTTCGGTTCGGTCTCCTGGCTGCTTCTATAGCTGGGAAAAAGAAAAGAGGAAGACTGGAGTGTACTGATGGTATTGCTTTCGCGTAACCGTTAACGCTCTTGTCGGTCTATTTCGATCAGCCGTGCGACCGAGCGGACGGCTGGCTGACCGGGCGGCATCGATCTTACAACAAAAATCACGGCGCCGCGGTGCTCACGCTCTCTCGTTCCTGTGTCTTATCAATTAACTGTTAAGGTTAAGCTGCACCCTCTCGGAAGCGTGAGTACGCCTTGCCTAGTGTGTAGCTGTGTGCCGACGTTGCTACTGTTGCTGCAGCGGTACGACTCCATGAATAATGCATCGCGGTTCGGAGAATTTGCGGCATTTAATCACTCGATCGTTAACCGGCATCTTTACGAATTATACAGGCGCGCTGGCGCTGGCGCTGGCACCAGCTAATGCTCTGTATCTTTGACTCGAGAGCAACAAACGGACCAATCTGCCGAAAGAAGGTAGACAGGCCTGATTCCTCATTAGCTGGGTGTGAATCTGTATAATAGAGAGCATTCATTCGGTCGTCGCTGTCGCGATCCATTCTGCATATCCTTCAAGTCTCGAGCAAGAAGATCGAAACTTTTCCCAGGCGGCTAGATCGTTTGCATCGACTGCGTAACTTCATCCTCGGACAATAAGAACTTGGCGCATGGATCTAATATGATCAATGTAGCGGGGCTAATGAGATGGCTGATCATGCAAAAGTTACTACTTATGCATGCAGCTGGATCGATCCAAGATGGACGTGTTCGAGGAGAAAATATGTTCACTGGCGAGGATTTAAACTGAATAGTCAAACTGAAACGATTGTCAGTTTCACCGAGTACTCAGGGTAGGGTAGGGTAGGGTAGGGTAGGGTAGGGTAGGGTAGGGAAGGGAAGGGAAGAGAGGAGGTATATATAGAGAGCGAAATAATAATAAGACAGCTGGCTGAGAGAGGAAAGGTTCCCCGACTATCGTCTAGTTGTCTAGTAGGTGGATCGAGTTAAGGGTTTGTCTAAGAGGAAGTAGTGGAGCGTGTACCAAGCGGAGACACGCCCGCCGCGCTGCGCCGTGCCGCGCCAAACCACGCCGCGCCGCGCCACGCCACGCCACGCCACGCCGTGTCGCACCGGTTCAGTCTGGTAGGGTTCGGCTCGTTCCGGTCCGCGCGGTCACCTTGCACTTGGGGTTATCTCGGCTAGAGTGTGCTATCCCTCGCAATGGGCGTAAGGTCTGGAGGCGCGCAAATTTATGAACGAGGAAACACGCCAAGCTACGAGAGAGAGAGAGAGAACACATCTAGCTGCTTTAAAATGAACCGTTCGGTGATATAAGGTACGCGAAGCGTGGGCGACTCACTTTTGAGTGGAATTGTAAGTGCATATACTTCGTAAACTGGTTCCGAGCGAATTAGACGCCCGAAGCAACTTTTTCGTGCAGTGGGTGCACCATGCATTCTGGCGGTTCTCGCACGCATGGTACTTGTACTTGAATGACGTATGGTCCTGTTTATCATAACTCTGACTGGCCGACCTTTCAGTTATTTTTCACCGGGTGGCCCGTGCAATATTGCTCCTTATCTTTCCCGTCTCTCTAGGTGCGTGTATGTGAGTAAATGCTTCACCCCTTGAAATTCATACAACTATTCACCTTCTACATACACACATTGATACATGAATCCGATCATCGACTACATTAAGATGCAAAATCTTCGTAGAATCTGCTTAGGAATCAGCCAAGTTATCGAGTTCCTAGGCTTATTGGCAAGAGGTTCGGCAGCTGGCAGCTGTGTAGCCCTTTCTTTCTTCTTTGATTCTCTGGGGTGGGCTGGTCTAGTGTAAGGAGACGAGACGAGACGAGACGAGAGAAGGTGCAGTTAGCGATAGAAGACCGTCATAATTATTGGGACGCGGCGCCGGCGCTCGGGGTAGTCGCGCACCACGGTCGAGTGTTTCTTCGGTGGCAGGGCGGAGCGAAAATGAGCAAATAGAGAGAAAGAGAGAGAGAGAGAGAGACTGACCTTATGCGTCATTCCACGACCTTGTAGCCGGGGGTTGTTGTTTGGCGTCGAGCTGTTGTTCACTGTTGGAATTGTCTCACTTATCTTCCTAGAGATTCTTCAGAGTGGCCTCGTGCTTAATCCGCGTAGAGAAAGCGCACTACGATAGAGAGAGGAATAGAAGAAAGTCGGAAGGGGAAAGAACGATCACTCTCTGCTGAACTAGAGCACACTATCGTCACACCAGTACACTCTTCTTGCTGCGTCCTTCTATAGGGTGAGACGGCGTGTGTTCGCTGGAGCGGTATGTAGCTTCGTCCAGGTAAGATTATCCTAATGTCCGAGGATGCGCGAATGAAGAATATCCTGGCGGGTGAGTGGCAAGTATGATGTGTCTGGCCTGATGTATAAAGAGGATCCTGGTAGAACGTAGAGCCGAGGGAGCGAGCACGTGGTTCTGTCTGGCGTACAAGCAAGCGGTTCGCCGCTCTCGGATAGAAACGCTTCGAGGGTCTACCCCTCTCGATTCTTCTACTGAAATTCACAGGGTGTATCCAACAAGAATTCAGGCATTTCTCTTCTTTCTGACTAGAATCCTTTTGCGGCGTGTCAATCCTTCGAAGAAGCACAGGTTTTTAGGGATTGGCGATGAACAGTACTCTTGGAACGAGGGGGCGCAAATCTAATTCCTCCAGGATATGATAGCCAATTGAGCAGTTCAAGACTATTCCTGTGCGGATCGAATCTGATCGGATCGGATCGGATCGTATCGTATCGGAGAGTCGAGCATGCGTGCGTGAGTGCGCGCAAAATTGTCGCGAGAGCCGCGGCGTTCTGAGACTGTTTCGTTTTCGAGGAGAGACGGAGGAGCCAACCACGTTGCTCGGCACCGTCCGGCGATCGTTTGGTGCTCGTGCTCCTTGTCCAGGTCCTCTCTCGAGGCGTGTGATATCCCCCCCGTGGGCGACGCTCGTGGACCGCGCGCGGAATATCAGCGAGCACACCGAGAGAGCGCTCTCCGGGAAGAGATTCGTGAAAGACGCAACGAGTCGCGAGTCGACCTGAGGGAGGAGAGCCAAAGCAAGTCGAGGCCAGGCGAGGCGAGGTGAGGCACTCTAAGACACGGTGGGGTACCATGGTGTGGCAAGGTGAGAGACCAGGTGAGCTGGGGCGAGGCGAGGCGAGGCGCGGCGCGGCGCGGCGAGGCGAGGCGAGGCGAGGCGAGGCGAGGCGAGGCGCACCGAGCTCAGAGCTACACTTTTCTCTCTCCCTCTCTCTCTCCCTCCCTCCCTCCCTCTCTGCTTCCCAGCGAAGCTCTTTCTTGGTTGCTCACTCTATCGGTGCAATGAGCCATAGAGAGACAGACCAGACAGGGCGAGGCGAGGCGAGGCGAGGCGAGGCCGGCCAAGAGACGAAGCGAGAGGAGTCTGCAGGAGCGACGATTCGTTGGAAAGGGAGGCAAGTCCTACGGGCTAGGAGGAGGCGAGATGAAAAGCTACCGTACGCGCTAGCGGGAGAGGTGAGGGTGCGCGAGTCCCGGCGCGTGATGCCTCTCATGCCACTGCCACACAGCTGAGAAGGCGAGACGAGAGTGGTGGCGTGTAGTGGTGCTATATCGTATGGTAGGTGGTGAGGTGAGGTGAGTAAGCCGAGTGAGTCGACTCGGAGAGTCGAGTACTACGAGGGCCGAAGTCAAACTCGAAGCCGAAGTAAAGAGGATCCTCTAGTTCGCATGACGCATTGCGTTGCGAGTGCGTGCGTGCGCACCTCCTTGACGAGGAGATGGATGGACCAATTGCCAATTGGTGGGATAACGCGAAGGGAGCGAAAAAACAACGGCAAGGCAAGTCGCGCGACTGCTTACTGCCAGCGGTATGAGAGAGAGAGAGAGAGAGGGCGAATCCGTAGGTTGTCGGACGAGTAGGTTGGTAAGCAAGTAAGTAAGTAGGTAGGTAGGTAGGTTGTAGGTAGAGATAGGTAGAAGTAGAGGTAGGTAGGTAGGTAAATAGGTAGGTGAGCCAGAGTCGGGAGAAGCAGAGGATGCAGACGTTCGGCTTTTCTTCTTTCTCTAGAAGCGAATAAGTTGTTCGGGCTGCGTACGTGCCAACTGTAAGAGCCGCGGGTGGCTCTTTCGCGAGGATAAGTGTAGAGTAAGGGGGAAACGGCCTGGCTGTTAACATTAACGCGGTAAGATATTGGGGTAGGTTTTTGGAGGATGGTAAGTGCTCGACTCCCGTTTAGCTTGGGTGTAGCACCTGGTTGACACGCGACCCGCACACCGCGCATTTCACTTCTCCATCCATTCCAGAATAATATCCATAAAGTAGTATTTCAATATAGTTTAGAAGTGGGAATATAGTAGGTGTACGCGAATGATCCTGCCGGCTCTTGACGATATCGATTAGATCTGGTTGTCCTAGGACCGGGACGGAATGAAGTGGGCCGGCTCGTCGGCTGCGTTACCACCTTGCGTTCGATAGTGGGGTAAGGGGATGGCTGGTCGGTCACCTCTAATATAGTCCGCTTGTTTTACTAGTTTTGCATCATACAATTCTTAGGTCGCCCTTTTAGAAGGACTCCCCCTGTGATTAAACCAATTGGTTTGACGTTTGCGTTACTGGCGATCCGATTGGCCAGGTGCAGGGTCCGATCCTCAATGCTCAACTTTTGATTTATGAAGAAAGTACACCGGATAATGAAGGCGTTCTCGCGTTGCGGTGCCTCGCCTCGCCTCGCTTCGCCTCCCTCTATGCCACCGGCCAATTACTCATCTTCTCTTAACCATATTCGGAGGAAACTTTATCCAAGTTTTACCTTTCTGGGTCAATCTCTGGTTAGCTTCTTAGCTTTAGGTTGCCCGAGACGGCAGAGAGACTCGGGAAACTAAGCACGAGGCGTAAATCGAGGAGGCAGGGTACCTTGTACATATATGTATGTATGCTCCCCCCGAGACCTTAGATGATCGGATCCTCGTGGATCTCTTCGCTTCGGCTTGTTGCGCAACGGTCGCTGCCGCCGCGCCGGTGATCTCGGGCCCAGAGGAGAACAGTGCTGACACAGTTACCTGGTCAGGGCTTTACAGCCGGGATTAAAGAAACGAAAAAGAAGCGCGAGAAACTTGAGACACTCTTGAGACAGAGAGAAGGACCCCGACTTCCTTTTTTCCTCTCTGCATTCGGAGCCGAACCAAGACGAGCGAAGCCGAGCCAAGCCGAGCCAAGCCGAGCCAAGTGAAGCCGAGGTATGCTCACCGCTCTCATCGTTTTATCATTTCTTCGCGACCTTTCCCTGCTTTGCTCTGTCCTGCCCTGCCCTGCCCTGCCCTGCCCTGCCATGCCCAACGAAAGAGGGTCGGTCCTCCCCCCTTTTTAACTTTTCTCACTTCCCATCCCAGTCTCCTGATATTCGTAAGTAATCTATTCTGATGCATACTGTAAAACAGTTAGCATCCTTAACTCTCTGTTAATCGAGTATGAGAGACATATGTATCTACTAAGGACATGCATAGTGAATCCCACTGATCATTACTGCAGTAGTAAAAATATAATTAGGAATAGCGGACGGAAGCGGAATTCTTGATGCGGCGTTCCCATGATAGTCAATTCACTTTCCTATTTTCGTTCCCATTCATCGAATTTCCAGCATCCATCCAGCCCTTCAAAAGGAGCTACTACTTTCGCCTGGATTGATCGAGCAATCTATCTGTCTGGTAAACATTCGATCCAAAGAAGATCGTCCGTCAATGATCTCAATGACGAGGAAGCGGAAGAGCACTTACTTACTACACATAGTATGTGCATTAAGTATATCTCAATGAGAAACCGGAGGGAGGCTCATCACGATTGGTCAAATAAGCTTTTTATGCTGCGTAGTGGGAGGAGCTAGGAGCAACAGCTCCAATGCAGTGTGCACTTGGTGAGTCCAGTAACTGCATATGCTTACGCACTTGTGAGAAGTGCGATGAACATCTTCTTGCAGCGATGTATCATTAGACAACAGCTTCTGTTTGCGTGGCACAGCGCGCATAGACCATCCATTCTACTCTACACTCTAACCATCCAGTACCGCAGCTTGGCAGCCTATCTGCGGGGCGATTGATGCCTCTGCGATGGGACACGCGACACGCGACACGCGACACGCGACACGCGACACCCTACCCTACACGTTGCTCATTTTGACAGAGCTTTCTCTCTCTCCGTCCCAGAAACAGTCGGGAAGAGTGAAAAACGTGCAAGAAACCTTCAGAATTAGGCCCTGCTACATTCGATGAATTGTGAATAGTCCGAGTATTACTCATTGTCAGATCGGGAATGCCAGTTATTTTATTAACGAAAGGAAGCCTTTACCTTGCCGGAAGAGAGGAGAGCCGAGCAGGAGGATAGCAAGGGAGAGAAGTGTGTTTAGAGTGCTCCAACGAGTCTAGTGTGGCGGGCGCGCGTGTTAACCGCAGGAACGAGCAGTCCTCCTGTCCAATGTCATTTGCAAAAACTCGATGTTAAAGTTAACCCTATCTCTTGGAGGTTGGAGATTGGAGATTGGAGATTGACAAAAAGTAGCAATTTGCCTAGGTTGTATGGAGCACGGGTCTCTTAATCCATTGATTGTTTCTTACTTGTCTGATTGCCAGTGGCAGGGCCATCACGTGGGCGCGCGTTCCTTGTTACTTCATCGGGAGGACGATTAATTGTAAAATGTGACTTGCCACTTGGCACCAGGTCTGATCCATCTCCCAGAGGGTCCTTGAAGGCTTGGAGGATGGCGCAACTGGAGCAATTCAGCATTGAGTGTCAAGCCGGGCGGCCGCCGCCGATGCCGACGCGCCGTGCTATACCGTCGTGGGGCGTGGGGCGTGGGGCGTGGGGCGTGGGGCCACGCACCGAACCATCTCACATATGTTTAATCGGTCGTCGATCGGCAATCATTCGTAATATATAATATCTTTCTCCCCTTTACTCTCGATCTCAATCACGATGACGATCTCAACCATAACTGGGCCACACGCATGAAGACACGCACACGCCTCACATACATAATATACATATGGACAGATGGATAGAGTGAACGACTGGCCTGCCGATCCTTTCTCCCATTCGCGCGCAAGAATGTTAATTAGTTGATCGCGATGTGAAAACTTTCCTTGATGGGTGAGGGTACCGTTCTAGACATGTAGCCTGTCCGTTTCGACTGGGCCGCGGTCACTGATCACATCCGCTTCTATCGCTTCTCTTGCCGGTATGGCGAAACATTAGGATCCTTATAACGAGGGTTATACATAGATATGCATGCAGCGGGGCTTCGAGTTTTTCGTAAGTATGTTATTAATTTAGGTATCGAATTAGGTATCGAATTAGGTATCGAATTAGGTATCGAATTAGGTATCGAGCCGCAAGTTTCATCCTAATTGCTCGTAGTTTGTCTCCCTTAAATCTTGAACCCTTCCACCTGATTGATTAAGGCTGGGAAGTTGGAAAATCTCTTATTTACAAAGTGCGTCTCATCATTTCCAAGAGGTACAATTAGCACGGAGAAATCTAATACTCTAGTTTGTCCGCGATACTTGCGCGAAAGGGTCCACAGTCTCTCGCAGCAGATCAGGCTATTGACACCTACTTACATAGCTATAGTAGAGCTGCGATCTCGCGTAGACTCGGCTACTCCCTGTCGAGATCGAGAGTCGGGAATCGAGAATCGAGAGAGGCACCATCGACATCGAGAGTACGACGTACACGTGCGCCGCTCATCGGGGTGGGGCTGCACACGCTGCACAACTCTGAAAGTTTAACTCTTTGGTTTTACTTTCTAAGATTCTCTCTCCCTCCCTCGCTCTCTTTGTCCCGAGCCCCCTGTTGGTCTATCCCCATCCCCATCCCCATCCCCATCCCCAGGCAGACCCCTACTTCCCTGGTGGCCGGCATACCGGCCGGCGAATCGCAGCTTCCTGGAAGTGTCTATGTGCTCTGCTTCTTCTTTGATGCAATGTGTCTTTCGCTGGATAAAGCAGAAGTCACCGAGACTGACTTGAACAATGATTGGATTTTTGATCCGCATGCATTTCCCATCCGGTTTATAGACTTGGCATGTATTTGGATGAATTGTAAATAGGTGAATTGAATGGTGAATGGCGAGGAGTATTGGGTTGTTGGTCTTAGAAGGAAAGTACGGGCGAGTGCGCGTGCGCGTGCGCGTGCGCGTGTGCGTGCGCGTGTGCGTATGCGTAAAGATATGTTGGCGAGATCGGCGGGAGATCGGGGCACGCATATGCATGGGCGTAGGTATGAGCGTGTGTAGAAGGAGCCAGAGAGGAGGGTGGGGTCCACTCTCATCCGACTTGGCGTTTTCAGTTTCACTTTCTAAGTGGTGGCGCGTTCTCTGCTGGGCTGGCGCTGCCGGTATATCGAGTGAGGGGCCCACCTGGCCGAGACCGTCGGCTTCGGGATCGCGGGCCGAGAGTATCTAAGTATGTAAGTAAGTAACTATGTGCTTAGTTAGCTTGCGGCAGGAGCGGGTTGCGCGGCACGGTGCGGAGCGGAGCGGCGAGGGCCGTTAGTTCAGGACCCCCGTGACCGTGTCCCGCCCTCTACTCTACTAACTCGAGCTTTAGCTTTGGAGCTTTGATTGAGAATCTAGTCGTTGGGAGGCATAGGGTGCGATGTTGCTCGGCTCTCCTTTTCTCTGCCCTCTTGATACCCGGCCCTCGCCAAGATCGAGCTGTGCGACATAATCTATAGCTAGTCTAATTCCGACATAATCTATAGCTAGTATTTGCCGCGAATGGTAGAGCGGTGCAGTCCAGTGTGGAGTGAAAGAGACCGAGGGATGACTGTAAGAGGAGCGCCTAGTCAGAAATGACTCTTCACCGATCGGCGGGTAAGCGTCACCGTTCAGGAAATGAGTATAGCTACGTAAGGGCAGTCAGTCCAATTAGCGTATGTTCTCGATGGCACAAAGTCCGCCAATAAATCACTAACGCTCTCCTTCAAGATAAAAGGCAGTGCGGTAGGTCCTTCCAGTACTAGAGAGAGGAGAGCATTTCAGGACGCAGGAGGAAAGCAAGCTCAAGACTCATTGTCAGTGGAATTCCATTCCGGTAGATGGTAGAGGCTCGGTTTCGACCGTGGAATGGCAAGTTGGCATGCGAGATTCGATGGCACGGAAGGAGCAAATAGTAGGTCTCTGTTAAAGTTCTCGATTTGGGCTGCGTAAGGTTGCTGCGATACCTTACATGCGATTCAGAGCCGAGTTACTAGAAGAGACTCTCTCGTGACTCCTGACACACCTGACACCTGAGCGCGCTGATGCATACTACCGTAACTAGCATTTCCTTCCTTAGATTCTCATTTACATCTCCGGCCAAAAGTCTTCTGGCCTAATAGGGGCGCATTCGTACTTGCGCGCTATCCAATGCAAATATGCGAGCATCGTATATCACATTGCAGCATTCCAGTTTCAAGTTTGAGCGTGTATGTACACCTTACTAGACTAGTTACTAGCCGGCTAGTTGCTCTCCTTCTTCAGACGTTTAGCCCTGCATCCGCAACCGATTCGATATCCCATCCCCTGGCTCACTTTGTAAATGCGATCTTCAAACCCCACACTCAAACACGGCCATCTCGAATATTCATCATCCCAATGGAATATTATACTACTATATCGTATCATGTACTCGCTCATCCACCAATTGAATCGAGAATCGAGAATCGAGAATCGAGAATCGAGAATCGAGAATTGAGAGTAAGTATAGATGTCATAATGTAGCCAATGAATTTCCGGAGTCTCCACCTCTAAGGCTAAGATAAGAACATATCCTGGTCCGGAGAGACGATTCCCAGCAGTGCCGATCCTTCCTTGGCTAGCTATCGGCAACTGTCACTCCTCCGCCATCCTACCTCTCTCGTTTTCTCGCTCTCCAGTCCCTCGAACCGGTCACCCTTCGCAAAACGATTAAAACCAACTGAAACCCGCAGCGTCGATTAGCAGAAAAATTCTGTGAAATATTACCAAGTAGTCCCGTATTACACCCACCGTTTAAGGAATAGCACTAGAGGAGTGGATTCCGAGATTACGCGCAGTATTAACTCACGCTTCCGGCAGACGACTAATCTATAGAAAGTAATGACCGGCTAATTTCATTAGTGCGCCCTCCTCGTCGCTTCCCAATATGGCTGGCGGCCGCTGGTTCGCCTGTTTGCCCAAGTTACGCCAGTCGTCATTCCAAATTCCAAGGAGCTTTAGTATTACTATTAAGCTCATCATTTTCGTCAAGCACTTGTCGAGCATCTGCCGAAGCTTGCGAAAGGGGGGATGCGCTGTGGTCCGCAGGAGGCCAGACGTTGGCTGCGTCTATCTAAAGAGGAGCCAGAATATCTTCTATCTAGCAAAGAGTAGCAATCCTGTTAACGGTGGTCTACGACAACATGATAACGGGATGGCTGATTGAAACAGCACGAGAAGGACGGCTCGCTCGACCGATCGTCCAATTAGTTTATCAAATACTGAGAATAGCAGAGCAGAGCAGAGCAGAGCAGAGCAGAGCAGAGTTTATCATCGGCTGATCTACCTCTTGGCCAGTAACTCGTTAATTTGCTATAAGCCCTACCGAGGACGATAACAGTTGGCTGGCTACGGGACTCCAACTGCTCCCGAACGCCTCAGGCCCTCGACCCATCAAATATCGCAATGATAAGCTAAAACACCACCTAGCAAGTACGGGATGGTGGTAGAGGAAGCGAGGGAAGTGAGGAAGATAGTCTGGCAGTGTTGTAGGGGACGGTGGCGAAACTAGCGGTGTTAGCGACGCGAGGACATGCGGAAACGTGGCGCAATTCTAAGTAACGAGTTCTAATTGTGAAAGCAGATCTGCAGTCTGCAGCCGAGTGGAGTCCCGGCGGTTGATCCGCGTTTGCGGCCGCCATGCAGGGCTGCTCAGTCGGCCACTGCAATCGTCGGCCGCTCGTGAAAAAAGATGAAGGTGCACCCGGCCGGCACCTGATTCATTTGAGTAGATAAGCATCTATGACGCAGATAGGCGAGCAGGTCGCCTTTAAAAATCGTCCTTCCACGCCTCGTGTAAGAAACTCGCACCCCGCCCTTTCCACACGATTAACGGGGCTTTCTCGTGACTCGTGACTCGTGACTCGTGCCGCCGCGCCGCCGCGCCGCCGCGCCGTCACCACCTTCGCTCCCTTCCCTTCTCTTCCCTTCCCTTCCCTTCCCTTCCCTTCCCTTCCGTTACCCTTCCTTCTTCCCTCTATCGCTATCTCCACGTACGCGAGGCCAGTTCGGCCGCTTCGACTTCTCCATCAGGCTGCATCAACCCAGTTCAACCTGCATCTTCCCCTCTGCCATCGACTAATATTCCCTACACATCTCGAGAATCGAGAAGGAGAGATAATAGTAGCTGGCAAGTGTTTCACGTTTCCACACTCTCCCTCTATCTACTGGAGTTTAATCGTCAGTCAGCTATTTCTCGACGTCCAAATTATTTGAAAGATGATGAGACAGCGATTTGGGGAGCGTAGTATATGTAGAGGCCAGGCTCATCCCTTAATATCAACTGCTGCGAGTTCAGTCCCCACTACATAGTATAGTATTACTCCAGAGAAGAGACATTTCAATCTTCCACGTTGGAGATATAGATTAAACATTGCTTTTTTTTTCTTCCTCCCGCTTTTCCTTCTTCTTAAACGCAACTCTGGCAACGTATAAGGACGTGAGGATTTCGCAGGCCAATCGGCCAGAATCCCAAGTAGATCTGAGAGCGAGCATTCGCGCAAGCGTGAGCCGGCAGGTTGCAGGGAAATCTAGTAGTACGAAATAACAAGTTTTGTTTGCGAAATCGCAAAGCCGTTGGGGAATGAAAAAAAGGGAAAAAGAACGACGAGGGGCTCGATGGTGCAGAGCAACCCGCCGCTTCGCGTTCGCGCGCCTACTAATGTCGAGCAAAAAGTTTTTCCTGATCCGGAGTGAAGTCAAGCAAGCTAGCTACATGTAAGACTCTGTCTACTGCTTGAGCGGATCGGATCGGATCGGATCGGATCGGATCGGATCGGGTCGGGTCGGGTCGAATCGAGTCATATTAACAGAGTGAGCGACAAATTATTGTTGCTAGACCGGTTGATTGCCATGCCAGCACCATGTCAATTAGTACCCGTGACGCACGATAGATATATCGACAAATTGAGGGAACGAGTCGGCTTAGACACTTTTAGAGTAGATACTTGGTAATTACATCCTTCGCCCCATTTTCACTCTCCTCTTCCTTCACACCGCGAGAATTCTCGTATTCACTTCCGTTTGCGGAATACGAAATTCTTTAGAGAAACGAGCAGTGTGCTACTGTGGAAAACAGAAGGCTGCCTTAAAGAAAAAGCTGTGGATCAAAACTACGAATGGAGCCTCTGATTGTGAGTGCTGACGCGGGACTAAAGAGAGAAGAAAGGAAAAGACTTGATCTGTAGTTAAGTGATCGATACGATTCCTGGCGAGTCAGCGCTGAAAGGGTAATTAATTTACGCAAGGTGACGAGACTGGCGACACTATAATTAATAAGGACGGTTGTAGCGTCGGCTGGTAGCGAGACCGTCCGACCCCAACTGCGAATCATAAGACTTATTAGGCAAAAAACTTGCCTGAAATGAGAGGCGAAATGTGCTATTCGGGATTCGGTGTGGGGAGGTGGCAACTCGTCGATGAAATTCACTCCCGAGACACTCCCCCAACGCAACTTAATTAACGCAGAGGACCCTGCCTTTCGAGTTTCGATGCTATCCTTCTGGCGAGGGCATAATACATTATTATCCCTGCTGACCTTTGTCCTTTAACTGTTTCCTCCAACTCTTTCTTTGCATCGCTCGCCGTACGTGGATGCGTCCAAGTTGCGCCAGTTTCTCGTATGTACGTGCAAGCGATTGTACTCTAGTAGCCCACCCGCCCGCCGGCATATCCCACCGCCCGCTCGCCTTTCCAGCTATCTCCGAGTGTGCGCAATACCAGCGCGCGCGCGTGTGCGCGTGTGTTGTGTTAGTTGTGTGCACAGTAGGAATTGCGAAAGTATCGGGACGCACATCTATTAATACCGGGTTATCTTTGGTGGTGTGGGTGTTATCAGAGCAGGGCGTGTCGCCAGGAAAGCAACTAGCAAACCGGCAGCTGGCAACGTGACTGTGTCTACGGCGAGACCAGGCCAGGCCAGGCCAGGCCGGGCCGGGCCGGGCCATGCTACGTCAAGTCAGCCGCCCAGGATCCGCTTCGTTCGCCTTCTACCTCCTTCTTTCCATCTCGTCTCCATATGCTACGTTTCTCTTCCTCACAGATAGAACACGAGCACACACTCCCTCACTCTCTCCTTTCCCTTACTATCAGCTGACGAAAGGTTTCAAGTATTGTCTTTAGCTTGCTGAGCGCGATAGCGCATTTCGCACTCATGTCAGACTCCTCTATGTTGGATGACAAGAGTCCCTTACAAGTTGGAGAAACGATATGGCCCTCTAATCCGTGACTTTCTTCCTTGAGGAGGGCCCGATGCGCATTGCCGCGTAACATTAGCCGTGAGAACGATAACTAATAAAGCGGATTCATTTGGAGCGCGACAGAAATAGACGTGTCATCATTTTGATTCAAGTTGGTTTCTTCAACTTGTACTGTAGCGTGCGACTTTTCTCCGGCTCTACTCTTCTAACTAGGATCACGCACTGGGAGAACTTCCTGCTAAGAAGCGACTTTTAACTTTAACCCAGTTTTCCGGACCGGTTGTGCGCGCGTTATCCGGAAGGGGAATCGCGCAAGGAGCGGTCAACAATGTGGCGAGTCGGGTCGGGCCGGGCCGGGCCGGGCCAAGAGGCAAAAGGGGCATCGTAACTCCCAGGTAAGTCCTCGCTAATTGCTTATCAGTGGCTAAGGCGTTCGTGTTCGCACGCCTCCGAGACCTGAGCGAACTGGACTGGTCTGGACTCTGGTCTGGACCGGACTGGACTGGTCCGGACTCGCGAGGACTGGGCCGGGCTCGGCTAGGTTCAGTTGAACTGGGGTAGAGTCGAATGAAGCAGGCCGTGTCTCGGATCCATGTATAGGTGGAGGAAGGAAATTTCATGGTATACTCGCAGAAACGGTACACGTACGAAGAGAACAGATAACAGGATAAGCTGAACGGGTTATGTAACGCCTGGAATATAATTATTCACCAAGTCCTATACTCTCTTAACATTTACCTTTAGCCCGGCCTGGATCGCTCGGCATTTTTAACGACAAGTCACGCACTTGAATCCGCCCGGTTTCTTCCTGATGACTGTGCTGCGCGTTGCGGCAACGCGTGACACCGATCCTGTAGTTATAACTCACCCTCATCCTTCTCTCAGCCTCAGCTCGATCCTCATAAGTGTCCACGCTCTGCCTTCCGATCGTCAATGCTATATCCTCCATTAGTGAGTACGACTGCCTTCCCTTTACCCAATCCGCCTGATACATACCCTGATAAATACTTCATCGTCATCCTCTTTTTTCAAAGCTTCTTATTCTATCGAAACTTTATGTTTACGACTGAGCGTAAACCTTGAAACCTCATCTTTCTTCTGATCGAGAAGATGCAAGTTGAGCACAGCAGATGATCTATCTCTTGCACTTCAACTTATTAATGCAAGAGGCAACCGCTAGCAATGATTTTACTGTATCCTCTTCATGGCAATACATGTGTGTGTGTGTGTGTGTGTGTGTGTGTGTGTGTGTGTACGCGTGTGCCTGAGAGATTTGGGATTTTTGGATTTTACAGTTGGAGGAAGGAACGGCAAAGTAGTAGAGAAGTAGAGGGATGCTGCCGATACGGTGACGACTCGTGATTGCCCCAAGAAGGGAAAGGTGTGGCATGGTGCAGTCATGTTGCTGATTTATAAGGCTAAATTCCTTTAGAGGTGCGCGCACTGCGCGCAATATACTCTGCAACGCTGCCGCCGTGCCGCACCGCGCCGCCGTACCGCCGCCGTACCGCCGAGCGCCAAGCCGGCGGGCGTGCGGATAGGTAGCTTGGCTAGCTGGCTGGCAGACTGGCTGGGTATACACGACCACCGCCTACACCTACTTGCAACGTTCCAACTCTAGATGCGATTCGGTTCCAGCGTTAGAGCTAAAATTTATCGCCACTTTGTCTTCTTCCGCTCGCTCGAGCAACTCTCTTTTGCGTTTATCTTTAGTTGCTGGACCGCTCACACGTACCGTTCTTCCACTTCTCTCTACCTCAGCATCTTTTCTAAAAACACGCAACGAAATTGAATTGGACTGAGACCCCCCGTTAACAAGTCGCTTTCTCAGGTACCGCTTTACTTAGAAACGAAAGTATCTCTTATAACTGATCACATTGAGATTCTTCGAGCTTTCCCATTTATTGATAACACGCAACTCGGCCCAGTTATCCTGCTCTATCGGGTCCTGATATGATAAGCCAATGATTCTATGATCTAGCTACTTGTGATACTGGCAGTCGACATAGAAGTGGAAGAACACAAGAATAATTGTACTCGATGCGGACAGACATTGGCTTCCTACATCAATGCAGCCACTGCTGCTGCTAGATCCGGTATTGGCCAAGACGCGTTACCGATAGCTAGTCTATCCTTATCGATTATGATCGCCAGCACTATTCTCGGTTCTCTCTCTCTCTCTCTCTCTCTCTCTCTCGCTCTCTTGATAGTATGGCAAGCGTACGTATACATATTCTTTGAACTATACCATCCCCTCTCTTACCTCGATCGCATCCCCCAGTCCGCCCCCCCCCCATAGTCCGTTGCTCTTGACGGGCTTTAGGAATGAATTCTTAACTGAAGGGTCACAATGAAATAGAGAATGTTGCACGGGCTGAGCCAGTCCCGTCAAGGGCTTTCGTTGAGTATGGTAATATTTTGTAAGAGAAGACAAGCTAGCTGGCTGAAAATAATGACTAAGATAGTAGTCGCGATCTCGCGTAGTTATCAGGCTGTTTCTCCGTAATAAACTTGGTCTGTCCGAGTTCGAGACACTCTCATCATAAGTCGTGAGGTCGCGACGCGTGGCATCGCGACCGTCGGTCCCTCTCGCTTGCTCGCGGCGCACCACGCCGGGTCCTAGGGAGATCGGTTGAAGTAACTGGGGCGGAGCTGAGTTGCATCATTGCGCCTCAATACCCATTGCCTCCCTTCCCTTTTCCGCTCTCTTTCCGTACTCTTTCTTCCTCCTTCTCTCTTTCGACCCTCGATCTTATATCGTGCGGCTCTTGCGATCGCGATGCCCTCACTACTGACAATGAGCATACTCGATCTTACAATCAGTGCCACCCTCGTGCTCTCGCATTCTTCTCTCGTGTTAGTCAGCGTCGGCGTTGGCGTCGGCGTCGGCGTCGGCGTCGGCGTCTGCGTCCGCGTCGGCGTTGCTCATCATTTCACTTTCGTTCATCTCGATGGAGCAGGCTTTACCTACCCTTCAACAATTGCTATAATATTGATGGGTTGTTTTACAACCTTGGATGGTACCATGGAGAGGTCGAGAGACAGGAGAGTTGTTAATTGCTGACTATCACTGGGAATTAATGAACTTAGCTATCTTTGCCCTCGGTACTTTCGTAGACCGATTGTTCGGAAGGTCCCATTAATGGGCCAATGGGGGCCAACCAAATTATCGGCGTACCAGGTCGAAAAGAATGAGTAAGCAATGCTAGAGAGTGTAGAGGAAGGGGGCTAGGAGGAAATTTCTACTCTCTGTGCGTTCTCCAGGCTCTCCAGGAGAATGTAAAACGTAGTAGAGAGTAGATATCCTCCTACACGCTTGGAATCAGCGCGGCGGCGGCGGCGGCGGCGGCGGCGGCAGTGGTGCTGTCCTGGCCTCTGACGACACCTCGCTCTCCTAGGTTTCGCCGCCTTCGAGTACCACGCCTTTCTAAGCCCAGGGGCATCCGTGCGCCGATTGGATTCTGGACCGCGCACCGCTCGGGCTCGGAGACTGTTGGACTGCCGAGCTCGTTCCCTCGGCAGCACTCTCGCAGGAATACCGTATACCGAATATTATGCCAAGCGAGCCGAGCCCGATCGAGCCCGAGCAGCTTATAGCAGTCCACTTTATGCCGTGATTTTCGAAAAATTCCTTGGCTTTCGCTGCACCACTTGTCATTGCGAGTGACAATGAGAGGTTATTGAACAAGGTCTCAGCTAACTAACTCAGCTCTTGATTAGAACTGGAGGGTGGTTGAAGAGGTGAGGAAAATGATAGATAGATAGATCTGGCGTTGTGGGTTGGCGATTATTCGTTGTTACCCTGCCGAGATTTAGTTCGCTTGCCGGACAGCCCTCAAGTTGTAGGTGATCGCAGTTGCACGTTCGGGGAGAGGAGAGGAGAGGAGAGGAATACCAAGAGCTGGACCAAGAAAGCACTGCTAACCGCACAAAGTTGAGCGAAATTCCAGCAACCAAGAGTATGCGCCTATCAAGCCATCGCTCTCACTTAAGCTCAATTTTCTCAGCCAGATCTTTTTGGAATCATTAATATCGAAGTTAAGTATCGATATAGAAGGAATCTTCCTATAGCAACCGCTTGGTTATATAAACAGCGTACATACATGCGGTGTGTACGCGATTATGCGTAAGACTCTTGTCTTCCTGTTTTTCGATCCCTCGCTCGAGTCTTATACTCTTGCCGCACGAAAAAGATTTATCGGTATGCAATGCAACGATGCTCGTGGAATGGTCAAGTACACTTGGCTAAAAAGTTGAAGTGCGCCCTACACGCAGAGGTAGATAAATAGTATGTAAAGAGGATCGTGTATGAATTGAATATGTGCGGAGATGGGATTTTTCGACTAGAGTTTATCGTGTCGCACGCCGTACGTCAGAGTCTCCGTCAGGCAAGGTCGACGAAACCTGCTCTGGTTTCTCTGAGCCATCATCACTGATCGCGCGATGGCCTTCTTCGATTGGCGCGCCGCAAATGGTAGCGCGTCCTTTTAATTCCGTATCTCCTCCTGCCTCCTGCCTCCTGCCTCCTGCCTCCTGTCTCCTCATCTCATGTTTCTTAAGTTTGTTCGTCCATCTCTAGAATCGTGTGAACATGTACTGGCGACCGGTGACCAATCTCTAACGAATGATCGTTAAGTCAACTGGCCGCTTCCTTCTTTTCATCCATCATCCATTTCCTAATGTATAGTGGGCCTACACCTTGACAATCCTCACCCTTTCTAATCATGATTCGGAATCGGTGGGATTCAAATGAAGGTGCGCATATGCGCCCGGAGTATTTGCTGGGGGTTCGTTCTTTCTGGGCCAGAGTGGAGCAATGTCCATACCATAAAAGCGACCGAATGGAGTGGAGTGAGTCCACTGGAGGAAACGATACCGCGGAAGAAACAGGCCCACCCTTCGGCCAAATGGCGTTCTTCTCAGCTTCTAATCAGATTTCATTTCATTTCATGGAATTAGGTACGGTCGAGCTGTGCACTTTTTCACTATGGAGTCATACAATGCGAGCGAGTCCGCTCAGGATTCCGACCGAACCAAACCCCCCTCACTCTCTTCGATTAATCTCATATATTGGCGCGCAAATGACAGCGGTTTTTTTCTTGGACAGTTATACGATCTAAGTTGATGCTCGTCGACAACGATATGCAAATGCGAGAGGCAAACAGCAGCGAGGCTTTCTACTGGATGACTGATATAACACGTGCAATTCTTGTTTTTCCTTGGTATCAGCACATTATACATGCCCTTTCTGTGCCAGGACAGATCGTGACTCAAACCGGTACGAGACGAGGAAGAGCATTGCCTACAGCTTCTTTTCCATCGGCGCAATAAGTATTAACCAGCAAGAGCTACTCATCGCAAGAGGAGAATTGTGGAGCATTTCATGCACACATAAAGTGCGCCACGGATAAAGGATGCTTAATCAAGAAATATGATCCCTTTCTTTGAGTGAGGAGCATGGTATCTTTCTATACCTTGTATGTACCTATATATGTATAGATAGATATAGTAGGTATACCTAGAGAATCGCCGATGTTGATTGTTATCGGAGCGATTCCGCTCCCGCTCCCGCTCCCGCTCCCGGATCGCCGGATCGGCTGTGTCCTTAGGATGGCCTTTCTTATCGCGATAACTCTCGAGGACATCGTCGTCTCTCTGTCTTGGATCTCGCTGCTCGAGCAACGATGCTACCTTCACGAACAACTCCACCCACTCTGTCTCCCTCATTCGGATCTCCGGCATCTCCGGCATCTCCGGCACCTCCGGCGATCAAGGAGAGCATGCTGCAAACGATAACATTATCTACCGAAGGCATCAGCAGACCTGCCCCCTTTTTGAGTCAGCCGATTGGAAGCAGCCACGTGTCGCGCGAGATGAGAGATTTAGTAGAGAGGAGTTGAAAAGAGGCGAGCTGGGAGGCCGGAAGTAGACCGGTAGCACGTACTTACGTATACTCGACGATGGTTGCTGGCTAAATAGAAGTGTATGAACCGAAGCAACGATTCGTCCTGACGCGGCAAGTGACTAGAGCGACTGGTTTTCAGCGTTATGTTTCAAGCTAGTGGTCATTTTGAGAGATAGAGCCGGCTTTCCCGATCTTCGATGCGTCCACTTTCTGCACGCTTAGCAGACTTTGCGCGAGCGCACCCGCTTCTGCTAACGGGTTGAGCGGGACGGACAAGTGGATTATTGTATGTAGTATCGGTAGACAGGGAATACGCCTTGGGAACGTGTCCTCTTCGCCTTTCAGTACTACGATCGTCTGCTTGGGTACGCCAACATACCAGGTACCTTGCTCTGCTCCTGCATTGCGAAATCGGATGATGCATCTCCGCTCGACGAGGGAGCGCGCCTCATCCCTCCTTCTATTCCTTCGGTTAGCTCCTTCTGCAGTCGCACGCCTCTTATCCGCCGTGCGGGCTATTAACTCTCAAACAAAATCGTCCGCGCCCGCCGCCGCCGCCGCCGCCGCCGCCGCCTCCGTGAGACTCGCTCGAGCTCGCTTGCATAACACTATTATTTCATGCTATCCTCACCTCCATTCAGTACTTGCCACTTCGACATCATCAGTTACATTAGACTGCTCATTCTACCTACTCTATCTACTCACCTCCACCAACTTATTAGAAGAAAATCCATCAATCAGACAGATTTACTTTTTCAAATATCCACCAAGCTAAACTCAAAACAGATCACCTCTCTGTACACTAGATATCTACATATATGTACATATTGTCGATGCATTAGAAAAGAACAAAAATAAAGGTAACTCCACGGATGGGTGGATCGGTGGATGTAGGAGAGAGTGCCCGATCCGCCGGATTCTACCAGGAGAGATTGCGCTTGGTGCTCGCGCGTCAAAGAGAGAGAGAGAGAGGAGCGAAAAATCTCTGACTGAGTTCATGGATGGTGGATGGGCTTGCGATTGCACGTGTGCCAACACGCGTATCGGCGTATGTGCATATACTATGTAGAAATGTGAGTGGGTGAGCGTAGCGTTTGTTTCCTCTGTGCTTGAATCTTTCTGGAATGAGATGGGATGGGATGGGACGGGACGGGACGGGACGGGACGGGACGGGACGGTGCGGCGTGGCGCGGCGCGGCGGTCGGCGGGCGGAAGAGGGTAGGAGAGTGGCAGCGTGGAAGCGGGCGCGTGCTGTGCCGAGGAGCCAGTCCCGCCAGTCGCCCTTGCAGCTCACAGGCCTCGCAAGCCGTAGCCCGGGGCACGGGCGTGGGCCTTTCACTCAGTTGCTGCCTGCTGTCTGCTGCCTCTTGCCTCCTGTCTCCTGCTTGCCTCATCCACATCCTTCCTTTACCTTTATGCTTGCCTCGACTCAAGACCCTACCTAGTCGCTAGATATCTATGTGCATCCGCGCTATTTCTGGCTATACATATGTATCTACTATACTAACTAGTACATTAGGTATCTATAGGTTTACGCGTCACGCGCCAGACTAGGCGAAACCGTCTACCCTCTAGTATATCTACATCTATATCTGTACTAGAATCACTCGCCTGCCATGAGCTCTGCTCTTCTTCTATCACCCCTACTATTACTCCCAATTGCAATCTGACCTCTGGCGGTATTCCCTTTTCCACCGGGCTTTAGGTTGACAATGAGGATGGCATTGGAAAACTAGCGACTCATAAATATCATAAGAGTATAGGGGAAATGCTTTGGTTCTTTTTTCTCGGCCTTTTTTCTCAGATGTAATCGGAATATCTGGCATCCGTGGTCCGTGGTGCAGCCACCCAGCCGTCCAGCCGTCCAGCCGTCCAGCCGTCCAGCCATTTCCCATTGTTTCGCGAGAGCAAGGGTACTACTGTGAGGCTAACCCCCGCCCTCCGCCATCAACCACCAACCAGAACCCTCAATAACCAGCTCCTAATGAAAGGCTGTGCGCGATTACACACAGTATTATAGATTGTAAACTTATTTGATGCCGCGGGGAAAAGTCGGGAAAACAGTCCATCCACGGTATAGATGACTGTATGATTTTTCGTTCGCTCTCTATTGACAACATGTTCACTTCCTCTCACTCTGCTTTGCTCTTTGTCTCCTTGTTGATGCGGTGGGTAGGTATAGGCCGTTGAGCCGGATGTACCGTTTACTCGGAGTAATACTTAACACATTCTCGAATGCGTAATGGTAACAGGCGCTAACGCGAATCGTTGCCACGCGCCGCACCGTGGAATTCTTATCAGAACAATGGAATTATGAGAACTTATTGCAAATGAGGAGGCGAACTTGGGCAGTTGAGATGAGTTTTCGCAACGTTCAAATAAGTTAATGCACTACTACATAGTAATTTGCACGCGCTGATACTATTGAAATCCAGCTCTTCTTATTGGAAGCTACGCAGGCAAAGGATTAGAAAGAATGCAAAGAAGATGATAACCTAAGAAAATGATCATGATTCGATCTGTTCCGTGTTGGTGAGGAGTGGGTGCCGGGAGTTGAGACTATTGGGATGGGAATGGGTGGTGATCCTGTTGCACCGCTGCCCAGCTAACGGTCGCGCACCGGCTCAACTCCCGCTTCCCACTTCCCGCTTTCCGCTTCCCGCTTTGCGCCGGCCAACGCTACCTACATCAGTACGCCGCGCCGCGCCGCGCCGCGACCTGCTGCCACGTCGCGCGAGATCAAGAAGAACAAGAGGAGGAGAAGGAAGAAGAAGTAGAAGTAGGACCGGTTGTGCAAACAAGTGGAAAACATGGTATGATCGCGCCCACCCAACCCTCTATAACTGCAGAGTTAAAATGCTTTTCTAGGAGCGCGGCCGGCAGCTGGCAACTGCGATGATGATCCTGATTTAGACCGGCCGGCGGGGATAATAGGAAACTAGATGGAGTGAAAGAGCCCCCCCCCCGGTGTACCTTCAGTTACTCATCGCAAGCAAAGGAAGGATTCCCCCACTCGGACCCCTTCGCGCTCTCTATGTGTGTATATATACTGTATATTGAGAATTTGCGGCCAGACTGCGCATTCGATTTCCGAGTTTTCCTATGCATGTACACACTATACAAGTACAAGTATGTAAGTACTGTAGCGGCAGAAGTAGAAAGTGATGTGCGCCAGCAGCGACCACAGACATGAGAGCAATTGACAAATTAATAAGAGATGGTCGTCTCCCAAGGACTACCCTTTTCTTTTCTTTAATCCTCGATGTGAAAGAGTAGTTGTTCTTATTGGATTTTCCAGCAAGTCGAAGGAGAAGGTCAAGCGACGAAGAAGGAGCGACAGCAAACCCAAGGAAGATTGGGAATGCATCCTTTCCCTCAAGGTGATGAACCTGTCCGGTACTGAGATGGCTGAATAACAGTTGCAGGAGGTGCGGGGCGACGTGGGGCGGCGTGGGGCGGCGTGGGGGGTGGGGCACCTCGATTGCAGCATCTTGCGTTCAAGAGTGCACGTGTATCTGCGGCGCGCTCCTCTGAAACCGAAAGCTCGCGGCATAATTAAGGACGTCAGACCCGAAAGAGACTCGGCTCTCGGCTCTCGGCTCTCGGCTCGCTCCTATAGTACATACACTATACATATGTAGATAGGCGTAACTGCTCCAAGGACACGTGCATCTTTTTTCTGGCATGATTGCATCGCCAGAAGGACCAAGTCCGTGCTACCCCAGTTTGGTGGGGCTCGAAGCCCGGAGAAACTCGAGAGCCGACACTACATCGTCAAGGTGATGCTCCCGATCTTGACGAGTGGAGTTACTTCCTAAATGGAAGGAAATCGCGCATGACATACCATCGCAAAACATCAATCATTACAAAACCACCGGGAGAAGTTGTCGAGCCTTCTTCTCCTTATACTCTCATTGCCAGACGTCTTTTTGCCAGTCTACCCCATCATTTCGATACCCGTCTGACTTTCCAATATCTATGCCCTCCCCTCAATAATTCTAGCGTCTGTCCCCGCGTTCATGTTGATTGGGAGCAGTAAAGAGAAATAGTGATCGCATTAGCCTTCCTTCACTTGTTGCTTAAGGCCAACTAATCATCTATAAATTGGGAGTATATCTATCATGCAGAGAGACTAGAATAGTTGCATAGTCGGTAAGGTGTAAATGGTGTTAGATATTAGGAGAAGTACGCGGTGATTCAGTGCGATGCTCTCGAGGTCGAGGGATTGGGAAAGGACGTTAGGGTTACGTGACTAAGGGCCGAGAATGACTGGCTGGGTTAGGATTTAGGGCGAAAGGGAGGCTAGCGATATGGAGGGTGCAACAGGTGTGCTTGAGGAGAGGAGGAGGGCACGACACGACAGTTCAGCCAGTTGTAGTCGACATGGCTCGGCTCGAAAGCCATTAATTGGTGCGGACGTGGATTCAGATTTTCTGGCACTATCTTCTTTTGCGTGCTTGAAAAGAATTCAATGGGAGTGGTATGTGTTTTCAATACCCTCCCTTTAAGTTCCCAGTGGATCGAGGCTGGTAAGACAAGAAGGAGAAAGGTGAATGAAGTGTCGAATGGAAATCGGCGTGCGCGCGTCTGTGTATGTGATATCAATGGGACGAAATTGATGTCGGGCTGGCTTGGTTAAACCGTGCAAGAGTATAGAGTGGTACCAAGTTTTGTCCTCGACTAGTGCAATAGTATGCTGTGCGGTAGCAGTTTAGAGCCAGCAGCCAGCAATGATTTCGTAAGGTGATGCCTATGTCCGTCTGCCTTCCTTAAATACGCTCACTGGAGCCAGCTGTCCGATATTATCCTTCCGTCTATTCTGGCAATTATGGTGCAGTTCGATCGGCCGACTGCCGCTCCATATCTCTCTATATCGATGGCAGTGTCGATGCCGATATCTACCTACTACATACAATATTCATGGCGGTTGACGGCAGAGAGAGAGAGAGAGAGAGAGAGAGAGAGAGAGAGAGAGAGAGAGAGAGAGATGGGGTGCGAAGGAGCGGTGAGGGGGAGGGGGGTTCTACCGCGATTCATGCGGTATGCGCTGGCCAGCCAGATTACGCTCCTCTCTATTTATTCTAAAGCTCTCTATTGCTTGATAAAGGTTGTCGCATGAGTCGTGCGCCTCCTCTTCTCTTCTCTTTGTTGGCCCAGTTCTCACGCGTCTCCCTGGCTCGCCTGGCTCGCCTGGCGCATCAGCTCTCACGAGAGGATTCTTTATCTCAAAACTATATCCATCTACCACATATATATGTATGTATTCGAGGTAGCTCGAGAATAGAAAAAGAGGAAAGTGATTGGAGAGCCGAAAACAGTCGTGCCGGGTCTGCCGGTGTTGCTGCATCATCTGAAAAAAAGATAAAATCCCAGTAGCCTGCCCTTTTATCTTTGGCACACGCCAAGCCAAGTCTTGGCTTGCTTTTTACTTGTACGCTGATCGGGTGTCGCCGTGGCTGCGCCTGCTGCCTGCCCCATGTCGGCCGTGTCAATACCGCGCCGGCTCGGATGGAGCCCAATGTTTTCTTACAGATGGTAGCCTTCTATAGCCCAACTGCATAGAAATTCATTGGGTTCGGCAGGATATCTATAAGTCGGTTCGATCCGATCGTGCCCGTCTCTCAAGATTCGTAGCCTTGCTCTCGATCACTGGAGCGAGTGCTCGAAAAAAAGGCCGACCTCTCTTTACCGATAGGAGGGACTTTCGACAACAGCTTCAACTTTCCGTCACGCAACATGCCCCCGTCGCGCCACCAAATCTGGGAGCAGGATATTTCTTCTTCATTCACTTTCTTTCAACAAATTTCTCTCTGGTCCAAGTGGCTTTACGTTGTACCGATTCTGTCTGTCTCTGGTGCACCTGGTCCGTTTTGCTCTAGTAGGAGTTTCAAACTCTCTCGTTCTCTCGTTATTAAAATGAATGCTCGCCACGCATGTATTACGCGATGAAATTGAACGGGTGAGATATAACGGATGTGACGACTAGTACGGTCCTCGAGAGGAGAATGTCGATGGCTGTTCGGTGTCCGATCGGTATGTAGTGCATGGATCCTCCTTCCTTCCTTCCTTCCTTCCTTCCTTCCTTCCTTTCCGTCGAGTATGCTCACGCTCACGCTCACCATGTTATTGAGTGCAGCTGTACGAGTGAGCGGAGACAGCCGCGAAAAGCAACGTTTCCCAATGCTGTTCGCGCAAGGTTATTTAATTGGTCCGATGAATACTGAATTGCCTCGTCGCGGCCCACTTCCCTTCGGGCAATAGTAGACCTTGCATCGACCGAAATGCCTCTACGAGGAAAGACTTCTCTCATTCCCCCATCCTCATTCTCAGCGTTACCTCCCTACTTTTCTTACCTGATTCTCTACCTTCCTACTTACAATTAGTCTTGGCAGCTTGGCATCCGGCAACTTCCACTCTGGATGCCAAGCAAGAAATCGAAGGTTGCAGTCGGACATACTGCTTTGCTCTAAGATACTCTTTCGGACATAGGGATCAGCAGGCTTTCGGCTTTAGCTGGCCTCCAGAAGAAACTAGCAGCCTGATATATTGATAGGCAAATATGCGTAAAAGCTATTCTTCCGCAATAAATCTGTAAGTCAGCCTGGAACAAACAGCCCGTCCAGGCCAGACTCGATTTGCTATAACGCGTTTTGATGTGGCTTCTCTGGCCATCACGAGCCAAGCAGAGAGGTAGGACAGCACTTTCGTGCTGTTTAGATTCATCTTGCAAATCGATCGAGTCTACACGAGCGAGCTCACCATTCTCATTGGCACCCGTGAAATATTATACCCTAGTGCCAATTTCTTTTTTATACCTTTATATTGCTTTCTTCGTCTCAAAAGTAACGGAGTAAATGAATAATGATCATGTCATTGGGCAATTGCAAATTCTCACTTGGTCATTGGAAATTGGGTAAAACTCGGTGGATGAGAGGTTGTTAATACGCGGTGATGGGAGCATGCTGTGCTGGTATCGGCACAGGGTTGTGCGTTGTGCGATACCAAACAGCCAGTCGGTATAGCAAGCCGCAGTCTGCCAGTTTGACATCCGTTACACATTCTCTATTGCACAACTGATAGATACACCTCCTTGCACCGCTATCTAGCTGTCTCGTGTAGAGCGAATTCTTCAACTCTCCACGGACTCGGCACTCGGTACTCGGTACACGCCTTCCTTGCTACACACCCTCGCAAGCCGCAGTCGCGGCCGCCACAGCCGCCGCCACAGCCGCCGCCACAGCAACTCAAGCCCACTACATTCGAACGTACCAGCATATACTTGAGCAGCACAGAACAACTGGCTGCTTTGGCCATCCTTTCTTCTATCCAACTCGCTTCAACTATTCCACCACTTGTATCCACTTCCTTGGCAACTGCCAAACTTGAGGGAAATCCTTACACCCAGCTCTGTTCATCTTCTTTCTTTCCATTATCTCTGCATCATGCAGTCTGAATCAGTCCATCCGATGCTTAGCGCTGCTTACATCTAGTGTAGTCTAGTCTAATGCTCTGGTCATCTATTTGAATCTGGAGCACGGAAAGCGGAACTTGCTTAGACTGTGAGAAAAAAAGTCGGTTCACTTTTTAATGCCAAATCTTTGACGCCCAATTATTTTGAGAGCTGTGACAATAAACCTATATATTTATTTATCTATATCCCCGCCCCTCAAGCCGCCGATCTCTTCATCTCATTTACATTCGGGATAGGAGTGTCGGGGTGGTTTCCCTTTGCATTACGGTACGTGTCTCTTCTTCATTCTACTGCGATTTACTTCCCTGTTATGTATAGTTGCAGTTTTACCAACGCTACCCGGGCAGGAAGAAAAGTTTTCATCGGACAGCCTGATTGTGAATGGGCGGACGGGCGCGAAAAGTAGACAAGTATATGTACATAGAGTACCACCAGAGGCGGAGAAGGGGCTGTGGATGTGTTGGTGATTGGTGAGGGGAGCGTGCCGTCACCGTTGCCATCACCGCGCTGCTGCCACCGCCACCGCCACCGCCACCGCCACCGCCATCGCCGCTGCGATGCAAGGGAGTGTAACGGCCGGAATGTTCAAGGACGCTCGAACAAGCGGTCCAGCTCTCTCAGGAAACTGCTAACCGATATATCGACGAGGCACGAGGCCACGGATCCGCGCGAGCATCATGCCGAGCCGAGCCGAGCCGAGCCGAGCCGAGCCGAGCCTCGGTTGATCGGGCAAGAAACAGTTGCCGGTTCCGTGATCAGGAAGGAAGGGAGCTTGATGAGCGAGCCGGGATGACGCACTTTTAACAGAAGATTGTAGGGATGAGAGCGAGTGACGAGTGTCGAGTGGCCTCGTACCTGACCCAAAAAGTATCTCCCCTCTTCTCTCAAGAGCCGCACCGAGAGCGAACCGCTTACTTTGCTTCCCTTCCGTTCCCTTCTCTAAATTCCTTATTTTTCAAATAAGGTAGTGTTCAACAGCTGTATTGCTGATGCACCGTGTAATATGATCATGTTGGGCGGGCGGGCATGGATTATGGTTACTAATGGTAACCATAATCTGGTTGAACAGAGAGCGAGGGAAACATTCTTTCTGGATAGGAGACAAGGGCCAGTGGAAACTCGGCAGAGGTCTAATTGGCCTGAGTTCATTTGGCTTGCAAGACTAGGGTCAGTTGAATGAGCATGCAGTAGAACTGGCTAGAGCTTGGCAAGCCCCACCCTTACCGCCCTGACACTGGTACCTGCCCAGTGCCGACCGAGCCCGCCTCGTCTTCGGCTTCCTTTTAGGTACGACAGTTGCGCACGCTCGCGCTCATTGAGTTATCGAGCTTTACCCTGCCAGTAACATGTTAATTGGGCAAGCTCGCCTCCCTCAGGAGAACTCACAAGAACATCTCATCTGTAGCATAAAATACGCTCGATAGTGAAAGTCGCTTCTGGTGGTTCTCTGTAAACCACCGCGCTGCGCCGCGCTGCGCCGCGCTGCGCCGCGCAACAAACTTACAATCTGCCGCTACTACTAGCTGTCCTCGCTTCGGAAGAAAATAAAAATAAGAAAATCTCCAAAACATACAATTTCGGCTGGGGCCTACTTTTCTGTGACCACCAAATTTCAGACCATCGAAAGGTCGGGAAGACTGGAGAGTGTGGAAAGTACCGTCTTCCAAGAGTTTTCGAGCCAATTTCAGCCTTTTTATCAGCGTCTCTTCGAAGCCAACTACTGGGCCGCCAGAGGTGCAAGTTGCATCATTGCTTTAGTGCCAGGCTGATTTTGGCCGGTAGGCACTAATTGGTGGGGAGGTTGGAAAATGCAATAAAATCGAAAGAAATACCCGTGGCAAGTTCTATCAGTGAAGTGATCTCCCGGGCTGAGAAATCTGGCGGCGACATTAAGTGATCGAATAGGATGGTATTAACAAAGCAAGAGACTAGCCTCTAAAGGTTAAGTTTTCAGCGAGATCTCTTCTATCTAGACTCTAGAGTATAATAACTGCATCGAACTAGAGGGGAGAGGTGCTGAGTGCCCTTCGCGACGAGGTCGTGGAATTGAAATCGAAATCGCCTTAAACTCCTTGGTCAGTTTGGAGAAGGAGCCTCCTGCCTTTCAATGCCACTTGATTCACCATCCCCTCTATTAACATCTCGGCTCTGACTAGTAAGACCTATCTTTTTCCCGCCATCGAACATTTTTTAGGCCAAGTTCATTATCACTTTGCCAAGAAGACAGAAGCTGTTGTACCGTTCGGATTGGACCAACCACTGAACCAGGGTCCACTGTTAAGTGGCCGGTACTACCAACAGCATATTATTATCACTACTCGATTAGTCAATGTTTCCCGTAAGAAGAAGGGGGGAAGGAAGGCTCACTAATTATTCGGAATAATCAAGTGACAGCCAATTAATAAGGGGGCAGAACACCGAGTGGCACAGAGAGAAAGACTGAGAGAGACCAAGACGGGTCTCCATAGTCCTCTCCCTGATAAATGCGAACCATCTCGATCTACTTTACTTTCGAGTGGAGGTACATTACATATAGAGGGATCTCCCGATGGCCACTCCAACTGAAAATTGAATCGATGATGCTTTTCGGTTGAACGAGCGCTCAGTTGCCGGGCAATATGCCGGCGGCTGCTCATCGTTAATTATGTAGCATTTCCATGCTGCCTCTTATCATTTCTCGACAAGTGTATCCTGTTCCAATAGACGGATGGGTGGAAATGATGCTAATGCCTGTATGTGTCGGTGGATCGATAGACTGCTACGCTTGGCTAAGGAGAAGCCTGATCGGGATCGGGATCGGGATCGGGATCGGAAAAGGCGGAAGGCGAATGGCGGATGGCGGATGGCGGATGGATTCCTGGGATCCAGAGGGGAAGGAAGAGATTGGCAGGATCGATGTAAAGACCGAAGGGGAATACATATATCGATGCCAATAGAGGGAAGATAACGACATAAATCGAGATATACGGATGGGTACACGGGCGGTACTTGTACCGCGGAGGATCCGACATGAGCGGCCTCTTATTATGAGGCTGAAGAACGCTCTCTTGGTACGAGGTAGGGTCGTAGCGTGGGTGGTCCGCCTATATGCTAATCCGCAACCAGCAGGCCTACTCGGCATATTTCATGCGGCTAGCATCAACTTCTCCAAAACTCCTTCCTCCCAATAAGAATAAAATAGGGGCTCAAGTAGAATTAGGCAGCACAAAAAGATTTGAGACCTGATCACCTTTGTGTGTCGATAGGTATAATTGAATGATCTGCTACTATAGTATGATGTTTTGAAGGCACCGAAACCTACTAATCACTCCAAATTTCGCATCGAGCTCACGCGGCTCTGGGAGCTTTTAGCCTTCTCAGAAGAGAGAGAGGGAAATCTGCTCTCTCCGTGGCATCGGCGTTTCCTGAACGCGTTTGCCTCGCTTCTTACGTAAGGTAGGCGTTTAAATGCAAATTCCTGCTCGATCGGAGACGCCGGGCGAACCGCGCTGCGCTAGCCATTTCCAGCCAACGAGAGAAAAGTGATCGTTCGATCGTCCGTCAGGCAGTCACTTTGCTCCAGAATAAGAGCGTTGCCCGTTGCCCGTTGCCCGTTGCCCGATGCCCATGGTTATAAGGCTATAACGCAGCCTGAACTTGTGAATCGGCACGCGAGTCTCTCCCCCGCCCTTTTCCTTCTTCTGTACCACAGGTTTGCATCACTATGGAAGAAAAATCGCGGACAGCCAGCATCGGGCACTGGGAATCACTTACTGAAAAGGGCTTGTTATGATGGGCGATAGCCCGCGTGATGGAAAGGGGCTGGGCTCTGTTGACAGTCTCGCGTGATGGAGAGGGAGAAAGTGAGCGTGGCTTTTTTTGACGCGGCGCGGCGCGGCGCGACGGGCAGGCCGGCAGGAGGTTTGGCGAGAGTCGGAGAGAGAAAGAGGCCGATTGATCGGGCGAGTGGTCGCGCTCGTTAGTATTATCACTTTCGAGAGCGGTAAGTGTCTGATCTGACGGAAGCGGCTTCTGCAATTGAGCCGGACGGCCTGGCGAGGAGCACGTGGCTGCGGGCCGTGGCTGCGGGCCGTGGCTGCGGGCCGTGGCTGCATGCTTACTAGGAATGATTCTGGCTCGCCACTCGCCACTCGCCACTCGCCAAAGCCGTAACTGTAGAAGCATGAAGGCATAGCTCGAGCTAGAGGCCTAGGATAGGAGGCCAGTGACTCTAATGAAGCCTCGGGAATTCCCAACTTATTTTCGAGAGAGTAAATGCATTAGGCACGCTTCGCTTTCCCATCGCGTCTTATGCTACTTCTTCTACGAGCGCTCTTGTAACTTGCAGAATTCTTCCATTAGCAGGGAGCGTTGGGCGTTTCACAATAGTCGCTCTCCTATTATAAAAACGCGAAATAATCGTGCGAGTTGTTTATTTCGGAGCTGCGCTGAGCCGAGCCGAGTCGAGCCGAGCCGAGCCGTGCCGTGCCGAGCCAAGCTGACTCGACTGCGATGCTGGTAAACGGACGGGATGTTGGGAAAGAGGGTCTCCGGTGGAGATTCGCTTTAAGGTGGCGATGGTGGCTGGCAGGCTTGAATGTACTAGAATTAAAAAGGTTTTCTAGCGTAGATTGGCATTGCGATTGACGGTGGAAGCGGAAACTCGCAAAGCTACCGCAGAAATTGCACCGGTCCATGCACATGGCTCGTTGGCAGGGTTCGGAAAAATCAGCAAGAGACGCGATTGTCTGCTCAGGGAGGAGTGTATGAAGACATTTAGTTGGCAGGAAGACTCGCTTGACTGAAAGTGGAGGAAGGCATTGCTCGGATCGGCCGATTCGGATCACTAGAAACTAGATCGGCGTTCATTCGTTACGGCGCGCCGCGTTACGAATCGACGAGGGCAAGAGTGTTACCGATCGAAAGTTTCGATCGCCATGTGATCGCGACGAACCGATATCCCAGACCAGACATACTATATACACCGTAACGGATAAGAGAACGAGCGTTGGCGGTGGCGGCAGTCACTTTTCAGTTCTGCCGGAGCGCGATCACCCACTACCTCACGACGAACCCACCTTTCAGATGGATCAAGTTTGCAGAAAGGCCATGTGCGGTGACTTTTGCCGCCCGACACGTTTATAATATTTGTGTGACCATCTCGAAATCAACCACATTTCGATTGCATGAAAGAAGAGAATCCGAGCGTTTCTTCCGAGAGACACTCGAAAACCTAGGACGGACACTTATTTAAATTAAGGGACAAGTGAGGCAGGACAGGACGGCAAGCTTCCATAAATTCGCGCGTGGTTTCTCGTTATCAGCCGTAATATAGCTGCGAGAGACGAGAAAGAGAGAGAGAGAGAGAGAGAGAGAGAGAGAGAGGGGGGGGGGGGAGAGAGAGAGAGAGCAACTTTCTCGGAGCGAGTGAGTTCTTGCTCTCCCGTGCGAGTGGCCCGCGTGGATCTCGGATATCTTTAGCCACTGGCTGGGGGATTAAGTGTGCCCAATCGACTAGCCGACTAGAGTAGGAGGTAGAAGAGCGGGAGTTGGGCCAATTTTCATTTCAATTCCAATCAGTAATTCTAGAAGTATCCCAGTTATCGTGCACTGTTGGTCTGTCAACTGGAAGCTGGATACCCTCGTCTCTTCTAATCCCTTGATAGATTATGCTCCAGGCTGGAGCATATTTGGCTAATTTGATGATGTACTGTCGGTACGATTCTAAGCTAGCACCAGGTGGAGGAACTACGGTATTAGGAAGAGATCGAGAAGAGTGAAGGATGAAGGTGTGTTTGAGTGTAATATGCGGGCGGGAGGATGCCTGCTCATACTGGTTGTAGCTACATAGGTGCGGACTGTACTGCGCCGATACTTTCCCTCGATCTCGATCTCGATCTCGATCTCCATCTCCTTCCGCTCGCTTCTCTCACAGCTTCTTCCACCCGTTTCTGCTTATTCTTCTGGACTAGTTGGCCCTTTCCCATTTTTACGTTACTTGTAAAATTCTTGTACATTCCTTTGAGACAGCATCAGCCAGCCATTCTATAGATAGTCAAGTTCTTCTTAAATTCAGGAGGGTTTTGCCTTGCCATGCCATACAACACACTAATAACAGTTGAAAGCACTTGTTTAACGACGGTTAATCATGCCAAGTCCCAGTTGTGCAGCCTCACTGCGCGCTTCCTTTCTCATTCCGCGGCACGCGGTAATGCAGCATCGATAAGAGAGCACGACTAGTTATAATATTGCCTGTAGTTTAACTGTAGTTAATCTTCTTCCGAATCGCGAAGAAGCCAAGAGGAAGGTAGGCTACTGGCTACTGCACGAAAACCTGGTCGGCCCAATCATCCATTTACCGCTTCCGGTCCTTCCTTCCGTTTCTCGATTCGATCACCCACCACTTTCCGAGCTATTTGTTTACATCACCAGACTGGTGAAATTCCCTGGCTAATTGTTGGCTTGTGACAGTTTTTGCGAGCATGGCGTGAGCGTGTATAGTGCCTGCTCTGTAGCTACTGTTTAAGGAAAGAAAGAAGCTGGCACAACGGGCTTCACTCTTCTCGAGAAAAGTGTCGGTATTTATCGGACGCCGGGCGAACAGATAGCACGGACGGACGACCGGCACGGCACGGCAGGGCACGGCCTCTCCTTCCTTTCTATTCTCTGTTGTGGTCGCCCTACACTCGGTATGGCTGCGCCCAGAATCTGCTCTAGTTTTGGTGATCGCCGGATCTATCGCGCAATCCACGCACTGGCTCACTTTCGCGCTTAGTCGCCTTGCAGAGTGACCGAGCGAGAGAGTGGCAAGTAGTTAAGTGAGCGTAAATGAGCTTGCCAATGATGGAGGTAGGAGAGCAGACTTCTTCTCCGACCTGGCGAATCCTGACGCCTGCCTCATCGCCACCGAACCGGATCCAATGGCATATTCAAAATTAAACCTCCTTATCAGTATGCCATACTAATAGTACTTATTGTGAGAAGAAAACGATTCTATTAAAGGACTGGTTAAATTTGCAAGGCGAGCTATTTTATAACTGGTTCAACTTGGCTTTCCTTCATCGTTTTCGCGAGGAGGGCAAACAGAGCAGGCTGGCCCTACATACATATAAGCGAGCTAGACAGGCTAGAAATGGTGGCACTCAATGACGCGCATTGACAAGTACGAGTAGGAGGTGAGGCTGGTTGGTAGGCTTAATTGTCGGGTGGACGGGTGTCGAAGTTGTGCTACGCTGGTAAGAAGGGTTGACAGTCGAGTCGAGTTGAGTCGAGGAAGCAAGCGTTGGCTGGCGCGTTCTTCTAAGGTTCCAACTACGGAGCGAGTGGACTCGAGGCTCCTGGATCAACTATCGAGTGCTAGTGGCCGTGGCAGAAGTAGGGGCAGGGGCAGGGGCAGGGGCAGGGGCAGGGGCATACGGAGACAGAGCCACAGGAGCAGAGGCTGGCAAAGGGAGGCGGTCGGGAAGATCAGCAATCGACTGTATATTCCTGGTGGTACGGTATACGGTATACGGTATACAGTGTACGGTGTACGGTGTACGGTATACGGTATACGGTATACGGTATACGGTATACGGTATACGGTATACGGTATACGGTGTAAGGCGTACTGCGTACGGCATAGGTTATACGTTGTAGAGATTGTGGGCGAGGTGGTGCTGAGAGAAAGCCCGGAGCGACGAGCGACAGAGCTACTCGACTAACACGGAGAGTGAGCTCGACCACGCCGCGCGCCGCTGCGCCAGCGAGCGCGAGGTGAGGCCAGGCGTGGCGAGCGGCATGTGGCGTGTGCCGTTTTTTCCCCGAGTGATCGCGCCTTAGGCCCACCACACGCGCTCCGTTTACCTTCCTACCTGCTGCGCCCCCATGTAACACTAGGCTCTCTCGCGATACTGATATCCAGTCCCGTTTGATACTCTCACTATCCTTCCTTCATTCTTCGATTTCGGACTCGGCGCTTTCGATGCTCGACGCTCGACATTGAATCACAATACCGGAACACTACTTTGTTGCATTGAAACGAATGAAATGCTACATAGATAGTGAAATGTTGTTACTCCATTAGCAAGCGCTCATTCCTCCGAATAAGAGGAGAAAAGCGGACGCGAGTGGGAGAATGGGTTTTAATCTCGCTGGTAAGGTAAGCCATTCGCGACAGTCGAGTTAAATATCGCTTGAGAGTGAGGCACCTTTCCCCGCGAGGCTGGGTGAAAAAGGGGTTGAGCACACTGGCTAAAGGCGAACATCCGTCTAAGCACGGGTATGAAAATGCTCTAGGTAATTTGAATAGTGAGGGTAACGGGGTGTATAGCCAACAGCGAATGGTATTAGCAACGTAAGTACATGCTACTGAAGGGGATAACGTCGAAAACGGGGAGCCGGGAGCACCTAATAGGAATTTACCGCGGAATTTCGCAATGCGAAAAAAGTCATTCTCACGGAATGCCCTTGGAATGTCGTAATTCTAACGGTGCGCCGGCCTGTTTGAACTTCTAGCTTGTAACTTGTAACGGACCGCTTCTAATTTAGCAGCTAATATTCGGATCGGTAAGAGTGAGCTCGATTATCCTGACGACTAAGTAAATGATTATAGTAATTGAGGCAGTAAGGGATCAAGCGATCTGCTGAAGGCGGCTGCTGGGTGAATGTATCTGTTTAAAGGGTAAATCGGCCGAGTTCCGTGCGGTAATAATGCTCGAGACGTCTTCATGAAAGAGCAGCGGAATGACAGGGGGAGAGAGAGGGAGAGCGAAACGGCAAGGTTTCGCTTGGCGGCCGCTGGGCCAGCTAACAGCCGCGTCGCGTCGCGTCGCGTCTCGTCTTGTCTCGTCTTGTCTCGTCCCTTCGCTTCGAGCAAAAGCAGCGCACGGAAAATCGATCTAGTTTCTTCATTGGCCCCGCGCCTTACGTCAATGAGTTCTCGATGAAAGCGAAGAGACTCTCTCGTCTCGAGGGAGCATGGTTAGTAGGGGGGCCGGAGGGAGTAAGAGAGGCGGGCAAGCAGGATCGAGTGATACCTGATACGTCGGCCTGGCCTCGAAAGTAATATCGAAAGTGAAGCTGCCAACGAGTAACAAAAAGTTGCGGTACTCTCCGATTCCGATCATCTATTTTCTCGAGGGACGATCGACAAGGATAGAAAAGTTGTTCCGCCTCGAATCTGGAATGTGCATGTGGACCTCGTCTCATGCTTATTCTCACTCCCTTTCTATTTCTCTAAAGGATTTCTTTGATAAAGAAAAATGGAGGTCCTAGAGTAAGCGCGAGTCACGATTTTCCACCAAGTGTCCAAGACCAATCGAGTATATTATGTCCCGGTAATAAATGAAGCCTTGCATCGCTTAACACCTTTGGCCCTTTTTATTTGCCAAACTAGCAAATCAATCCGACGAAACCTTAGTAATTGGATGAGATGGAATAATCTGTTGAGCGGCGCCGGGGCTATTGGAAAACGGACTAATACGGTACAGGAGGATATATGTATATTGTTAAGATAGTGTTAGTGGTGGCGAGTGGGATTTCGGTGGGAAGTGAGGAGTGTCGCGAGGACTGGCCACTCGAGGCTGACCGGTGGCCCTGTTCGCCGCGCTCTCGGCTCTTCGCTCGTCGCTTTTCGTTCTCCGCTTTCCGCTCGCCGCTCGCCGCTTTCCGAAAGCCTACTACCGAGTTCCGCAGACTCGATAGGGTACCGCCAGCCGGCGCTCTTCACAAGAATCACACCACGCACGAAACCTTTTCTTCTCCTTCAACCATTTGTTCTTCATGGCAACATTAGCCAAGATTAACACTAATGTCTCTCGGCACTCGTCACTCGTCACTCGTCACTCGATCAATAAGAAACGGACGAATTTCACTAACTTTGACGCGCGATAGATTACTATTGCTAATTAGCATGAGAAATTCGATGAATGATTCTCTCGAATGGAAGTATGAATACTTAAATAGGAAGGATGGAAGGAGCGGAATAAGTGGACGCATGCCTATGAAGTAAGAGCGAGTTAGCTAGTGCGAGCGTCTCGCTTCAGTGGTAGAATGAGTGGCGAGTGGCGAGTGGCGAGTGGCGAGTGGCGAGTAACAAGAGGGTAGTTGGCAAGCGAACGAGCATAGACTCGAATGGAACAGCTAACATAGAGATATAGTATACTATGTATGTATAGGTATGATGAATATAGAATAGTATAGATAGGTAGTGGCAAGAGTGTCTGGCTGGGTTGGCTGGTAGTCGCGGCTGACTAGATAGCTGCCGCCTGCTATCGATACATCTACGCCTCGGATTACGCCGCAGTTTCTCAATATTCACCTCCTCTTCCTTCTCTACCGGCTTCCTAGAGCTCACGCCTCGTCTGCCCTGCTCTGCTTTCATCCCGCAAGTTCCCATTTCTTGAGTCTGCCCTCCCCGACTCAAACTCACATTATCCTTTTACCATTGAATTTTCTGGCTTTTTAACTTGGCCACGACAATTGAGTCATTGAAGAAAGGAAAAGCTAGCCAAAGTCCGGGAAAACGGCATAATCTCCAGATAAAGTCAACATTCCTTTCGGCGCAGGATAAACGCCCGACGGAAGAAATATAATAATCTAGTTTATTCCGCGAAGCATTAAAAAGCCCATTTTTGGTGAAGCTCGCTGGTACGGAATGTCGCGCGTCATCCACTAGTTTTATGGAAGATACTAAACTCGCAAGACTTTCTCCTTCTTTATTGTTCCTACGAGAGATTCCAACTAAGTTACTACCTTCTCCTAGAGGTAACGCGTCGATCTATTTTCTTCCACTTGAAATAGTTGGAATCGACCTGTTAGTCAAAGTGTAAAAGCAGCAGTTGGCATTCACGAAGGCTATATGTACTATTCACGTACTACATGTAGTGTAAACGTAGCTTGTTTATAGTGCATCGACCCTCGGAGAGACAGTAGGGGGAGGACCGAAAGTTTCCGCGTTTCCGGACTCTTGAAGCGGATTGCCGCGTCAGCCGTGCCCCGGCCCCCGGCCGGCCGATGGCGCCGATAGAGATACTCACTCCCTCGCTCACGGTGTCAACGACCGGAGCCACGGGAGATGCGAAATTTTCTGGGTTTGCATTCCACCAACAATGTCATGTCATTGACAACGACCACCGATGATCACATCGACTTCTTCTGGCTACGGCTAAGGCCACGCATTCGCACAGCTTACAAACTGACCAGCAACCCTCTACAACAACTCCAAGCGCCCCTCTCGTTATCTCATTGATTAGAGAAGAAGCAGTAACCGAATTAGTTGAAATTGAATAAGTCTAATTTTCCAATAAGTTCGCTAATCTTTTGTTAATTGTCGAATGTATCTAGCAGTCTTAAGTGTCAATGCTATAAGATGCGGAGGAGCGTTGTGGAAAGAGATTGAAGTGGCAGGAAGCGATCGACAAACGGCTGATCCAATTCAGGCTTTAACGGAGTGCGGCGAACGGAGAGTTGGTGCACACTTCCATATTAGTCGCGCGACCGGTCTAGGCGTACACGCTTTAACTGTCGTTCTTACGTACATACAAAGGATCGAACAGAACAGCAGGATGCTGGAACGTGAGCGTGCATGTCGGATGATCACGCGCACGCGAGCGGTGAAAGAATAGACCTCTGAGCCGAACCGAGCCGAGCCGAGCCGAGCCGAGCCGAGTCATGCCGAGCTAGGTAGCCACTGCTCTATCTAGACCTCTAGTCTAGAGTATCACTAAGATAAATAGATACATGGTTCCTCCTGGCACATAATCGGAGAGCGCACAGGCTAATTAATCACTGTTTACACTGATTCGACAGTGGCTCGCGTCAGTCTCTCCCTTTGTTAGCAAACGCGCTCGTTAAGGCTGTCTCTCCCCTTCATGGCTCAACGTGGCTCAACGTATCTCAACAGTCGGCAATCCTTATTAGCCCTCATTCCTCAGCGATGCCCTCGTGCGACATATCGGTAAGCATTTAGATCTGCGTAACACGATTGCGTTATACCAAATAAACTGATCCTTTGTAGGAGATAATATTATGCTTGTTCCCGAGGACAAAAGGATTAAAAGATGGTTCGGCTGGCAAGTGACACAGGAACCTTCCGCTCAACTTGCACTACCGGCCAAATTACAGATCCATATTGATATTATGCTAGATAGAATAGGGGAGGGTTGAGTTCCTTCCCTTGAAATGCGTAATTGCTACGGCCTGTGCAAATTTCTAATATGACAAGATACTTACTCTATCTTGCATGAATGAATATGAATTGCGCAACATGAGAATGCGCGAGAAGCCCGACGCGCACTTTCTCCGTCAGAGCGGCTGAGCCCTTGATAATTAGGGACGCCGGTGGTACACTTGAGTAGTTCAGCCTGGGGCAGGAATCTTACGTGGAGTAATTATGAGAAAGGTTCCCCCGTGAATCCCTGACGCCTGACATCTTGATCGATACCTTTTAACGAGATCACTTAGTAAATACTACCTTGAAGAAGTGGCTCGAATAAGTTGGCGAGATAAATGGCAGGCTTTCGGCTTGGAATTTGGATGAGTATACCGGTAGGGTAACGGGCTGTGTGTGTGTGTGTGTGGGGGGGGGGGGGGGGTATGAGTACTTAGATACTCCAACTTGTGGTAAGTTCAAGTAATAGAGTTCGAGCTTCCAAACCGTCGAATTTGTAGATGGTAGAGACCAGAAGGGAGCCTAATCCAACTACCTACGGTCATAGGAGGAGGACTGAAGACTAACGGCATGATTACTGGATTGAGGAGCCACATCTCTTCACTGGACAAAATATATACCCTTCTCAAGAGATTCACAATACCTCATCTTTAGTCGAGTATCTTTATTATGGAAGTTTTTTGAGTGGAAGGAAATGGAAGTACGATTGGCGTAAGGCTATTGCGGAAGGGCAGGGTGGCATTGGTTGACTGTCTGCGCTTGCCACGGCCTGGCAGAGCGCGACACTTCTGGACCCGGAAAGAGAGCCTTCTCTCAAGTTGACGGTTCACCGAAATTTATGGCCACGTGCAATGAAGTCGTGGGCCACATCCAGAACTATATCAACCAACCTGCTTGCCAGTTCACAAATCAACCGCCCATTGTCGCTCAACCCGCTCGTTTCTCCCCGCATGGCGAGGCGAGGCGAGGCGAGGCGAGGCGAGGCGAGGTGAAGCGAAGCCTACCCGCTCTCTCCCGCCGGCTCCGCATATACTTTCCATTCTTCCCTGTGCGTCCTCTACTTCTTTATCTCTTGTCGTTGCTCCCACTCTACGTCTCTTTGCCAGCCGCCTCCAGGATTCGACAAGTATCGCTACCGACACAGCCACCGCGTAGAGCGCTTCTTGCAGGATGCTTATCAATGGTTTTTTTCTTAAAATACCACTCACCGCTCCACGCTTCAACGAACGCGGGTGAAAAGGACCCCTTGTATCATGTCCTAATCTGCGTATGATTATTCCAGTAAAATGCCAATCAATTGGTTAATCGGCGCGGTCCAGCTGACTAGCATTGACTAGCTTACAAATGAAGAGCATAAGCAGGCTTGTATCTCTGCTTAGAAGGTGTATGTCTCGAAAATATCTGACGATCCGCCCAGCGCAAACCAAAAAGTCTGACAAGATTGCAATGTTTTTACGAGGCACGTACGAAAGGGGCACCATTATATCGGCCCAATAAAACTGGAGCGCACCGAGTCTCTGTGCTGTGCGGTACGACGCGGCGCGGTGCGGCAGATTTCTTTCTCGTTTTCTCCTTTCGGGCAATGGACTGGACCGCCGAAAAAGAAGGTCTCCAGAATGCCACCCATCTCTTCCGGATCACGCCTCTATTCTTCCGGTGGTTTATGTAAGTCGGGTAAATACATTGGTCAATGTTTAAATGAAGCAAGGAAGCAAATGCTCTAACTAAGAGGTAGATTCGCGCGTAACGAGGCTCGAAGTCCTAGGACGGATGGCCAGGAGTTTTTCACTCATCGAGTACATACTATACCTCTAGTAATTCTACTTACTACCTTACCAGTTACCATCAGCCTTCTCCTTCTTTAATCGCTGGTCCTTGTTGCCTCGGCCCTCGCCATAAGGAACCGCCCCTCCGATCGGCTATAATTCATTCGTTAATCAGACAGCGTCCATCTCATCGGAGAAAATGGATCAACCGCCACCGCGATCATAATTATCAGTTGGCGTTAATCGTCAGATCGCAGTCATAAGTGACATCAAGATGAAGAATCTGTCATCAGTTACCGAGCATAGAACAATCTTCCAGTGGCTGCCGCCCGCCGTTCGCCAATTTCTTGCCCGCCGTCTGTTGGGTTTGGTGTGCGTTCACCTTACTGATTACTCTAGAGTAGTGTGACCAGCCGCAAACTCCAGCTCCAGCTCCAGCTCCGGCTCAGGCTTCGGCTCCAACTTCGGCCTTCTCTTTCTCTTCTGCGATTCCCTCCGCTCGACTCCTCGTCCTCGTTGTCCGTACTCACGGTGAAAGTGAGCGCATTCCATGGCCACCGCGACCACGCCCGACCAACACACTCTCCAATCCCGATATCTACACTCGGCCGCGCTCACTTTGCTCATTTCTGTGTACCAGAACAAACCTATACACGATACATGGAACTGCTGCGCCAACGATCCTCCGAGTACGAACATTGCTCCTGCTGTCGCTGCACAGTGCCGCACCGTCCCGCGCCGGCGCTTGCTACTCGTTGCCCGTTCCTCGTTGCAGGGATTTCTTAGTTTACGCTTGGAGACCACCTAGGCGAGACATGCGTTTCGATTCCTTTGCCTCGCCACGCCTCACTTTGAGTTCGAGGCCTCGAGTTCTCCTTTCTTTTGCCGTACCCACTCTCATTATGCATCGTGACGCCTTTCTAGTCCTGTTTCACGAATACTCTGGCTCTCCCCGTGTCCTATGATCGGGAGTAGGCTCAATTTCCACTGGAATCAATGCCGTTCCTTTCTTCATAAAACTTCCCCTCTAAGCCACCTGCAGAACTTGCTCTCAAGCTTTTTCATTTCCGAGTTTAGCTAGCTCAGTTGTTAATTTGTGGATGACGCGGTGATAGCTATGCGCATGTATGCCAGCTAAGTAAGTGACCATTAATCGTATCGGATGACCGATTAATACTTATTAAAATCAAAGAAGGAGGAGAGCTTTCCTAAGTCTTCGAGGTAGGAGTCTGTGAATCATTGGTGCCCTAACGGTACAGAGTGTGCGTGAGGGCAAAACAGAAAGACAGTCTGGATATGTCGAGAGGATAAGAGAGTAGAGTTGTGCTTAGAGAAGGAAAGGTCTCGCTGGTGATCATTTACTCTGATTCCCCTACACTGTATGTATGTATAACGCGGCCACCACGCATTTGCCTCACGCTTGCGCCAGTACGCCTCGCCCTGCCTCTGCCCCTGCCCCTGCCCCTGCCCCTGCCCCTGCCACACCCTCTACCACACACACATCGTCCCGACCCTACCGCAACACACTATTGTGGGCTATGGTTCCATAAAAAATCAGCAGGCAAACAGTACTTATTTACAAACCTCTCCCTACCCAATCCACGGTACCCTACAGCAAGCTCTAACTAACCTCTAACGGACACGCGCGATGCGGAGCATCCTCCTCATCTTTCCGACGTGTTTCACGCACGCTACCAACCACCAGCCACCAGATCTACGCAGTAAAGCACACTGCACACAAGAAGGAGGGGCGGGAGGGGGGAGAGTACTTATCGGAATGCTAACGGTAGCTTCTATGCCAGGCAATCGCGAACATTAGATGCCTACTAGGTCGCAGATGCGTACACTAAGGCACACTGCATATATGTATATACAGTGTATATATGTAGGTATGTATAGAAGCAAAAGATAGGGCCAGCGGCGCCAGCGCATCAAGCCAATTCACAGAGAGCCAATGAAGACAGTGATTTCGCTCAGTAGTTGAGTAATATGTTAGAGTGTAAAGGGATGAAACTAGAGAGAACGGACTAGAATGGGAAAAGGAAAGTGGTACAGGTAAATTAAAGGCTTTGGCAGTAGTGTTGTAGTATGGAGTGTGAATCGATATGTATTGTGAGTTTAGGGTATATAGTAGGGGGTATTATTTCGGGTGGCAGGATCTTGCGAAACTAGATGCGCGTTGCTCGAAACTGCACGCACTTCGAGACCTTCGTTCCGCTGTGCTGTAGGAAGTGCCAATTGAGAGGCCAAATAGGAGGACGGTAGCAGAGTGGAGCGCAGAGAGATAGAGCGTGGGGCTCGGAGACGCTATGTTGCATGGGAGTTGGGACGACGTGCGACGCATTGGAGGATAAGACGAGGTCAGGCTATCGGCACGTGCATTCGCGAATTTAAACCTTTGGTGGGGTGTACACGTATGTACAGAGGAGATCATTCGTATTTAACGCTTCCAGGTTTCCTTGGTAGGCAGAAAGGAACGAGCGTTTCTAGCGTCTGCGCTCTCGACTCTCGAGTCTCCCGACGAGCAGACCGTGGCAGGGCGTGGTCGGTTTATGTAAGGCATACACGTTTTTTCGACACCCAGCTCTCTCGATCTATCTCCACGATACTCCCGCGCTTCGCCTTCGAACAAGCGATCGGTTGGCTGCTTTCTCGGCAGCTTGCACCAGCTTTAGGAAAGCAGGATTTGCGGGAGAGCGGGCAGTTACGAGGCCCTTTGGCATTTGCCGAGATGTCACCAGGTGGGAGCCACCCGATAATCATATATACAATTATATATGTGTGCACGGTACCTGAGACGTAGCAGTGTGAATGGGATGGTACCAGCCAAGCGCCTCGCGCCCGCGCCACCGCCCTGACATTTGCCCGTTGATAAACGTCCATGAGGTTTGCCGCTCATTGAGGTTAGCCACGAGCTCTTCCTTCCTCCTTTTCTCCACCTCATCGGTGGAGAACAACTAACCTAACATGATGCTTTCGACAGATCTGCTGCCAGCCCCTCTCTCTCTCTCTTTCTCTCTCTGACCCTGTCAACCGCTGAATATTAAGCCGTCTTTCGGTCTAACAAGTCGCTTATTCATTGCTGGCCGCGATCGACATCAGGATTCTCATGAAAATGCAAACATTCCGCGCGACGGTGGAAACCTTCAGGTAGGGTTAGTACGCGCTTTCTGGCTTACTGGCCAAATGTGCAGTAAGCCAGACATATCTAGGCGTTATGTCATGATCATTAAGAGCATTAGGTATAGGAACTAGGAACATCGGAAGGTTGCGAGGTCGCTGTGAATGGGATGATTTCGCTCCCTCTCTAGCTAGAATTCGATTCATGGCACAGTCTGACATTTGCTACTATTGAACTATACGTTGCATGAGAGAAGGAGAGAAAGATGGAACCTAGACTCTAGTTGTATGAACATAGATATATCTACCTATAGTAAGTAATTGTAATGTGCCCTGCAGCCGTGAACGTGCCGTGGGCGTACCGTAGACGTAAAATGACTTTTCCTTTAAGTGACCATTTATACCATTTACTGGGTGGCTGGCGCAGTTGATGCGCATATCGGCCTGAAGGGCACTGTGATTAATAATAATGCTTTATTACGATCCGAAGAATGGACAGTAGATGCGGCGCATCATTCGGTACTAGCTATCGGGCTTTGGTCATTGGCCAATGGAATCTTCCCCATCTGCTTGGACGACCCGATGATTGGTTCATGGCGGCTGGTTGCGCATCAAGGCGCGTCCAAGATCCTCCAGGCTGGATTGAAATCGGCCAATATTGCATAACGCTTGCCTCGCGACAGATCGTAGCAAATCACAGATCTCAGAGTCGCCAGAGAAGCCACGATGCCTTCCAATAGTCGAGTGCGATTGAAATCGCGCGTCTTGTTGTTGCAAGAGGAAAAAGGAAAGAGGAATGAGAAGTGCGATTGAGCCTATTAATTTCTTAGCATGCAATTTCCCTGAGGTGTAGGTTACGAGGTTCGTTCTATGTTCTATTAATGAGCTGTTACATGCCCATTGTCAGATTTTTCCAATTTACCACGAAAGCTGGGATGTTTCAATGATGACCTGGCTGGTTTGCCCGGCAGCCGATTAGTCGAGCTTGCCTTTCTCTCATAAGCGTGAACGGCGGAGATTTATCCAGAACGCTCGGAAGGGTGGAGCGGAGATGTTGGCGGCGCGGCATGCGGCGAGGGAAGATATCCGTCCGTCGAAATTATCGTTGGATCGGTATGGCCTGGTGTACCGCGTACCTAAATCAGTAGCAAGTGATCTCGCATCTCGCAGCATACTGCGTACACCGTGCCGCTCCCCCTCCCCTTCTCGCTCCTAACTCAGTCACGCTTCCTTCTTTCTCTTTCTCCCGCTTGAACGTGCAGCCTACCGCCGGACTACCCATTGCCGCTTGAATTGCAAGTTGGCGAAGGAAGGAAGAAGTAGTGTAAATAATCGACAGCGACACCACTTACCATCACCGCTTGCTTCGTCCACCAGTGAAAGTAGTCAGTCAGATTCATCTTTTTAAGTGCTCGGGCAGCCGAAAAAATCGAGGCCCTATCTTATCTAATTCCCGACCACGGACACTACTTTCATTCGCAACAAACATAAGCAGTTTAGAATCTCACTGTCCGATGAAGTCAATAGATTAGAGAATAAAAGGTTAGGAGGTTAGGTTCAAAAGGTAGTTTATATCGTGCCTCTATTCCGCGAAATGGAATGCTTCACGTTGGCATTTTCAAGGCTGTTGTGCCTCTACGGGCTGGGTTGCTAATAACTCATTAAGTGAAACTAAGTACGGACGGACGGACGGCCGGCCGGCCGGCCGGAAGGCGACGGCGGGATAAGTGTACAGTTCGAGAGTATAGTCGAGAGTAGTTGAAGATTTCGCTCGATCCTTGCTCGATCCTCGCTCGCTCTGGCTAACTGGTTTTCTAGTTGAGGATCTACGAGGAGCTAGGAGGCTGGTTGACTACTAGCAGCCGGCTGGTCGATGCGTACAACAACGTGGATTAGAGATCGGTGGGTGTGTTGCGTTCTGGCTGAGATCGGCTGTGCGATCATGCGTTAAAATGAAAGGAGACGCGCGACGTGCCCAGCTGAGAAATAAGAAAAATAAGAAAAACGAGGCTGCAGCAACAAGCAGCACGCCGCGCCGCCGCCGTGTCCGCGCCGAGAAGGAGAGAGTGAGAGAGGTTGGTGTGTATGAGAGCGCGCGAACCTGCTGCCTGCTGCCAGCCCCCCAAAAGGAGAGTTGGTTCTCCTCGGTGTACTCGGTCCGGAGGCTGGCATCGCGGAAATCCCATTGAAATTAATTCGAGCCATTACTTGTTTCGCAACACTATGCCCTCCCACGCCGCCACTGACGCCTCTAACGCGCCTTCTCCCTCTCTCCCTCTCTCTCTCCCTCTCTCTCTCTCCAGCTCGGAAGAGGCACATAAATGTTTCGTCGAATACGCGAACGAGACGACCAGTTATTCCGACCGTCGATTCTCATATTACTCGGAACACGCATCTTCGAATCTGTATCGATACGCGAAATCATCATTCTTGGAATCAGAGTGATGGAAATTGGCCAAGACCTCGGCTAGTTCAGAGCAACTCTTTCTATTTCAATGTTTGCGATTTTAATCTGGGCAGGCACACCGCCGATAGAACAATGGATTACGAGGAGTCGAAGGCAGCCTGGCTATCGGCGAGTGATGACTTTACCAAGGGCCGACCGATGGCCCGCCCGATCTTTTCCACTTTCTAAATGGCCAGACTTGGTTGCCGCACAGAGACTGCGCGGCGGAATTTCGTGATTAGTGCTGCCGTTTTTGTCAACCTCATGTTCGCAATAATGTTCGTTCGCGCGTAGAATTGTTGCCTCATCGATGGAACCTCGGACCACGGAGTGCCTCACCCCCACCCCTGGTCGGCGAGCACCGTTCTCCTCTTCCTCCAAGAGCAATTTCTCGAGATATCTCTTCTCTCTTACTTGCCCGCCCGTTCTCAGCCATTGACATATCGAGCAATAAGAATCGATCATCTTTCTTTCTCAAGACAATAAAGTGGAAATAGAGATACTAATTTCTTTCGAAAAGACGACCTCCTCTCTGGAAATATTAAGCGGATAATAAGATGGCGATTGAATTGGGATTGATTAGTTAAATTGGTAGGGATAAATCTTGAAATTGGCAATTGACTCCTTTTTTTAACTGAACTATACTATCTTGGCGGCTACTTCCACAGTTCAAACCCTCCAGAGATTCAAGTTTGAGCTTTCAGCTGATCCGTATTCGCATGCCTGCCTCTCTCCTCAACGGAAAACATCTTGTTTTCGCGATGTAAAGAAGCTCTAATTAGTATCGGGTCGGTTCTGCCTTCAACTGTCCTCAGAGAAGCTTTGTATATCCAGTACCATAATGTCACTTATGATGGTACCTCGTACAATGGCTCATCAAGATTGACTCTTGAATAAAGGCAATGCTCCCAAAACTCAATTTCAACTTGCACCAACTTGCATCACGGATGCCTGAAAGTATTACAGAGCGGGATCTGGTGTAGGACTTGAAAGTCAGGCTGAGCCGAGCGGCTCTCCCAAGTGACGGTGAACTGGATTTATTCGTAGTCGATAACGCAAGTCTCTGTACAGGATCACGGTTCATGGATCCTGAATACCATGCCGTTCAATCACGTGTCAAACATAAAGTGTAATAGTTTTAATAGCAGAATCATAATGAAGTACAGGATGCTTTTTATACAGTATGTATAGATAGACAGAGTCGCGTGTATAATTATTCCTAGCTATTCCGAGAGGCGCAGCTATACTTAATTAATTCGTAAATCTATTTCTCTTTACTGTGGGAGGGCGAGGGCGAGGGCGAGGGCGAGCGAAGAAGTTGAACGGGCCGTAGAAAGGCGAGATACAGTATATCAACACGTATTGGTAAAACCTTGTGTGGTAAAAGAAATGATAACTTATCCTGCCATGAGGAAATCGATTGGAATAAGTGATTTGTCAAATGGAGCTTAGAATTCTGATAGAACAAAGAAGGCTGGTTCGTATACGTTGAAGGTGTGTATGTTAAGCTATTGTTTCATTGCAAGGAGGATGGGTCAGGCCTCTTGTAAGTATGGGCTTGCACGAACACAACACTGATGATATTTTCGATTAGAGAATTTACGCCGTGGGCCCGAAACCACGTTTTACACCGCTAATTGTAAGACTTTGCCTTTACAACATATACTCTATGTATAATATGCATCTATGTGTGCATATATATTAATAAAAATCGCGGAGAACTTTCCTTCCGGTCTTTACAAACGTTACACATATCACCTAATGGAAATTTGTACATGGGCTCGCTGTTATGCGAGTTACCTTTCCCGACGTAATTACACAGGCTCTTGTCACGAGAGCATCCTTAATGTACTATATATAGTATATATGTATGCCTATCCCATGCGTCTCGCATCGCTTTGGCTTCAAGTGAGTTAACGAACGACCGCTAATTTCGATTGAGACCCCGTTCTTGCCGTTTTTAGAGCGGCGATGGGGATGAAATCAGCTACATAGATGATGGATCTTAGGAGAAAATGTTGGATCGGAGAAGCGGCAGTTCTTTAATTTTGAGGTTCGATTTGCCGAGTACATGTCTGATATCAAGTTCTTCGGTACTCTCCTTTATCTCTACCGAAAGGGAAAGAGCCAGGATGTATCGGATTCTCCATTTATTCTGTACCTTATGGCGATTTGATCGATTTGATCTGCCTAGAGGCAGAAGATGTGGACCTCGAGTAATCTTCGACCGGCACTTGTCATTGCTGCAGTCCGATCGGAAAATGAAGGTCAGCCGAGATAAAGAGTGGCAGAGAGGGGGGAGGGAGACTGGTAGAGATATTAGTTGTATATGTAAAGGGGAGAAAGGAGTCTGTAGGAAGTAGGTTATTGTGGCCGAGTTGAGTTGATGAGTATGCAAGTGGCTGTGTTTCGACTGTTGTTGTGATCTGACTGGGGTCTCCGGTGCGAAGAATAGAAATGTGTGAGAATGATGGATATATGCCTCGATATGTATATCTATGTGTATATGTATGTATAGGTAGGTATATGAAGGATAAACAACAGGGCGACAAGTATCTTCTATCTGAGATTGTGTGGAGAGTTGTGGGAGTACCACCTGTCGTTATCGTGAAAAATACTAGTGCCAATGATTCAAGGACTGGGCTATGTGGAGATTTCGATGACAGGCTCGGACGTGTTATTATTGAGGAGCTCTTGCTTCTCCCGTAGCTTTAGGTCGTAGCGCGGGGGTGGTGATTCCTTGGGTTCAAGGGGCGATAAGCCGTCGGTTTCTTCGAGTGGGGAGACCAGGCCTTCTTCACTGTCTTCATCCTCGTCGTACTCGGTTTCCATTTTCGATTCATTAATCTCGTGCAATCGATTTGGTAGATAGGCTGGATGGTGTGGCAGTCCGTAGCCAGCCTCACCCCCACAGGCAACCTTCCCCATGAACGATCTGATCTCGTCGAAGTAGGCGTCCTCTCTCTCATTCTCGTTACTACTTCCCGGCGAGTCAGCGACAGAGACTACACCACTGCCATCGTCGGCCTCGTGCTTCTTCAAGTGCCGATCTAAATTGGTCTGCTGGCCGAAACATCTCTCACAGAGAGGACACTTGAATGGCCTTTGCTTATCGTGGATATTTCTCACGTGTCGCTGAAGATTACTCGAGATACTGAAGGAGCGCTCGCAGTATTTACACTTGTACGGCTGCTCGCCCGTATGCGTCCTAAGGTGCCTAGTCAGATTGGCCGATCTAGGGAAGACCTTGCCGCAGAATTTGCAGGAATATCGGTCCTTCATCTTTCCATGAGCATGATGGTGATGATGATGATGGTGGTGGTGGTGCGGTGAGATTACGCCCTCTTGAAAAGGTTTCACGCCCGAGAACGCACCCAGTGGTGGTCTGCCAAGCAGGTCGAATCCTCCTCCCCCTCCCCCTCCCCCTCCCCCTCCCCCTCCTCCTCCTCCAGCAGCTCCAGCTCCGCCAGCACCAGCACCAGCTCCAGCTCCAGCAGCGGCACCTCCCGGCGCTGGCCTAGTCCCGCTGAGGCCGTTCACCAGACTTCCTAAAAAAGGGAGACCTCGCGGTGGGCCGAATGGTGGTAGGGGTGGCAAGAGTCTCGCCTCGGCGGCTCCACCTCCTGGGACCGGTGGTACTCCGGGAAAAGCCGGGAATGCTCCAGTTGGCCCACCCCGATATATCACCTCAAGGAACATGGGGTGGATCGGCCTCGGATAAGCCATGTGCGGTGGTGTATTCGCTGCTGATTGCTCCGTTGGAAGAGACATCCTCAATTGTGGACTGCTTGCCAGTAGCTCTTTCGAGGAGAGCTCCAATCGTGTATTATCCCTGTCGAGCTTGGGGTGATCCTGCCCTGTCGGACGAGCAGCTTCATCGATGCTTACCGGCACTGGTGGTGAGGAGCTGCCGCAGCTCTTCCTATCGTTACTAGGAAGAGTCAGCTCACCTTTCCTTGTTTGTACTCTCAAGTCGAGCGGCTGATCGGTACCCTCCTGATCCGTGCTTGCTCGCCGCCTGCTCTCCTCGGATTCCATTCTTCTTTCGTTGCTTCGATTAGATTCCTTCCTCTTGACGGGTTCCTCATCACTCTCTGGAGTAGGTTGAACCGGCGGCCTTGCTGGCGACGGCCTGAACGAGGATGTGGCCTCCTCAGCCGCGGATGGCGAGACTTTACTATGCTGGTGTAGAAGCCGCGGTGGCGTGAGTCGTTCTTTCTTCGGACTCTTGCTGCCCCTTTTTTCCGCTTCCTCGACTTTCGGAGGAAATAGAAGAGGCGTGTTGAGGAAATTTGTCGGATTTGGAAATATTGCTGGGTAGGGGCCCATCAGGCTCGGAGGGTAGAAGGGTAGACCACCGGGAAGAGTGACCGGTGGCCGGGGGTAGACGAGGAAAGGACTCGAAGTGGAAGTGGGCAATTGGGGCATGGCGCCAGGCGGACCGGTTGGCGCGCTCGGGTCACAGAATCTCTTATGCTTCGAGAGGGATGTTACTGTATTATAAGACTGGCCGCATTTAACACACTTGATCTGCATGCGGCAGTTGGCGTGCATTCGTTTGTGCCGACATAGATTGGAGAACTGGGTGTAAGCTTTTAAGCAGACCTCGCACTGAAAGGGCTTGACGCTACTGTGAATGTGAGTGTGCTGCTTCAGGCCAGAACTCGTGGCGAAGGTTTTGCCGCATTCGGTGCAAGCGTGGCTCCTCGCACCAACGTGATGCGTTCGGATGTGTCGCTGAAGATTGGAGGGATCGGTGAAGACCTGCGGGATGTCCGACTATTAGCGATACTTTGAAGATACGACTCGAGGGGAAGCAGTGAAGCTTTGCTCTACCTCGGCGATAAAGCTACTGCTTACCTTGGGACAATTCTCGCAGGGATAGTTGCGAAGATCGCCGTGGACTATTGCACGGTGGCGGACTAAAAGCGGCCGCCAAGAGTAAGCCCGCGGACAGCTGTCGCAACGATGCTGTTCCACTGGATATCGATGACAGCTCACCAGATGACTGTCCAATCTGAAACAGCAGCGCGTCCACCGATCAATCACTATCTAATTGGCTAGCGCATAGATTTAGATAGAGCCCACCACCCAACACAACACATTCAGGGATCTAATTGCCTCCGTCTTTGAAGAAAGTTCATCATTAATTGTCTAAGTCCGATGGGTCCGGTGAACGAGTGGCACGGGCGAGCATTGATTTTGCACCCTCCAATACACCTCGGTTACCGTCGTCGCGTGAAAGCTATTTTCTTTGTGGTCGGTGTCGGTGCTGTGGGCCACCGTGGGCCACCGTGGGCCGTGGCCGCGGTGAGATAGTAGCCTTCTCTGTGACGGTGCACTCGGTGCCCTCGGTGCAACGCGACGCAACGCCAGATGAGCTGCCGGCACGCGACGCTGAGCCGTACCGCGCCGCGCCGCGCCGCGCCGCGATGATGTATATGAGGGTAGGCGAGGGTAGGCGAGGGTAGGCGAGGGGAGGGGCTGGAAGTGACTGGCCTGCCTCGTGGCACAACAGGTATGACAGAGGCAGAGAGTCTGTCCCTCCAACACCTTCGAGCAAGGTACGCGGAAGTCGCGGGTGTTGGCAGTTGTCAGCCGCGAGAACACCACTTGAGCGTGAGCCCGCCGCCAGCTACCAACCACCCCCCAAGCCCAAACAACCTATTCCTCACGCCTCTCCTACCTGTCCCCGCGAATTATGGCCATTCTCAAAGACATTTATCAAATCAGTTATAGCTCGCGTTTAACCTGCTTGCTACCTAACTTTCCCTATGCATACAGCCAAACTCAAAGACACGGAATCCTCGTGCAAAATTTTGGCAAATCAATAGAGATGTTTGATTCGACGCGGTAATTCGAGCGGCACAGCTAGTCGAGTTGTCGCTTAAAGCTACATTTACGGCAAACAAGATCCAGATTCAAGCCGACACTCAAAGAGAGCCGCACGTGTGCCCGCTCATGTGCGCCTCGATCGACAAAAAGTAACCCTTCAATTAGTTCGCGTGGCTGAAAGCCCTTCGTTTTGTACCAAGTGCTGTTAATGCTCCGATTTCGAGTGCAGATTACGCGCCGCTCATTCTTTCTATCTCTTGAATTTGATCCATCCATTAATTATTCAAAGCCGAAATCCCGAGCGACAATCACCGTCGGAAAAACTTGGCTAACACTGATCGATCATTAGAGATGTCGAGCATCAGAGGTTCGCGTTTTCAGCGGAAATCATTCGATCGGTCGGACGGACTCTCTGGACAAGCAGAACATCCAGGACACGATCTGATTTCGAGACCGTATGACGTTGTGCCATGAATGCTTGATGAGCTGCGAGCTTTGTATCGCGGAACCAATTGCGATTTCTCTGATATGAGAAGGCATGACAGACCGCTCACTGACGATATATACCCCACATGGATAGAGAGCCACAAGTACACATACGATAAGTATACGTATCGTATACTATACGCATAGATATAGCAGCCTCAGCGAAATCAAAGCAGCCGGTATAATGGGAGGAGCGTGCACTTTTTCTTCAAACTGCGGATACTCACAATTCAATGTCCTGGAAGGGTTTATCGCAAACGGGGCACCTGGTCTCACCCTCTTCCTCGTCCTCTTTGTCCTCGTCGATTGTACCGCTATGCTGCGATGCTGTAACCGAGGAGGAACGATTGATGAAATAGAAATAGCCTGAGTAAGTAATAGGAATGGCTTTCGCATGGATGTCATAGTTCCGCTCTAGTTTGCGAGGAGCTGCGGATCTATAGATTACACTATCCCGGAGGACGATGATACGCGAGGTGGCGAGGTGGCGAGGTGGCGACGTGAGCTGTGGTGACCTCGGTGAATTACGCGATATCCTCGGGAATAGGAGCGAGTCGTGGAGCTTAATAACTTCTGGATACATAGAGCACAGGGGCTGGCGTGCTGACCGACTGGCACGCTAACGCTACCACAAGTAGACCTTCGATCTTCAATTATTCAAATAGAAGCAAGTTTGGGTGTAAGCTTAATTCCTTCCACGGTTACGGTTAATTAGCGAGGAGGATGGTAATCAAGAGTCGACACGAAATCCATCGCTGTGGTGGAAATCAAGTTCCGAAGGATTAAAGTGAGCGCAATCTGCTTGGGTTGACTTGCCTTGTTGAGGGATGAGGGATGACTGGTGAAGAGCAAGTGGCTTGGTAAACACTGAGAATCAGGATGGGCACTCCTAACTATTGACGCGATTCGACAGACGCACCAGAGACCTTTCTCCAAGACAATGGAGAGAGAGTGATGCGCCAGTTAGCTAGTGGCGCGCTGTCCCGCGACTGAAAACGCCAGCGGGCTCTCTCCAGTGCTCGTCCTATTGGCAACAGCTTCGCGCTACTCTGACCAATCGCAGGTGAGCCTTGGCTGCCCCCTGCGGCCTTCTCACCCTCGTATTAATCTAACGCCAGGTAAAATCACAAGCCCTGAACGAGAGACCGCACCGCGCCCCACGCGCTCCACGCGCTCCACGCGCCCCACGCAGCCCATGCGCCCCGCCCGCCCTTTTGCAACGGCCGTCCAACGATTACAAAACAAATTACGCGCGTAAAGCTGTGAAAGCCAAGTGATGTCCTTTCAAATTCGAAAGAAACGTCGGAAAATCTGGCTCTTCATTTGCCCCGCGGTGCTGTTAATAACGAAAAGATAATTGAGAGGTCGCAAGGTGGAAATGTTGAATATTAGTGCGTTGGTAAGAGGTTAGCCAGGGTAGCGGACCTTTGACGGTTATTTAAATCTGCCAGTACACTTGTCCGGAGCATATGGTCGAATGATGGCCCCCAACGGACCTTCATGGGAAACGGGCACAACCCCCGCACCATTGACGACACTGCACCCCATAAAAGCAAGCTTCACGACCCCACAACTGTGCCCCCCGTAGGACGTTAATCGTTCCTCTATCCAGGACTAATTTGAAGCAGCACGCCGTGAATTTAAACAAGGAAGGATGCGGTTGAAGCCACGCCGCGTGCTGGCATCGCTTCTAGCCATGTCGAGATGAAGCCTCCAGTCATCAACCGGGCTCAGGGAATCACCCTATGATATCCAACCCCGATATATCAGCGCACTCCTAATATCTCCAATTGTGAGTGAAGGAGCCTCCTGCGACCAATCTACTGGCCGCGATCGTTTGACGCTTCACGCTTCACGCTTCACGCTTCGCATTCCAACGTATCTATGTAGTACATATCTGAAGGAAGGAACTCAACGCAAGCTCACATTGCCAAAAGTCAACAGGTGGGATCTACTGGTGACACCCTCAGCAGACGCGTCAGTTAACGATTGCATGGGAAAAAACTAACGGAAATTACTGTTGTCGGTCCGGTGGGTACTGACATCCCGATGAAATTGGATCAACCGATTCAACGAAATTATACTTGAAACTCACCGGACCGGCTACCTTAAGTGATAGTTGTAATAGTTGTGATAGTTCAGTCTCTAATACCGAAAGGTTCCTTGCGATCGAAAATAGCCTCCACTATTCCATTACTGTCATTTTAAAGTGAGATCGAGTATAGAAGCGGTAACGCGGTTCCCAGCTCGGAATTCCGACCAATATTAGCGAGTCAAACGTCAAATAGACGTGTCATTAGGCCGATGAATCAGATAGTGCCGCTACTGGCTGTCGGCCATTCTCCCCCCGTGTGGAGCGCGTGCCACCCCCTCGGGAAAAAGAGTGCCCTACGCGTGCCCTTTTGTGCTCGCGCTGATACCCCTTTTCACCGCGGACCTCCTGCCCTTTTTCCATCGGCCGATTGGCCCATCGGCCCATCGGCCCATCGGCCCATTGGCCCCTGGGCCCTCAGCCATGTTATTCGCTTGTTAACCGACAACACCAAGCCATAAATTATATCGGCCACCCTAAATAGAGCGATCCGCGAGGCTGAGGAAAAAAAGTGCGAGAAAAACGTCGTAGGCGCCGCGCAAAATCAAAACCATAACTCACACTAAATAGCCTTGCCAGTTGCATCAACGCCCCTCTCATAGCCGCGTTGCCCGTTGCTTGCGGTTTACCAAATTGTTGGGGAAAAAATATGTCCGACCGCGACGCGGCGACTTTAAAATATTATATCCTCGTTGTTATTTGACGGACAAACTGGCTCCCACTTTTACTTGTCCTTTTCCACTGAAATTGCTACTGAGTTTTTCAGTCTTAAGCACTTCTTCCATATGAGCCAGCGTAGAGAAAGCAATGGGATGAAGGGGCATGAAGGGGCTAGGCATACTGGAATTACTTGTGTCAGCGATTGACTCGCTACTTTAATACGGCAGTATGCATATGCGTGTTCCATGAAGGCGCGTTAAAGGGACTCTGTTCCCCTTTATCTCGCCCCGACACGCTCTCTCTCGTTCTCTCTCTCCCCGTGCCCCCCTTTGTCGAGGGATGTCCCTTTTGGCAAGGAAAAAAATGATCCGCTCAAGGGAGAGAGCCGGCAGAGACACATAGCAGCCCGCAGCCGACGCGACGCTATAGCGGCGGACGCAAAGGGTTCCTACCGCTTGTACCGTTTGTTTGACATCATTATTCTTGCGGCACGCACCACCTTGCGCCCGCACCCCCCGTTCCCCGAGGGATGAGAATTTTCAGTGTTTGGAAGAGAGCTCCCTCGCGTCATGATTAAGCTTGCGCACTTGATTTTATTATTCAAATTAATTTCAATCACTCTTCTGTAATTACGGCTATAAACTATCACTGGAATCACTGGACTCTAGTTCCTCAAGCAGAGTTTCCAGTGGGGAGCCAACTCGCACCCTTGCCCGCGCTCGGAAGTCAAATGTTTATGTTTTTTTTAATGACGGGTTTTGGCTATATCGCAAATGTTGAAAGTGTCAAGTTTGCAATCCATTATCTGAGGAACGACGTGCTCATCTCCAATCAAATTTGGTCAACAGTTGCAGAACCTTATAAAGATTGTTCCTTAATTAGACGCGAGCTGAGGCTGTCTTCCGTTACCGGAGGAGGGAAACATTTACGAGCCGCGCTTTCGAATTACGAGGAAAAGTGTGGCTGGGAGTGAATTGACTGGCACGATAGGAACTATTACAAGGACGCTGCCGCCGACGAGGACGTAGGTGACGGCGACGACGACGACGACGACGACGACGTAGCCGACAGAGAGCTGCGAAACTTGGACGATAACTCCGCTTTTAATTACCGCGTCATCTGGCTCCGCCTGCTTATAACCCCGTCGCTTGAGGAAACTCCCCAATTTGGCGCTCCAACTCCTGCCAGCCGAGCGTCCCGAGTCTGACCATCTCTCAAGAGTTACAACCAGATAATAGTCGAGCAGTCAGGTGCCACCCAGCCCAACCAATCCTCGCTCCGCTCCGCACGATATTCTATTCTATTCATCTGGTGCTCCCTGTGATTCTGATTACAGTTCTGACTGCATAACGACTCTAATCCAAGCGGCTAACGCCTTCTGATCGCTGACGATTTGCGCTTGAGTAGATCTAGTAGAATTGCTCCCGCAATTCTACTAGGTTACACCCTTATGTAGACGCTCCAGGGCACGCAGGCATCCACCGGTGCACGCACTTCCGGAAGCTTGAGATGTTTCGATGCGGAATTCAAAGTGGCACGAGTCAGAGTAGGAGGGTTGTGCTCTATCGGCAGATAATCAGGGCTTATTAGGCGACTGGGGTTAATACGTAACGGGCGACCAGGTGAATCACGCCGGAATCGGGCAGCATGACGGCTTGGATCTACGATTTACCCTCTGTTCGGGCCCGATATATCCTCGACCTCGAGTTAGCAAACGGCAACGTTCACTGTGGATGGGACACCTGCCGACACGACCCCTTGCGCTCCCAGAGATAGCCAACCAACAGGAGTCACTAGCTCGTTCCAGTTCTGTGCATGGGGCGCGCACAAGTCGACAAGCCACCGCGCGCCGGCCGCGTCGTTTCTTGCCACTACGATCTGCGATTTCTATCGCACTCCCCTACTCAACCCAAGCGCACTGCCTTCTGCCTTCTGCCTTCTACCTTCTACCTTCTACCTTCTACCTTCTAATAACGATCAAGCCATTTAACGACTTTAACGACAGCCATCACTCTCGCCAGAATATATATAAGTCGACAGAAGAGAGTTCCGAACTGATGATGTTTATGGGATTAGAAGAGACTCACCGGTTTCTCGGTCACTTCGGTCTTCGGTGGTGTTTTCGCCGAGCATATCCTGCAGCTGAAGAGGTTCCCGCAAACCAAGAACGAGCTCTTCCCCCGCTGCAATGTCCCTCAGAGCTTCGTACACCATCTGGGAACAATGATAGACTCTTGAACTCTTGAGATTCTCCCATCATCCTACCCTTCACTCTTCGTTCCTATTATCCTTTTCTACCACTACATTCTATTATTCCAATCAATTGATCCTGCATATAGTATGTATATCTGTGAATATTAAACTGAAAATGGATAATGAAAGCCAGTTTAGAATAGGAGGGAAGGTAAAGTGTACGGCATGGAGCCTGCTGGCGGGCATATAAAGTCGCGGAAGCCCTTTTTCATTAAGATGCCATTTTCGCGTGCGACACACGCTCCGCCGCATTAGAGGATCCGGGGGAGGCTATAACATTCGAAAGCTATGAAAGGATCTTTATGGTGTCGTCGAGGCCCGGAAAGTCATTACAACGACGACAATTCCAGCGGCCTATATCTGTACTGATAGAAGGGCTGTGGAAAGCTGGCCGTGGGCATGGGGGAGAGGGAGAGTAAGAGAGAGAGAGGGAGAGAGGGGGAGAGAGAGAGAGAGGGGGGGGGGGAGATTGGGATCGGCCGGTTCCCACAGCGATCGGATCACGGGACGGAGGGCGGATAGGAAGTCAGTGGATTGGGGTGGCAAGGAGTTGGCGCCGTAGGGTGACTTAATAACTAAACACCCTGTATACATGAAGCTTAGGGCAGGAGACCACAGCCTCCTGCTGCCTCGCATGTGTCAATTTTCACACAGAGACATTAAGGGGCAATAGGCAGTGATCGCATTGAAAGAAAAGCAAGCGATTGGGATGATATTGCACAGTGAGACCTTGACCTCTCTTGCTCGCAAAATTCCATGATTGATCGGATAGAGTTTGTCGAGGTAACGACAACCCGAACACATTGTAAATGCAAATTTATACAATGTTGGAAGGAATGGTTAGGATGGTTGTAGGTGTACGAATTCTTTATTAGCACACGCTTTGGAAGCATGTGCCCCGCTTCGCTGACTGACTGGATGACTGGTCGCTCGGATCGAGTGTCTGTTGGCGGGGAAATTGAATTACTAATTAGTAAAATAAGGGTAATGCCGCGTTCAATAATTCTCCGTTTACGCATGACAGTGTGTGGTGGAATTCGATTGTTTCCAGCAGTATACATATCTCCCATTCATACAACTATTGGTGATAAGTGGTTAAAGACAGATGAAAATGTGATGCAGTAGACAAATTGGTTGTACATATTTACCTGGCCTCCGATGAGAACGTGTCGCATATTGATTGTGTGTGGAGTAGCGGAGCTGCGAATGTACTTTAACCAATTGTTCGGTTCGTGCGATGCATCCAGCCATCCTCTAGCACCAGTACCAGGCGTGCGCACCTAACAGAGAAAAGCAGCAACATCTTCAGTGAGACTCGATTTCATACGAGCGGCTAAGTATTGGGATCATTAGCTAAGAATAAAGGGCCGATCGATCTGGACTCTGGAAAATGACTGGAATCTCAATCCCCTCCAGCCAATCACCGTCCACCGGTTCTCATCTTTTGGAGACGGGAGCCACAAATATACATACATACTGATGTATATCACCCTCTCATCAGGCTTGCTCACTCTCCTCTCCTACTGTTAGTTGCCAGCCACTCTAGCCCTGGTTGGTTCGAGTTGGCACCCTACTTTTAGGGCGAGACAAGTGATTTTTTCAATTGTCTTGCTCACCAACGCAACGGCCCGAAGCGGAGGCCGAGACCGAGACGCTTGGCTGGCCATGCGTCTCACCCCTCACCCTATGATAGAGGATAGCTCCGCTCTCGTTCCACTTTTTCCCTCTCACCTCACGACTCGCGACTCTCGACCACTTGAATTCTTCTGGCCTTAGCTCCCCTCCCTTTCAGCACTGAAAACACATTTTGCACTTTTGTGGCTCGTGCGCGGTGCGCGGTGCACGCTCCACTCAGGCCAACTCTCCGCCCTAAGCCCGGCTAGTCAAGCAACATTTCGCACGACCCTCCACACTCACCAGAATCGTTCTTCTCGTGAGAGGAAATTATATTGCTAGTTGAGAGAAGTGATAGTGGGAGAGGGCAGCGCTTCTTCTTCTCGGAGGCTACGGAAGGCAGGGCGGGGCGTCATTCTTGAAAGTCCAAGTGTACAATCTCTGTTTAGAAATCTGACAGATTTTGCCAGCCTATCAGAGTACTATCGGTGTGAATGGTCTTGGCGCAGGATTACGGCAGGGGCTTGCTTCCTTTGTAAGTAGGTACCACCTGCTGGCCGCTCTCGGTGCCAAGTGGAAGCCGGTCTGCCCATAAAAATCAATGAATCTCGCAGGTGGATAAGTATCTACCTTGCAGGTAAGTAATGACGGTTACTCGACGCGCGACGACATGCCAAGCGAGGGTGAACAACTTTTTCCTCAACGGAGAACTCCACTGATCCGCATACCTCAGTTAATCCGGAAACCGCGTTCAGGAAACCGCAACCAACAACCCGTAACCCGTAACCCGTAACCCGTAACCCGCGAGTAAACCCTCGCCTCGAAACATCATCCCCCAAAACCGAAAGCGCCTCTGTCCCTTCACGGCCTTACACTTCCATAGCTCTCGCTCTCTTCATTCACTCCTTCCTCTGAAAGGAAACTGTTACTATAAGGTCCTATATCCTCGTTAGAATCTATCTATCTATATCGATTTCCTCTCGCTGGCAGGAACGAGATCTTCCTGGAAGGCGCTTTCAAATGGAATAGTGCATGATTTGTCAATCAGTTGAATTAGAAACTCTCGGTTGATTGGTGCTAATATGAACTGCGGTTTCTTGTAATAAGTAGTTCAAGCTGAAGGTACCAAAAGAAGCTAGAGGTTCGATTGGAGGGGGATTCTGTCATTTTGGTTAGTTTAGAGTTTTGGTAGAGGGGCAGACGACGCGGCTGGCTCGCTAAGGAGCGCCACTCGAAGATGGGCACGAACGAACGCAGATACACAATGGGACTAGTTCTCAGCGTGCAGCACGCCAGATTAGGATCTGAGGGCGTTTTCTCACACCTTGGACAATGATGATGCGCTAACTCAATTCAGCAAGAGGCTAATTCGACATTTAGTCCGTTACAACTTCTCGGCCGCCTTTAAAAGAGGCCAATCAGAAAAAGGCGTCACTCCGCTTTTGCATTATTAATCTTTTATTGGAAGTGAGGGGCTGAATGCTCCGCTCTCTAAATCGCAAGGCCCGAGCCTTGGCCCTAGAAATCCCGGATACAGGGGATTCACCGGGAGGCGGCGAGGACGGTATTAAAGGAAAGAGTAGAGGAAAGATTGGTCGGCGGTCGTCCGAACCGCTCAGCAGGGTGCTTCTCTTTCCTTTGTCGGCGCTGACGCGCGGGAGCGCGGGAAGCGTGGACATGTGCCAACAATTCCGAGGACAGATTTGTCCGAGCGTCAATCGTGCGCTTTCTGAGCAAGAGAAAGAGATGAGACATCGTCAGGCGTCAGGCGTCAGGCGTCAGGCGTCAGGCGTCAGGCGGGTGGCTAGTAGAGAGTTGATAGGTGGCTACAGACAGGAAGGCAGGGCAAAGCTCCCTCGGTGCGAAGTAGTCGCGATTAAGAATAAGACATTGCTACAATTAGCAGACACGCACCCGCTTAGCAGCATTTTAGGATTTCAATTGCCTCGAGAATAGGAAATGGCTCAATAGCGCGCCGCGGTCATTCTGATGCACTCTGTTCACCTTCCAGTCAGACATCTCCCCTCCGTCGAACCACCTTATCTCTTACCTTGGAAAAAGTTCCAACACCGTCAGAGTGCCGAACAGGTTGCCGCTGAGCAAATTCAAGCGATTGCTATCTATGAAGATAGGCGTGTTGGGGTGTTTCTGAAGGAACCTTTGGAAAAGCGATGCGCCGTCAATTTGCCCATCTTGGATAAGGAGAGAGCTAGAGGCGGTGCGGTGCGGACTCGGCCGCTCTTGGTCGGAAGACTCGGTTAGCCCGGCATGAGGTCTCAGCTCTCGGGTCTCACAATCAGCTCGCAGTCTCGGCCGAACACCGAACACACAGTTCGCCCGGACGAAACGCTCTAGCGTTCATCTTCTTCGCTTCACTCATGTCCCTTGTAATCTCACACCTCCGAGAAAAATGAGCGAACCGAAGCGAACCGAAGCGAACCTTTTTCTGCATGTTCGCGACGCGTGATTGGGTTTTACCGAAAATGCCGGGTGGCAAAGAGCGGTGGCGGAGAATATCAGGAGAAGACCGATAGATCTCTTAGCTGGACTTGGAAGCCACAGCCCAGCGACATTTCAATTCCAGGCACCAAAGCCATTGCCTTCTCAAATAGCCGCTAACTTCGCCCGAATTTCCGCCTCCGAGTTCGAGCAAAGAAGCATTTCACGGAGAGCAGCAGCGATCGATCTCAGCTTAAAATGCACCGAATGTGCGCGGATTGTTCAGTAATCGGCTCAGGACTGGTCAAGAAGCTACTATATGTATATGTAGATAGTATAGATACTGCTAATTCTAAGAAGACACGCAAAAGCTATCTACTTGTGTGCGTTCGTGCCATGCGACGGTAGCGTATCGAATTCCTTTCTGGATGTTTCTCTCCCCAAGCCCGGCCACAATCCATATTGAGCGTGTGACGAAAGAGGTGGGGGTGAGGGTGTAAGGGTGTGAGGGAAAGGCGCAAATATGGGCTGGCCGATGGCATGGGCAAATTTTCCCGTGTCTCCAGTCTCGAGAAGCTGATGGAGGTTGTGCGGGGTGTGTGAGAGGGTCAATTATCATTCCCCAAGTATCGGCGGGGGGGGGGGGCTGTTTACGATTCCGGAGGCCATGCTCGTCTCCACCAACCTGCGAACGCGATCTCCCCTCGAGCAGGCCGGGCTCTTGGCGACATCTTTCCTTAATTTCCTCTTACAATTAGTTTAAAGGGACGTAGGGGGTGGATGCTGAATCGTCCAAATGATTCTTGGCCGGCAGTAAGGCAACCGGCAAGCTCCAACACTCTTAATTAAAGCTTCATTAATTCTGGGGAGCCACTAGGATAACTGGCCAAGTGATAAATCCTTGATGAGGACGGGAAATGAAATGAAATAGTTTTCAACGAAATATGTTATAATCGGACGGAGCCACCCTAATGGGAAAAGAAGGGGGGAGAGGGGCGACGCCGATGCCGACGCCGATGCCGACGCCGACGCCGACGCCGACGCGTGTTCGGCGTGCTCCTTCCCCGATTGGACACGTATTTCCCGCACTTGACCCACTTGACTCCAAGCAGTAAAGTGATGCAAGTAATGACAGAGCAAACGGTGCCCTCCGACCCGTATCTAACGCGGAGCAGATGCCACCCCCGGGTGGGCCGAGTCATGCCGACCTTCTAGGGAGAAGCTACCCTCGACATATCTGCCGGTATAAATTATATCGGAGTCGCGTCACTGCCAGCCTCTTTTACGATCGATCATTAGAGAGGTTGGCTTGCTAGAACGTTTGAGAGGGTCTGTTCGCTCCTTCCGTGGTGTTGAGAATTCAAGCTAACATCGCCGGACAAGCAACGCGCGAATACCTTCCTCCTTCTTCTTCATAGAGGATTCTTCACTCTTGCGATCGATCTTGTTCGGTAATTAAGATGCTAAGATTTCGCGATACGCTTGCGATGATCGGCCTCGTTCTCTCGCTCTCCGGATCTATTGATTATAGCTATTAGGAGAAAGCGCGTTGTTGGATGGAATGGTGGGTCTAGGCCGAATTGATCCAGGGATACCAACTGATCGGCTGGCTTGCTTCACACGACGAATCCCGGTGAACGGAGTAGACAATTAACGCGACGTCTCAGGCCACCAAGCTCAGGGCAATTCTATCGAAAGAGAGTAGTGGCTGAAGGGGTACGTGATTAATGCAAGCCAATAGTCGAAGGTACACAGGAAATGCCTCGGCTCTCCCCGTGTATTCCTGTGTATATTGACCTAGCTTGAGACTAGCTCCCTGTACTGGACCAGATTAGTTCGGTCATTGTAAGGAGGGCTGAGCGCGCATGCACCAGCCAATCTGTCAAAGCCGTACCACCTACGGAATCCTGGGCAGAGGGTGGTGGGTGGTGGGTGGTGGGTGGCGAGTGGCGAGTGGCGAGTCGCGGCTGGTAAGAGAGAGAGCGAAAAGCTAGACGCTCGCACTCGCTACACCTACCAACGAGCCAAGGCAAAGCCAAGCCTCGGATATTCCGGATGCCCGCACTAAATTTTCCAAACGCCTCGGCCAATAATCCGGTCCGTGCTTGCATTCCCGCGAGCGCTTCAGCCCCGTTCACTGAATCGCCCTGCCAGCCGGTCCGTCGCTCGACCAGGCGATAGAAAGAGAAAAATCGGCCGAATTTTAATGAAGGCTCTTTGGTCTGCATTATTGCATGCCCGGGGAGTTCATTGGACCTCCCACCAAACAGCGAATATCAAACCGCCTGCAACTGATGCCAATGTATTTTTGTCCACCGCCGGATACAATGACTGGTTGATTGATTGACCGTTTAGAGTTTAAGCTCGGCCTCCCGAGCCAGCCAATAATGAATATCGCGAATAATGTCGGATATGTCAGCAGGATATCTAGCCAACCGGGCGCACCGGCTCAAAATCATAAAGGATTATATCGAGCGCGCTCGCGCTCAACCCTTTTTATTCTCGCATTAACGCCGCACTCCAGCCAATACGACCGGCCAATACGACCGGCCAATTCACATGGCGGGGAGTACATGAGAATCACCAATATGCGAGAAAAGAGAGAGCTGTCAGGCTAAACTAGAGTCGCGCAAGTGTTGGCGCGGCGGTGGCGCGGCGGTGGCGGTAGGGCGGGCCGAGACCCAGCTAACAATTTCCACCTGGCGGATCCCACGACAATCGGCGGTGTACATCAAAAGGGACGATTGTTTCCCGTAAATTACAAGCAGCAGGGCACTTGCTCGACTTCTCGTTATGAGTTGGCGAACAAGTTCAATTAAGTGCGCGCCCCACGAAATCTCGAGACGTGAACGGGGAGAGAACACGGCTTGCCACACCAAGTGTAGGAGGGAGGGAGCCAGCCAGCCAGCCAGCCAGCCAGCCAGCCAGCCAACGCTCTATCCGATGTACGCGACCTCCCTGTCAATCCAATGCGAAAACAGGTCGGAACAGTTCTCAGTCTCTGTGTCTGTGAGCAGGAGGACAATGGGCCAGTTTGACATGGCTTCAAAATGAGCTGGAGGTGAAGGAGCAAGGGAAAGGATAAGGGGATAGTGGTGCCGTAGATGTTGCTTACTGGCATGTGTGAAGGAAACGGTGGCTGCTAGTAAATCGAAGCGTGTCGAAGGGTCGAACTGGAGCGAAGGGTCGAAAGATAGGTCCTGGCCAAAGGACTGACTGATGTTCTTCGGAGACGAGATGATCCGGACGCTGCTCTTGGTATTGTACGGAACCGTCGGTCGAGTGTCGGTCGGGTGTCGGCGCGGCGGGTCAGCTTGACTAGCAGGCAACACGTGTCTGTTATGTCTATTATCGACAGATAGCGTGGTAACGAGCGTACGAGATTTATTAGCCCGAGAGCAAGCTGGCGCGGTAGAAAGAGGAGAAACGGGAGAGCGGCGAGGGCAGGCCGGGATTTACGAATGGTTTGAGAGAACGAAAGCCCCGCCCCGGGTGAAAGCCTTCCACTGAGACGATCGTGTATGACACGCGCAGCTACGAGTCCGATTTATTAAGAACATTACGCACTTCCTATATTCGGGCAAAAAGAAAGGCAAATGGCTAGGTGCATAGGGGAGCTAAGAGCTAGGACCTATATCTATAGCGGTTCGAGAGCGAAAGCAGTTGGACGGATAATTTTCAATGTCAAAATAGAGGGGCATGTGCCACGGGCCTTAGAAACAAGTATCGTGTTCCAATTAGCATAATGCAGATGAGAGAGAGGGAGAGAGAGAGAGAGAGAGAAAGAAGCGGCGATGTCGTGAGCTGGCAGACTCTCGTTGAAGGTAAAGCCTCCGTCAATCAGAAGGCCGCGCCTCGAGAAGAGGGCTAGTTAACCCGTACTAGCCCTTGACTCTCAGTCTTACCAAGAATAACGACTGCAATGCCCACTAGAATGCTTTCTAGAGTTTGCAGCGTGCCAACACTGCTCTCGGCCGACTCTTACCGAGTTCAAAGATCGTGTGAAAACTGTTAACCGGCAATCAGTGTGTGCGCTATGTGACTGCGCTCACCTTCACCCCCTTGACCATCGGGTTTCCGTAGGTGTCGAGTCTCCTATGAAGAAGCAGGGATATGCTTCGGCATTATGAGATGGTTGCCTCCTGGCCGAGGGGCCTCTGTCAGGCGTCCAACAATACCAAAGATCCCCTCGCATCTTTGATTGTCACTTGTTTCCTGTCGCGATTGCTTTGCTTTTCTTTCTCATTCCTGCTGAGCCCGGCCGCTAACCTAACTGCGTAACCCTTACTCTATCTCACAATTATGCCTTTGCACTGACGCGGCGGACATATTTGCCAATTACTTGTCCAGCCTCCGACGTCGAGGAGGCCTCGCTCTAGTAGATCAGGAGTGGGAAGACTCCTGATGATCGACAGGAAGAAGAGGCGGTCGACTGATGAGGGGTATCGGATGAGTCTATTATCTTGCATATTGTCCAATCACTTCCGGAGTTTCATCTCCTGCAATGCCCATAAGACCGGTTTTCAGCTGGACAATGTCCAGCGAATAACGGTATACCGCCCATCTTCTTCAACGTTCTTTGATAGAAGCCAATCGGTGGACGTACCGCTGCTGCCTAAGATGCACGCGCTTCCAAAGTCTACTTTGAAAAATTGAAACTGATCATTTTCTCTGTAAGATTCTTCCCCCAAATGTCGTCGTTTGATTAGTGACTGCTATTGTCAGCCGAAGCCGAAGCCGAAGCCGAAGCCGAAGCCGAAGCCGAAGCCGAAGCCGAATATCAGCGAATCCCTCCTGCCTCACCGTTTATCATTTATCATATGATTTGTCAGCGACACGTGGCTGCTAATGGTGGTGCGCTTTCCGACCGATTTGCTGAAAAACTACTCTGTAACAGAGAGGAAGAAAGCATGTTCCGTGGTCGCGTGTGCATGGGAAAGAAGGCACCCTAGCCTAGCCCGACTGACCTAACTCAGCCATCATCGGACCGTTCTGCGATCCGGTGCGATCGGGCCAGGCCCGAATAGAGGCCACCATGACCAAATACTGGCCATTCTCCCGATTCATCTGCCACTGCCGACAGGAGAAAAAACGCGGCGACGGGGAGAGACTAAAGTCAATTAAAAGCGGAACCTTTCTCGCCAGTGGCCGCCGTCTATACAATATATCGAGGATATCGAGGATATCGAGGATATCGAGATAGATGGATCGATAGGTATGCATGCAGAAAATCAAAGGGCTGTTCTCGCTCCTCGGTGAAGAAGACAAGTGGTCCAGAAGAATAAGAAGATCAAGTGGCGCAATAAACGACGCGAGATTGATCATTTTCGGTGGGTTCTCGAAATCATTCGGCAAATTGGGAGCGCACCCTTGCCAGGAGGCAGGAGGGTTTCACAGTTGGCTGAACTAAGCCCAAGATTGCTTTAGTCGGCAGGGAGGCACGTCGCGCGATCGGCCGCTCTGCGGATCACGCGTCAACAAGCAAACCGCATCCGGCACTAACCTACAACTGCAACCCTCTTTATCTAACATAAGCCCCATTTAATTGGCTCAAAAGTGCAAAGGAAAACGAGCCAAATCGATTGGTGCGTATATGTATATGTATCTATCCTTGGGGAAAGGTTGCTGTTATTGCGCCACTGGCCCGGCTTTCTCAGCCACCTCTTCCCCTTGCCGATTTTAGCTCCCGCCGCGTGCGAATTCCTCGATACGGGAAAGGTGACACAGTGATACATAGCTCCTGCTAAGCGACGCCAGCGAATCCTTGAAAACCTCTGAAAAAGACCGAAGCCGTTGCCCGATGCCCGCTCACTTATCCCCTCCAGTATCCCGATTCCCAATAGCTTTTTCCTGATACCCGCTTGAAAGCTCGATATCTATTTATTCCGCCTTCAGCCATTATCGGGCTAACATTTTCACTTTAGAAAAGACAAGCCGCATCGAAATACCTACTAAGCAAATAGATATTTCAGCCTTTCATGAAATTATAGTCACTTCAAACTTGCAGCCTCTGCGTTACTGCGAGATAGATATATTCTTAGAGAGCTAAATGTTGGTGATTTTAGATGTAGAAATGCTTGACACGAAGGCTGCCTTAACATCACCCCTTGAGTTGCTAGCGCGAGAAAGCTTTCCCCTAAAATATGAGAAAAGGATTGGGATCCCGCGTGGATGGGCTAGCTAGCGTGTGAATCGAATCGATCAGAAAGGCTGCCACGTTCGTCTTTCTTCAATTTTAAGGAAAGCTCCAACATTATTTTCACACTTGACGAATGCCTTGGTTGCACCATCATTAAAATCTTTTCCAAAATCAATCTTGACCGATCCACTTCTATTCTGAGGAATTCTACGATCATGTAGAGTTATAGCCTGATACGTCTAGCATTGCTTCTCAAAGAAGGCTCAACTCCATAATCGAAAGAATAGGTGAAGGGATGGCAGAGGGGGCTCTCTCACTCTCTCATCCTTGGGAAGATAAAAAAGTGGCAGATCCCAAGGGGGGATCTATTCGAGTTGGTTTAATGGAATTTGCAATTTCTTTCGTTGGCGTCGAGGGTTCTTTCGAAATATGTGAGAATTTGTAAGAGTAGCTATCTTCTTCCCGTTACTTGTCGACTACTCTACAGAGAGAGTGAGTGAGTGAGTGAGTGAGTGAGTGAGAGAGAGGGAGAGAGAGAGAGAGAGAGAGAGAGGGGGGGGGGTAGCCGTACACATTGGCGCGCGTGGGGTTGATAGATCGAGCCGACGAAACGAAGGGGTAGTTTAGCTTTAATCGATCCTGTAATCGCCGCGTCCGACAGTTGGCCCGGCTGCCTTTTTGTCGGCAGTTAGATGGATGGGCGCCATTTACATTTTGTCAGTGCGACATGCGCTAACGTAACATAGCGTCGCGTCGCTGTTATCATATCTATCACCGAGGCCCTGGACCGAATCGACCGGGCCTACCTCCAACTAGGCTACCTCACTGCGAGCCATGCAATCTACTTTTAGGCCCGCGAGCATTCTTTGCGCGATTCGAGGCGGTATCGTTCCGTATTCGCTACAATCGCTGTTTCGCAGATTTCGATTATCCGGGACGAGCCGACCAGTTTCTCACCCGACTTGGCAAATATTGGAGAGAAGGAATTGTAGATGGTGTAATCGAGAGAGAGAGGAATATCGGAGGCAAGGGAATTGACAGATCTGTCAGCATGGATGGCACGACACCTTCACCGCTTCACCAAGAGCGCGCGGACCAGGTGTCTATCTCCGGGACGTCGAAAGAGGAATCTCTGGCCTGTCTGCCTGTCTGCCTGTCTGCCTGTCTGTCTGCCTGTCTCTCTCGGCTATCCCCCTTTCTATCTTGCTTTCTACGTTCTCGGCATCTGCCGGATAATACCCGGGATTATAGCAACAGGATAGCAAATCCGGCCAACATCGTTCACCGAGAATCCTAGTACACAGCTCTCCACGGACACGGACCGTCTCATGTCCCGTCTCCTGTCCCGCTCCAGCCGTGTCGGCAACCAAACAGACCGATCATCTTTCAAACTTCCACAGCCGGTTTCGGCTGTTGATATCGGAGAAGAGTCGCGTGCGAATTCGACTGGCTCTGCTAAGCCTGGCAATGAGTAGGGCCCCTTACCCCTTCCGAGAGCAGGAGAAAATTCGCATAAAGTGCCGTAATATCGCGGAAAGCTGACAGACAAGAAGTTTCATGCAAGATGTCTTCAATTATCGAAATCACTTACCTCCCAAGCGTAACGGGGGTTGAAAGGTTCGCTCGCCCATTTGCCAAGAAAAGGGCCGAATCTCGCACCTCGCGGTATGTCCTTTCGTGCACGGACTTGTGGTCCATTCGGTCCGGATCCTCCGACCTCGACCTCCGCCACTGGGGACACCCACTCCCTGCCCGAGAGTTCTTTCGATTCTTGCTTTATCGGATTGTCTGGAGAAACAATCTCGGCTGTTCTATCGAAGCCACACATTTCTCCACTAAACAATCACGCCCGAGCCTCGATTGGAGACAACTTACGATAATCGAGTCGGAAGGAGTCACGCGCAGACCTCGAATATTCCTTCCTCCCGGCTTTCTCGCTGTATTCCCAAACGGAATGTTTCTCCTCGTTTCTCGATGGGGAAGACCTCGGCTCATTCTCGTTATTCCTTTGCTCAACCATCAGCGACACCTCTTTCGGCTCTTGCTTTAACGGGTTGTCTGCAGACACAATGCCCGTTATTCTTTCGACATTACACACAACACCTTGGATCAATTTGCCTTCAACTCTGAGCAGGGGGACACTTACGGTAATCAAGTTGGAAAGAATCTCGTGCAGACCTTGAGTACTGCAAATCCCTATATACCGAATTATTCCAGTTGATACGGTTCGATCGGCTCGCTTCCATTTCTGAGGGTGCACCCTCAATGGTCTCGTCGCCGTCCCCGTCCCCGTCCCCGTCTCCGTCCCCGTCACCGTCTCCGTCTCCGTCGCCGTCGCCGTCGCAGCCGCTACCTTCGCCGCTGACTACGCCGACGTCGCCCTCGCCGCCCTCGCCGCCCTCGCCGCCCTCGCCGTCACCTCCAGCAATCAGTGATGATGCACCACCGGCAGGAGCGCCAGGCGTCGACTCGCCTTCGTCGCTGCTTCCTAAAATTGTTAGTTGTATCGATGCATTACATTTTCAAGCCCCAAAAGAACATTTCCTCAAGTGTTTGTACAATCTCCGGGAAGCCTGGCAGTAGGAGAAAGAAAATGACCAATTCCATCGAGAGAATCGTGCGGATTCTCAAGTGGAGAAGAAGCGAAAACTTGTTTGTTGGAAGGCCGTCTCGGCTTTCTTTTTACGGCTCTGGGAAAGTCCTAGGTACACAGGGACAAGTGCCAATTGAAGAATACTATCTACTCGGGACCAGCAGGCAGTCCTGATCCTCCAGTCGCGGCTCTATCATCCAACAGGCACACACACACATTTACCGGCTTCTTCCTCTAAAGAAGCAGCAGAAAGAGAGAGATCTGAGGATGTTTGATGTGATAAGCCGAGAGAATTTTATTGTCCTCTGCTGTCGGCGATGTTTGATGCATCATAAAATGAATTGGTGGTGTGGGTCCGGGTGCGTGGCCAGGGCCTGACAATTTCACGCGGTGAAATAATGGGTTCGAGTGCGAGATCGATAAATAGCTAGAGATATTATAGAGCCGAGGTTAGCAACACCAGAGTCAATTGGTAGCATGATTATTTGCGAAGGTAGTGGTATTCTAACGCGTGCGTTATTGAGCTCGATTGAAGCGGAGGCGGAGGCGGAGGCGGAGGCGGAGGCGAAGGCCGTCCCCGAATTTGGACTTATTTGCATAAGTTTGGCCAGCGGGTAAGGCCAAATGGGTGGACTTATCAGTGGGAACTGGGAGATATATCGGGCTATCTCAATGTAAACTATAGAGATAGAGATTGAAATAGAGTTCGCGATGCATATCCCAATGAGGAGAAGAGAAGAGGGCCCGATGGCGTGTCCTCGGGAAAGAGAGGCGGTGCTAGTGGCGTAGAGTACCGACGAGCAAATAGCAGCCGAGCGAGCAACTCTGACTGAGAGGTGTATCGCGCTGCTCGGAAAATCGAGAGGAAAGCAGAAAAGGCAAGGCAAGGTAAGGCAAGGTAAGGCGGGGGGCGTTGTATTTCTTCTTGCAAACTGCAAACTACTACTTGAAGATGAGAGTCTACCGAGTCCCCTGATAGCTCTAGAGAGAACTAGCTCTCTTTTTCGAAGGGTCCAAAGGAAACCGAGCGCTCGTGCAATAAAAGGGTAAAAATATCAATTTTACGACCAGCTAGCCGGCCCCTTCAATTCCATTCTAATCGAGGGAGTAAACAGAGGCTTGAGGATCGGACGAGTTGTGTTAGTGGGGGAGAACTGGTCGTAAAAGGAAACGGTGATCCTATCGAGAGGGCTCGCCGACACGGACAACTCGACCTACTCTTCACACAACATATTGACTCTTTCTTTCAACGATCCAACAAATTCTTGCTCAGCAATGGCTAGTAAAGGCCGCGAGATCTCAATTTCATCGGGAGGAGGTACAGGCGGCTGTGGGAGGGAAAGTTTGAGAGTGCCTCTAGTACTCCCTATCTGTCTAGCGGGCCTTTTTAGCTTGGCCTCTCGACGCCAGCTTTTCGCTCTGAAGGGCCGAGTGCAAAGACTCGTTGTGCACTGGGAAGCTTTCGAATCTGTGCAGCCTAGAAGCAGATATCTGGTAGATAGGTGGTAGATGGGTGGTTGGTTGGCTCTCGCAGTCCGTTGCGGAAAAGATAATTAGGCAAATTGGCGAGCAGCGGGGTGTCGGAAGGCCGATTGCATCGCGGTGCTATGTCTGACACGCGAGAAAACCGCAGTGTACATACGCGAAACCGCACAGGACATCCTGCCGATAGGAAGATCCTTATGAAGAATGGAATGGAATGCCTGACGACTATAACTACTGTTAGCTCCTCGACCCAGTGGTCCAGCTTGCCACCGAGCAAGAAGACAGCGGACAATTAGTAGCTGATTTCTGAACAAGTATCTGGCAGGCAAGCTGAAATGAAAGAAATGAAAGAAATGAAAGAAATGAAAGAAATGAAAGAAATGAAAGAAAGGTGTTGCCGGGGGGTGCTTGTTACTGGTGGCAGAGTTCTCCGATATAAGACTATCAGTGTCCCAGAGAATGGCTAGCAAAGGATGGCCAACTAAATTGGATGAGGCAGCGAAACCAAGGAGTGCGGCTTCCGGACAGCTTGCGGTCGCGTTTCCTCTGTCCCTCGGCTCCCGGACGCGGAACCAACCATACACACATGTAAACCAGCTAGTTTTCTTGGCTTATTCCAACGAATGGATCACCGCTATGCATAAATAAAAAACAGTCGGCAGTCATGGTGTTTAAAATGCTCCGAGCTTGCGACATCACTGCCTGCATCAATGTTCAATAGAACGGCCTCCTAAATGAAAGGGATCGCGTTCTAAAACAACTGACAATTGGGACAACTTAAAATCGGTTTGGCTCGCATTCTCTACGAAAGCCGTCAGTGATATAAATAACCTTCTAATCAAAGGAAAGCCGAGAGTAAGTAATAGAAGAGCCGTGCTGACAGCCGATCTTGCCCGGTCATTGTTATTTTGGTTGCTTATATTCCCAATCGGAAGTATCTTATCGACCTACTTCACCTTCGATCCTCCGCTCGCGGCTCCAATTCCGTTTCCGCTTTAGACCACCAATCTTTTCATCGGTTTTAACTTAACGACACTCTCTCCTCACTCCTGTTGGAAGTTGCAGCACAGATAGCTATCACTTACCGTTCATATTGAAGTCGAACATAGATCGCGAGAGACCCTGTCCGTTCATTGGAGTAACAACACAATCCTATCGGCTGGTTTGGATTACCAGTCAAGGTACGCTCTCAATTTCTATCCAATCACTGTTCACACATCTTGTCACCAGAAATCAAGTCTCACCCAACACGGAATCGAATTCAGAATAGATTGTCACGTTGCAATCGTACCGGCCAAACTAACCAAATGCCCCCCCAAGGAGATTCATCATATATCACGGTGCTCGATAGAGTCCGCTTGCAAAGGCCGTACCTCCCCGAACAACCTACAACTGCGCTCACGCGTCTCTCTCTCTCTCTCTCCCTCTATGCGTGCGCGTACCTGCACGTGCACGTGTGCCACTCTGTTTCTGCTGACAGTCTGTGTGCTTGCTCTAGTCGCGGGGGGGTAAGAAAAGCGGAGAACGCGAGAAACGGGAGCACAGCTCTCTTGGTGCGGAAGCTAGTGTGCTCTATCTATAGGGCACTGCTGCTCTGTGTCAGCTGGCTCTTGGCAGACTAGAGGATCCGATCCGGAATCTGTTGAGAAGAGGATGGTACGCCGAGGCTTCCCTCGGGAACCCAGGGACGATTCTCGGGGTGTGGCGGATTTCCTTCCATCGGGAGCTCTGGTTGGCCCACGGGCGGAGCAACCCCTATCGCGTTTACCTTCCCCACCAAAGCATCGCAGCATCCCGTCGGCAAGAGAGAGTAGCGGCGAACAGAGCGACTGAACGCACGCACGCGCGTCTATATGTATGAGTGAGCGAGTGCGAGCTTGCGTGCGTGCGTGCGTGCGTGCGTGCGTGCGTGCGTGCGTACGTGCGTGCGCGCGCGCCTTAAAGAGGGAGAGACGGGGAAAGGGAAAGGGAAGGGGAAGAAGGGAGGGGGTGAATTGGAGAACAGAAAGGGAGCCAACAGCCACCCCACCGCGTTGAACTGGAGAAGCTGCAATAGGGGAGGGACGGGTCCGATAGAGACTCTCGGAGGTAACGATTGCACGTTCAGAGAGAGAAAGAGAGAGAGAGAGGGGGGGGGGGGAGGGAGAGGAAGAGGGAGAGGAAGAGCTGGGAAACGCGACTCTGATAAGCAGGAGATGTTGTCCGACAAATTGTTCTCTACAAATTCCAAGACTCGGATAAACGTGCCATGAAATATTTGAAGAAGCTTCACAATACACAACCACGTAACTTTATACGTAAGGTAAAATCTTAAGATGCAACCTCGTATGTCCGTAGTATATCTGAGTGACAGTGAAACCGATATTTTTAGCATCCCTTTTTAGTGCCACTCTCGCTTTATACCGCGCACAATTTGGTGGAACAGTGCGAAAGCGGGATATGGCAAGTGGGATTTTTTCTCGTGAAAAGTCTTGGAGCGCAGGGCAAGGCAAGGTGGGGTGGAGGAGGAAAGTTTGAAAAGAGGGAGGGAGTAGGAAATAGAATGTATATGAGGTATATGAGAGAGTAGATGTTTGAAGCCAAGTAGAAGGGAGCTCGCGTAGTGTCAGGGTCAGCGGAACAACGGCCGTGGTCCTTATGGAGCAGGCTGGACTACTTTTTCTCGCCGGAAAAGTAAGTGGCTGTCACAAGCCTGTTCGTCGGTGCTCCATTTTTTTCTGACCGCCATTCTCTATTCAGATTCAGCGAGGCCTATGGCCTACGCTGCGGAACGACTGATCGACTCTTGAGTCACTCGAGGGAGTAGAATTTCGCGAGTGGTACAATCGGCCAGGATTGTCAGCTTTGAAAAAATTCCAACTGAAAATTGCGAGACTCGATTGCCGACACAAGGAAGCCCTTGCCAGTTTTCTCGAGCTCTGCGCCAACTACGAGTAGAGTGAACAGTGCGAGGATTGGTCGAGGGAATATTTCGGAGGCCGGACGAGTGAAAATGAATGCGGATGATTTAGGTGGATGTTTCAGGCAGATTAGTTTCAAGGGAAGCGCAGGGGCAAACGCTACAATATACGCTCGCACGAAATCATCCAAACAAATCTTCATTTCATGTCGACGTGGAAATGCGCGAAAGAAAGGTGCTCGTAACGGTGATATGAGCGTGTTTCGGAGGCTGGAAGACATGTGTCGCGCGCAGTTATATCATTCTTTATGGCCAGCAGAGCACGGCTTACCCTTTCCCTTTGTTCATTGGGTACCACGTCCTCGCGGGCGCATACGCGCGCGCCTACAATATTTGGCCGGGGAGACGTGATTTACACCAGCATAAAAATCGCAGCGACATCGCTACCCTTGGAATCCGGCATCGTCTTATACTCCTGCCTCCTACCTCGACCCCATATTCCTTCTGATTGCGAGCCCTACTATTCCCCTACGCCAATTCCTCGATCCGACATAAGATCTGTCGACTGTTTGACGTTAGAGGTGCGATTCCATGTCAAGTGTACCCTCTTCTTCGGTCCGAGATTTGTAGAGTACGCGAGGACCGATCGATTGGCCAAGCGTGCTAGGGTACGCAGTAACGTCGTAACGGAGTATGTATGTAGGTGGAGTGAGAAGAGGGTGAGCTCTCGTTCTGGGGTTGCGGACGATGTTCGATGCCCGAGATTGGCGATGAGGTAGCAAGGAAGCGGTGGCGGCGGCGACGGCGGCGACGGCGGCGACGGCGGAACGGAGGGGCGTAACAAATAACAGGAGTATCAAAGGGTTATCAGATGTAAGCAGAAGCAGTGGTACTAGGTCTAGCGGCGCGACTTGTGACACGTCGAGTGACGATGATGACGATGCCGTAATGCCGGTGGGCGGGAAAGTGTGCGGCAACAAGGGAAGGAGAGAGGGAATGCGCGCCAACTCGAGTCTCGGGTGTCTGGGCTGTTGGTTCTCGGTTCTCGGTTCTCGGGTTCGTGGCCGCGGAAGGTGGGGGCTCGCTTCGAGGCGCGAAGCTATTAAACTGACAGAAACACTTGCCACCCCCACCCCCTCCCCCTCCTACGGCTCGACTACCCCCTCGACACCTCCGACTATACCATCCCTTACGGCCAAGCCCTTCCACCCTTCCACCCTTCCAACCACTGCGTCCTTCTCTCTCTCTCTCTCACTCCCCCTTTCTCCTTCAGCATCTTTCTCGCGCGCCCTCAAACGTTTGCAACACTGCTCGCTCCCCTGGCACCCCTTGCCGACGAATTCGTTGCAACAGCGGAGTTATTAATTTTTTTCACTCCCCCGAAAATTGTCTCCTGTGTGCTCGACGAGCCCCGACAGGCAGTCCCCCCCCCCCCCCCCCTCCCCGTCTCTCTCTCTCTCTCTCTCATGCGCACGTTCTGGTGGAGTACCTCGATGGAGAAGTAATTTTCACTGACGTGTCAGCCACCCTGTCACCGTCAAGCACCAGTGACAAGATAAAAGAGAACCTGGCGAGCGCCAGTCAGCTCGATCTTTTGTCGATCTTTCGTCGATCTTTCGTCGATCTCTCGGCAACGATTATTTCTCGAATTGGCATTAGGTTTCTTTAATAAGTGCAGACCATCGGGTAAGATGGAGCTATAATTAACTCGCGGGTTTTTTCACAGCGCTGATCTTGGCGTGTATGCCTCGGTGTTGCGACGATAAGCAGCAGGAGAGATAAGAGAGGCCTGATAAGTATTAATCTGACTGTGTGCCTGATGCGAGGGAAGCCCAGGAGCTGTTAATTCTGAGTGCTCGGCCCTCGACTGTGGATGATGCACCGGTATCCGATGACTTTCCCACCGAATACCTCATCGAGCCCGAGAGTCTGAGAGCTTATTGTTTCCCGGCTCTGGGAGAGGCTGAAGTCGAGCCGATGGAGGATAGAGGATAGAGGATAGAGGATAGAGGGTCGATGTGAGGCCTCCGCTAGTCAGTTTATCTTGAGAGCGAGTGAGAGAGGATCCTCGTGTCCGACCGTTAACCGTCCGCAATAGCTCGTTGAAGAAGAACTAAGAGCAGAGGTGGAATAAGAATGAGGAGAGAAAGAAGTGGGAGACCGATGCGATGAAAGAATGAGAGGCATGCTCTCGAGTGGTCTTACGAGAGAATGTCTAGGTACGTTGCTTATAGTAACTCGACTTCTTGATCTACCCCAAAGCGATTTCTGGCTGGTCCCCGAGAAAGAGGGAGTCGGTATGTAGACACATAGGTAAAGGTGCGTCTCCATGAATGGCGTACGCTGTATACGTAGCGCACGGCGTATACGTAGAAGAGCTTGTCATAGTAATGTGAGCGAGCAGCCGCCGACATTGACGCAGCGATGAGAGAAGGCGGTGATGGTACGGCTACCTTGGCGGTAGCAGCAGTCGCGTCAACGGTCGTCGCTCCAGTCTATAATTTGCCTCCAAGTCGAATTCTCCCTTCTCTTTCTCTTGCTCTTTCATAAGGTCCCTTCTCCTCTTCGCTTCTGTTCCTTCTGTCTGGATTGTCGCGCGTTATGTACACGCACACGCCTCTACTGGCTGGTTGACTGGCTTTCGGAGCGGAGCCCGCTAGCCTCTAATGTGCCATTGAAAGGGACGTTATACGGCCTAAGTAGTCGAGCGGAATGAAAGAAAGGAGAGCACGAACTTTCTGAAGCTCAGGAGCACCGCCCCCCTGCCAGGGAGGAACTTGAGACGCGATTGTTGTGCGCCGCGTGCTCACCGCGCACCACCGTCAGCATTGTCCTTGGTTAGAGGCCACCGGAAGTCACCGGAAGACGATCGACTAACGGAAGACCCCTCTACCTTCTTTAAATTTGCTCCTGGTACTCCTCCTCCGAACCGGGGACCCAGCGATCCGGCACACACTCCCTCTCGCCTCGCCTCGCCTCGCCTCGCCTTCATAAACGGTCCAGCTCGTCACTTCTCTCTTCCCTAGGCCCTCGAGCACCGCCACTCTCCTACTACGGGATCTCCCAATTAACGATTCTCCGGCATGCATCCTGCACCCTCCACGCTGCCCCGCGCCAACCTTACTCATACATTTCAATTTTCAATTGAATGACGCGCGAAACTTACACTTTTCTTTGACACTACATAATTCGGCCGAAGGCGCAGCCTTTTTGATCGGGCTATTTGGGTCAACGGGTCAAGACCGAGCCGCGCGTGTGAAAAGATGCAGACGTCGGCCACCGCGACGATGGAAGCGTGGCACGCGAGCAACCGGAACTTCAGCCGAAGGGGAAAATCCGCTCTGCCGCTGTTCCTCCTGGTAATCGCAATCGTAATTGTAATCGTAATCGTGTAACACCCCGGTTTCCCCGGCTTAAGGCACACGAGACTTCCCTACATTCGGCTGGCTCCCGGCTCAATTTGAATTCTTTGCCAGCGGTGCGCTGCCTCGACGCTCTCCACGCCCGACAAAATCCTTCCGTATTCTCGCTAACTCCCCACCATGCATTCGCCCGATTTCTCCTCTTGAATCACAGCTACTCATCAATACATGAGTGCTAATGATAAACATGATTTGGTGGCCGATCGTTCATTGTTACCAAAAAAGAGTCGGTCCTTCCTAAATACACTAGCAGTGATGACAAGGGGAGGGTGGCCTGGAGGGGCCTACAGAATTATGGGAGGGCTATTGGCATTATTATTCGACGCGCTGGTTTCCGCATCACGTTTACATCGCAATCCGAGGAGAGAGCGGCATAGCAGGAGGTGGAAATGGAAAAAGGCTCGACGCAGAACAGGAGAAGCGTCGATGAAACATGAAACGCACACTGGCGCAACGAAGTGCGAGAGCTTATTGGAAGGCCCCAGGCGGGCACGAGGGAAGGAGGGAGGTAGAGTGAGTGGGAGAGGAGGGCGGGTGGGTGGGTGGGTGGGGGGCAGGACTGGGAGGCAGGATAGCATGCAAATATTGATGCATTAACAATGCAGACTAATTATGTTTTGGTTTGAACGCTGGCTGGGCCGCAGCGCGTGTATCAGAGTCGATATGTACTGTTAACCGTTACCCCTACCAGCTAGGCGGGTTGGAGGGCCTGCTCCGCTCCGCTCTGCTCGTGCTACTGGCGGCGCGCGCGGTGCAGCGCAGCGCACCGTCTCTGACGCTGACGCCGACGTCGACGCCGACGCCGACGCCGACGCCGAGGCGAGGACGGCGCGCTTACCCCACTGCCAGAGCAAGTAGTATACCCATTTCGAACAACACACTGCTCTTGCTAGTGGCGGAGTTTGCACTTTCCACTGGCCACCGAGCCGCCCGTTTCACCATTGTGATCCGGCCTTCCGCATACACCCTCCGGCGATGGGCGACCATATCGCTCCAAACTGGCGTTAAATTAATTTTATCTCCTCTCCGGCATTAATTTTCAATCGGCCCTTCGACAACAAGCTCTGACCTCCAATAATCCCTGTTACGACTCCCTTTACACTTGGACAGAATGCCAAAGAAGCATCGCGGAGCACCTATCGTATTCTAAAGGAAAGAGCATGCTCGAAAGATCTGATCGATGGGGGCAGGGTTGCACGGCCATGCAAATCTCACTGACACACATATGCAAGAAGTCGTGTGGACCGTATCTATATGGGCCACACGCTTCTACTGGCCATAACCGGACTAAAACCGAAAACAGTTGATAACTCTGTGCTCCCGAGTTTAATTAAAGCAGCTGTCGCGCCTCCGCTTAATTAATCCGAGAGCAACGGAAGCTCGAGTGCTGGTGAACACTGACAGGATGACGTTTTCGGGTGCTGCGTACCCTTCCATCAGAAATCCAATTCACGTATCCTTAACTGTTAGAAAGAGGCCGATTCATTGATCGACGATAAACTTTTAATAATATCTAAATTATAAATGTTTTAAATAGCTGACGGCTGAATGTAGCTGGTGTATCCAATCAGATTCTAATTAGACTCCGATATCGGGATGAAGAAGGCTCGGGGCAGTTTATCCCCGAGGTGGAATCCAGTTTGTCCTGGCTTGAGTTCGCTCTGGCAATGCCAGCCAGTACGAGGGGGAATTGGGAAGTGTCGAGCGAGGGAGAAAAGGGGCCCATCGTCGGCAAGAAAGGGGAACAGATGTTTTTGAGCGCGAATCAACATCCTAATCTATGTTCCACAACATCATAATTAAGGAAAAATGGCAATTCCTCCTGTCATCCTATCCTAGCATCTCCCCCTTGGACGTCGCCTTTTCGCGTCTCTCCCGAAACCATACATCATACCAGCTGGCACAAAACACCCACTGACAGCAACCACTCCTATTCTAATGGCTCAACTTTGCCTCCTGACAAGCATATCACTCCTTCACTGTAATTGATACTGGCAATGAGAGAGTATATATCTCTCCCCTGTCAAGTTCAGACCAGAAGAATGCCATGATTCTCAGATCGGTGCAGTTACTCGTAAGAAATAGGGCTTGAGAGAAAGAATCAAATCTTTCCCAACCAATGGGGGCACCGCTCGTAAACAAGACCGAACAATGGCCAGAGCTGACCGTCTCTCTTTTACCTTTCGACAGCATTCACACATCCCGCTCGCGCCGTTTCTCCGTCCGGAATCGTGCATCACCAGATAAAGTGGATTTAAAAGTTTAAATCTTTGGCAAACTCGGCCCAGCTACTTTCACCCGCTCGCTTGGTACGAAGTGATCGAGGGAGAAAAGCTCCTCTTATGGTGGAGGGTGGAGGGTGGAGGGTGGCTGGCTACTGGCTACCGGCTACTCTCACACAAGAAAGATACGATCTGACCGTTTACACCCTCGTTTACCCTGGCCCGCTACCCACTATCAAATCGAAATAGGAGAAAACATGTGGCCCGGCTGGAGGACGATCTTATTCTCATCACTCTGAATCCCGATCGTTCATTCATAGTCATCGATATCTTCCATTTATTTCCATAAAGAACGTATCGAGCGAGCAATATCTTCGATATATCCTTTCATCCAGAATAGGAGCGAAGTATGACCAGCGACAGGATCCTTGTCATACTACACAGACATAGAGAGAGGGAGAGAGAGGGAGAGTTGTTCCCAATTGGTTTGGAACAGTTAGCATGATATTGAAAAGGTGTGGAAAAGATAGCTCGATCCTAGGAAGCATGAACTTCTGTGAGAAGGCAGTGCTCGGATCCGCAATCGGCGGGATAAGAGCGAGCGATATCTCCGATATTCGTCGCTCCATCAGGAGCGAATAGACTGGATCGGAGTCCATTCAGAGACGATCGTCAGGAGAATAGAGACGTGATTCTATTCAGGGGAACGGGATGGAAAAAAGCGAGAATGTGAGAGTGAGCGAGCCGACGGGAGATTGGAGATGGGAGATGGGAGATGGAAGGGAGAATGAGGAATGAAAAGTGGAAAAGCAGGCAGAAACCTTGAGTATATCGGAGGGGGCGAAGAAGACGAAGAGAACAAAGGGGAGCTGGAGAGGGAGGGGGAGGGGGAGGGGAGGAGGGGTTCGCCGCGTCGCGTCGCGTCGCGTCGCGTCGGATGTTAAAGAGGGGGACATGTTGCCATCTGGGAATCGGATATCTTCGACGATCTAAGGGCGCCTCTTGCCTCCGAGTATCCGCAATTGTGGAAGAGTAATCGATGGACAGTTGGGTTGGCGTGGCGAGTATTTCATCGGGGGTTCAAACTTGGCCCCGCACCACACAATCCATCCAATCCACCCTTTGGCTCCGAGCGGGGCTCTCCCTAGGAGAGGGGCGGCCACGGCACGCCACGCCACGCCACGGCACACTACACCACGGGATACAAGTAAGAGTCTCTGGCCTTTGCCAGGATCACACTCAAACTAACCTGGCTTCCAGGCAGCTTTTGTCCTAGACATTTTTTCGATGATGATGCACACTAGAATGTCGAATATGGCAGTGACGTGCCACCGAATGAGCTCAAACTGAAGGAGTAGGGGAAAGGGCGCGCTCTGACGGATCGAGGCCTAAGTGAAGTTTCATAAGGGCTCGCTATCTCAATTCAATATCCTAAAGGCGGAATAATGAAAGAGTGTCGAACGACATAGTGGCGGATAAAGATTCTCTTGACCTGGCAAAAAGTCAGGTCACCCCACTTGAAAAGTTGTCGCTTTCGGGAAAGGGCGTAGTGAGCGAGATGAAACACATTGCCAAAGTCGGCGAGGGTTCTTCCCATTCTTCTCTTTCGAGGCTTTCTCCTGCATCGACACTTATTTGGCACGTATTGTCTGTGGTTAACCCGTCTGGTAGTTTTGGAAAATCCTTGACTGGAAAAGGCAGGATTGAGAACGGGATCGTTGAATCGGCCTGGTTCGGGGCGTGAGAAATGGCTGGTTTGACGCTTGACTCGGGGATCTGCAGCCAATAAGTCCAAGGCTATAACTCACCGGTAATTGTGAAGCGGGGAAGCAGCGGATTCTTCCTGGTACTGTTCTGATTCGATTTTGATAGTTGGCCCGCGCGACACATCCTGGCACAACGAGTACAATAAATAACGGAGGAGATCCGAAGCGAAGAAAGCCAACGTGAGCACGAGAAGCTCTTTGGCCGGCCTCTCTCGCCTCTCACCCTTCAATCGACTTGGCTGGGACAGAGTGCGCTCTCGCGCCCCGGAGACTTTTCAATTTGGCTGTCGCTTCGAAAACGAATGGTCCTCCAATATCAACTACCAGCCAAGAACAAAGACCAAACGTCTAATAGCTTGATCCAAGTGAAAGAATCGAGCATTAGCCAGTGAAAGTTTCACTTTACTGACAAAGGGTAGCGGTTGTGGCTAGTGCGGACGAAACAGCCGCGAGCGGTGCGTCCGGTGCGTCCGGTGCGTCGTGACACCAACGCCATCGCCGTTGCCCTCGCCCTCGCCCTCGCCCTCGCCCTCGCCCTCGTCGTCGCCGTCGTCGATGCCGACGCTAACTCGACGCAACGCAACGCAACGCAACGCAACGCAGTACAGTGCAGTGCAGTGCAGTGATTAGTTGAAACGGTGAGGCGGGGCGTGTGTCAGACACCAAACGCCTCGCTAGGTCCTTTGATCAAGCTCTGTCATTCAGACGACTCTTGTCGGGAGCGCGATCCATTGCTGATCCCTGACACAGTCGATGCAAAAATTGATTGCCGTGCCATCAACACTACACCGATATTTTTCCTTATTGGCATTTGTCCAAGTCCTTTACTACGTATAATTGACCTCTACTAGCTTTTCTAACGAATCGTAGAATCGCAAGTAACAGCTACTTCCAAGCTTGACTTCCGCTTTCCCGGACGCTCTGGCTCGCAGGAGAGGCCGAAGGAGACGTCCGATTAAGCGACCAAAGATGGCAATGACGTCTCGACGTGGAGAATTAATCGTTTTCAGGCATGCTCGTGCCCCCAAGTAATATCTATATAGGCGCAATATCGTCGAGAGCTGTAGCTGGATCTAACGATGCCAATATCCGATAGCCACCGCACGCTGCTTGCCGAAATGCCTTACACAGCCAAGCACTCACCGCGACTTAGCTCGTAGCTCGTCGCTCGAGGGGACCTGACGGCGCGGAATGGTCTTACTGGCAAGCTCAACTGTTTTTGCTTTTGGCCAGCGAGCTAAGACAACACCTTCTTCCTCCCACTCCACCTCGCACTTATACTAATAGGGACCTCTCTCTCTCTCTCTCTCTCTGAGTTTCCATTAGACGGTGGACCAACTAAGAAACGAACTCCGTAGCAGTGGATGCCGAGAGGAGTCATTAGGACCGAAGCACTAATCTTTCGGTACTAGCCACTAACTCGTCGGTGGCCGGCAGTCGGCAGTCAGCAGTCCGCGACTTATCCACCGCAAGAAAGTTTCGATTTGGAAACATGATTAATAAGTGTAAGAGAAAAGGAGCTCGATATTATAGGTATATATAGGTATATAGGTATATAGGTATAGCAGCTATAGCTATAGAAGAGGGATATGACGCGATGGGGAAGCAGGAGAAGTGAGAGGTAGAAGGGCGAAATGGAAAAGCGAGCGACGCTGCCGTAGCTGCCGCCGGTGAAACATCCCTCGGCTCTCATCCTAATGGGGACCCGTCTCTAAGGGCACTTGAGGGTGTGTAATTGCTAGAATCCACGACCCTGCTACTACACCGCATTTACGCGTTATGCGGGGTGCGCGTTGGCCTCGCCGATCCGCCGATCCGCCGATCCGCCGATCCGGCGACCACCTACTCGGTGTCCCATAAAGTTTCAGGCTTCGGGCCTGCCATCTTCCAACTAAGTTATTCCCATGGCCCGAGATCATGCTCAGCCCAAGAGATGTGGCAAGTTTTCCACTGTGCCAAGATTTATATCACATACCACCGCCGAATTAGCGACAGAGGCCAACACGATTTATGCGAAAGGACTGGAAGCGTAAGATAGTGGGTAATGATGTGCGAAAAGAAATTCGTCATGATAAAGTATTGTGGCGAGGCAAGCGCGGAAGAATATTGTCCCTCTTGTCTAGACAGGGGTAGTGTTCCTCTCGTTCGCCAGAGTTTCGAGGGGTTAAACGTCGAGCCACTAGAAAACAATCCGACCGGGTAGGTTCGCATTTAGCGGATGCTCTTTTCTTCCCTCTCATTCCCTCCCCCAGGTCGGCAGTGGCGCGGGCCGGCACGTAAACGCGTACACGCGTACACGCGTACACGCGCACACGCGCGCATACACACAAGCCGTCGTTGGCCCGCGGATCGCGACAGATGGCTTGGGCGCGTTTTGTTTCAAGCTCGCGCCAACAATCGTCGCATTACCGGAACAAAACCGACTCGACGATCGGGCCTTTGAGTTGAAAAAGTGCCCGGATAGTTGAAGAGGGGGTGCGAGGGGCTTGGCAACGAGGTTTCGAAAGTCCTGCCGAAGCAGATCATCTCGCCGCGGCACACCACACCACACCACACCACACAACGAGCTTGTACCACATGTCCAAACAGAAGAGAAGGAGAATCATTGTGTGCCCAGTACCAAGAGAAAGATCCGAGATCCGAGATCCGATTGACAGAAGCACGCGGCCACGACTTGGAATAATCATTCTCGTTCAAACTCTGTTGTGAATATATGCTTTTGTCCGATCACCGCCCGGCACTGTTACTAACGTTACGCAAGTGCAGTTTTCTACGCTGGCTGGTGCTTACTGGGTACCGATTGTCTTTCCAAGGAACGTAATTGGTCCCAATTATTACTCGGGCCCGTCCCTCCTCCCTTCCCCGGCGCACCCATCCTTTCTCTTGGAAATTCACGCATATGCCGCTCATCCCGATCTTCGTTCTCTCTTTTTCGAAAGGATCCCTCCCTCTTCATTTCTCGCCGTTCCCACTCTATCCGATCCCCAAAACCGTACTCCATACACAAACTCAATCTCAAGGGCCAAGTATTCCGACTGAGACACGCAAGCCGATTTCCAGAATTTCTTGAAACTTTCTCTCGCTGACTTTTACGAGAAACTAAGTGGGGCGAGCCCTTTGCTCGTCAATGTCGGAATATCCTCACCCGCTGTTTATTCTAGGAGGAATTTATTGTACAAGTGAGCTCTTGACAGCTTTTTTACGATTATTCTCACTGAGAGGTTCACTCGCTGCATCGATCGTCTCATTGAGCAAGTCGCGCTTTTACGAGGCTGCCTCGCCGGAGAAGAAAATAAATAACGATGGGAAGCTCTGCAACTATTTGGCTTTGGCTTTGGCTATGTCGCCGCTCTCAACTACTCTCTTCGTGCTAGGTGTCTTGGCAGATATTTTCCTCCTCGATCAGGCCGAGTTGAAAAGTGCATTAGTGGTACACGGGATACTGGAGGGACGAAGAGGGTCGGGAGGAGGGTCTGACAGTGATCAACACGTTGAGCTGCGATTCATAGAGGCAGTGATATGACAGGCACAGGCGGCACTGGGAGAGCTCGGAGGTTGGCTGGCTGGCTGGCTGGCTGGCTGGCAGCAAGCAGAGTCGGCTCGAGAAGCGCTATCAGCCTCACCCCACCCGTAATGGATTTCACTCATTTTTCTCCCCCGAAGGGGCAGGTGGCACCCACGACGCACGATCCACGACCCACGACCCGCGACCCACGCTCCTAAGCGTACTCGAGGCCCACCGAGAAGGACGAGCTAGTTTAGCCATTTCCTTAACTGCCAGATCTACGGTAAGACGACATTTGGCACGCCCCATATCAGTTCCTCATTTAATGCTTCCGCTCGGTGGATCGAGTGGCTCCTCGATGCCGCCAGCTGGACTTACCAATACCGCGATGCTATCACCCTTCTCATTATTGACGATAGTACTGCGGCGGCTCGATTAAATCCCGATCGCTGCAAATAATCTTCTTCCTCCCCACCATTGTCCGGCTATTGTCGCAACGAAGCCAATCTGATAAGTGCAGCCGTGGCAATGAAACTCCACCGATCAAGCAAACGGTCGGACGGTATACAAATATGATCTGATTTTACTAACTGAGGTGACTGAGCTAACTAAGGACATTTTTGGGACAATCCGTCTTTTTCCTAATGTACCATTTATCTGGATATGTACAGCCATTCCTTTCTGACCGAGCCGATATTATTGGGATTATCGATGAGAATCAGATTGTCGAACGGTGCATTATTATTTTCACAAAGATAGCCGGCATCGACGTATCATGTCATGTCGTCGCTCTGCCAATGAATGGCACTCCATTCTAGCAAACTTTGATTGCGGCCAGTCTCTCTCACTCACTCTCACGATTAACGAGGCCGCTCTCCCACTTCCTGATTCGAGGCTTTTCCTACTAATCTTATCAATCAGGCTGGACATGCGATCCTATCTGCTTTCCTCCCTCCTTCTCTTCCTCCCGAGAACTGTCTTGTCATGCGGCACAACTACGAAATAGTGTTGGTAGATTCGACCGGATAACCAAGCAAGACGACCAGCAAGCAACTAGAGCCGCGAAACCTCTGCTTCCCACATCCGCCCAAGTCACTGCTCACTCTCTTGCTTCGAGAATACTCGCGACACTTTAATCACAATTATCAAAGAACCTTGCCAGCCGGAAGGTACTCGAAGAACTAAGAAGAACACAACAGGCTTTTAAGGAAAGATTGGTCGAAAAGGAAAGCTCGCCAATTCTATTCTTCCACCCACTCGCTAAGCTTCTCCAAAACTCCAAAACTCGATAAGCTTCACCAAAGCTGACGATAGCTTTCTCCAAGTGTAGAGACGGCTCTGATCTGTCAGGAATGATCCTCTCGATCGAAAGGCTAAATTCTACTCTAATCTGACCTAGTTGCTGGTGCGGTTGTCGTACTCACGATTTTCCTGGTAAATCATGCCTCTTTTATCCTATCCGGCGGCTGGTATGTGTATCGAGTGCTCGCGCCAGGCAGTGGCCGACCCGAGAGAAAGGAGAATAAAAAGCGCCAAGTCAGAGTGTCTAATATCACTGGGATTAAGAGCGGCCGTCGCCAAAATAGAACGGCGAACGCGGACGCGGACGCGACGTGCATGACGCACGAGTGTTTACTGAACTCAATTGGCCCAAACTCACACAAGGGCACGCTTTCGCCGCCGGATATCACTCTCTATAAGCTCTATCTAGTTCGATTTCGGCACCCTTCGACTTCATTCGCGCTCGACACAACCTGCCACACCACTCTCTCCCTCTCGCTTCACCTCCCACCCACCCCCACGCTCTCAAAATTCATCCTCTCTCGCACATTGATAAGAATCGCCCCCCGCCCCAAAAACTTACGTCAGATCTGGATCGTGTGTCAGCTCTGTCTCTCATCGATTACCACAAGATAATCGCTCTCAATACTTTTGGACACCACTCGGATCCTCCACTCGGATCCTCCACTCGGATCCTCCACTCGGATCCTCCACTCGGTATTCGCGACTGGATATATTCTCTTTTCAAATCCAACACGATCAGTCACAACTACAACTAACTATACACTTATGTCTAATTAGTCTCGGTTACATGTAGAAAAATAACAAGAGCCGAAGTATATCGAGTAGTAGCCAAGTGGCACTGAACTCGGAGGAGAACGTGTATCTCTTGGTCTAATTCCTCCTTGACGGCTCCAGCCGGCCTGCTGCTTGCAGCGACAGCAAGGCGAGGCCAGGAGTACAGCTTCCTAGAGGAGAACCTGGAGAGCCAAGATAAATTGTATCGCTGTGGTTTGCCGGTAACCGCAAGTCCCAATGACACCACGGGCATATGGTAATGCCAACTAATGAGCAAGATATGATAGGGAAGGGTTCTCGCCTTCAGCCAACGCATTCTATAATAGTAGCATAAAAAAATGTCCACTCCGTATGAGCAAGCAACGTTACTCGACTTGCCTCACTGCCCATTGAAGACTTTCTTAATCTTGTCAACGCGCTTGTCAGAATAACTGCGCGAAGCTAACCACCACATTGGGAGGATGACGTTATAAAAACTGAGATTACATCGGACGAACAGCGACGATCAATGTCCAATGAGAGGATATCGGTGAACGATAGATGAGATGCGCTAGCTGTAGCCAAGGAACGACAAAACAATGTCCGTCATTCACGAGCTTGGGAAGACTGACGCGTCTACTATGATATCATTGATGGAGTGAATGTTGAAGAGAACTAGAGAGTGGGATCGTTAAGAATGAAGGAGCTATCAACTTTGGGAGTATGGCCATCAAGTACCTCACGTCAGAGGACTCGAGACCACCTGTGCAGCGTGGGATTAGACCATGTTCCTCATAGTGTCGCTTCGACGATGGGCTTCAGTAGCCTAAACAACACAACGGCAGCGACGGCCCCGTCGCGCCGCGCCGCGCAGCGCCGCGCCGCGCCGCACCGCGCCACCGTCCCTGGCAACAGATAAAGAAGCCGAGGACCGAGACACCACGCCACCATTATCGGAAGCCTTTCCACTTCGACAGAGGAGCGTGCTCTTTACTCGGTCCAGTGCTTCTTCCCATTCAACAAGATAGAACTCGGCCGTTCAACTGCGCCGCTCTTAGAGACATCCGGGAGATCCATTGCTCTGATTTAGCCCCTTTAGTCACCTCTATTCTAAAGCGATATCGTACAACTTCCCGGCGGCAGTATCGGGTTTCGTCAGAAGATTCATCGGCTAATCGTGCCAGAAGTAACGACGGCTTCTCCTCAAACTATCATCCCCAACTCCCTGGGGAGTCTACTCGTACCCATGTTCTCCTACTCATACTCATCCTCATTCTCACACTCACACTTGTACTCATTCCTTCCTGATATCTCAGCTTTAGTTCATCGTGATAAGTGTCCAGTGCTCGAGATACCGACTTCCTTCTTCCGGTTGATATGAAATTTTAGGGCGCCAAACTTGTGGGAGGACGTATAAGCAACCACCAAAATCTTGCATTCGTCTCAAAATATATACGATGGAATAACAAAAGAAATACTATGCTTTAAGATTAAATATCCTATTATTGATTTCAAGGCAGACCCATCACTTTCATACTGTTCCTCTTTAATACAATAGAAGTGCCAAGTAAACAAATTTTGGACATTTGGAAATTTGCGAACAAATAAATTGTGAGCTAGGGCTTTGAAATTTGTGTTACTTGTTCCTCGATAGAAGTAAACATTCTCCACCAAATTTCAACCCCGGAAAATATCGCAAAGACTGGAAAACATGGAAAATATCGCCGCAATTAGACGAAAACCATTATTCAGGAGGTCCTTTCCACCTATTTTCGGTACAATGCGGGCCTTTACGCCACTGATTCTTTGTTTTCTATGATATAATAAAAAGTAGACGAAGCTTCCAAGAATTGGGGAGATTTCGAGTAATAAGCCCCTGACAATGAGTTTAGAATGTAGAGAGAGAGAGAGAGAGGGGAGGAGGAGGAGTGGCGGCGTGCAGTCTGCTCACAAAATGATTTATGGTGAGATCTCCAAGAAGACTCGCGCGAAAGAATCTTGGCAGGCAGGCAGGCAGGCAGGCAGGCAGAGAGGCAAACAAGCGTGAAATGAAGCTTCGAATTCGAGAGGAGGCCGGTGCTCTCCTCCCGTCCTCCCGGAGTGGAGCACAGTAGCGATGCCGCACCAATGAATGTCCGAGTTCTTTATGAGGCAACCTGAGAATGCAAGACGCAAGGACTGTGCGCGCTCTCCAGTAGGATGTTCATCAAAGGGTTCCAAATAATGACCGGCTCCGGAGTGAGTGTGAGCTACATAGGCGCAGTGGGGAAGGCAGCCGGTAGTCCTCGCAGAAAAGTTGCGCGGCAAGGTCTTCTGATATCATCGGTTCATGATCCCTGAAATATGTATTTTCCTTGCTGGGAAACGAAGCCATCGTATGAGGGAGAATAGAAGCATTATAATGGATGATTCGATGCTAAGTCGATAAGACCGGCTAATTCTCGTTTCTACAACATAAGCTGAAACGATCGTTTTTATTAATCAGCGGTGATCCAAGTACTCGGAGATATGGTAAATAAAGGGAATAACTGACACCACTAAACATAGCGACCCTAGTTTCGCAGAACGCGAAACTACTGTTTACGTTTTCTCTGGAGCCATTTGAAATGTCAAATTATGACGTCTCATTATTCTCCGAGGACTCTGGTAAGATGAGGGGGATAGGCGAATATCTGCGTTGCATACACAGGGTCGAGGAGATTCTTTAGTTTCGGAATTGTGTTTGATCGATGGATGGCGGGCGCGTGGTGATTCGGACCGGAAATTATGCGTCACGCTATCGGCCGCGAGGCAGGAAGGAGCACGTCACTATCTGCCTTTTGGCTGATTGCATTTTCTTCGTTCTTCGTTTTCCCGCCTAGATCTAGGAAGGGAGCAGCACGTCCGGCCTATTTGTTTTTAGCACGGTCCCCGCTTGCCGACACTATTACCTCGCATTGCACCGATCAACGGGTCCCTCTTGGAATTCGAGATAACTGCTTGGTACGCGCACTGACACTCGGATAAGTGGTGAGTGGTGAGTGGTGAGTGGTGAGTTGTGAGCCCGACACCCCACCATCCATTCCTACCAACTGAAGGAAACCTCTTGCCTCTGGCCACAACTAACAATCGATATAAATGAAAGATTTCCCAGGCTTGCCGACTCAAGGGAGAAAGGCCGCGTTTTCAGCTTGACTGTATGAAAATGTGTCGCGTGCAGGCCGAACACGCGCGCGAAGAGAGTAGAGTCCTCCGCTGCATTCATATTCTAATGAGGCGACATTGTACGCGAGGTGCGCGAGGTGCGCGAGGTGCGCGATATTGCTCACCATACGCTATTGTGTGGTACAATGTCGGGCAGGCAGTTAGCACTAGTTTACCTTAGCTGGGAGAGAGAATGATTGTTCTTGGCAGGACAGCAGGAGCTGCCTTGAAAAGGGTATCATTCCAGCCGTAAAAAAAGGAGCTAATCCAAACCCTCGATTCGCCACATATCTCAAGGTCACGACAATTTATCCTAATGCCTGTCCGAGGTACAAGTTTCTCCGATATAATCTAGCTTGATAGTTCCTGGGTGTGGTAATTGAAGCACTAGCCCAGAAAGGCCGAAAGGCCGAAAGGCAGATAGGCCATTCCCAGAAGGGTGAAAGGCAAGGCGGCACGTGTCAGTCGCGAGGCTTTCCACGAGTTAACCGTAATCGTACACAGAACGCATAGCACCGCCACACACGATCGTCCTTAGCGGTCAATGGACGATCATGTTGGCACATTACATAATTGCAAAATCAATTTGTCTTGTCCAACACTAGGCAAATCGCGTGGAGGTCGCGACCGATCGAGGCCGATCAAAACCAGGATTTTGCCACTTTGCGCTCTTCCCCCTAAAAGAGAAGAGCAGAGAGCCCTAATTTCACTTGTGAGTTTGGTGCTAGAGTCAGAAGTTGTGACTCGAAAGTAGTGAATCGGCCGGAGAATTGATTAGAGGTACGAAAGGAAACCCCTCGAAGAAGCAGGCAGATACGAGGGGAAAGAAAAGTGGCTTTCGGCTGATTTGGCGTGTGGAGGTCTGGATTCTCAATAATCGGACAAGTAGGAACTTCCAGATTGGGATGAAATGACTGGAATTACTCTCTCAGGCTTGGAAGGTTAGTCTTCCCGGTTGTTAGTTGCCTGGTTAGTTGCCCGGTTAGTTGCCCCCAGGCCCCAGCCCCGACACTCTTCTATACATTCTATGCACGCAACGCAACAGGAGCAACTTCACCTTCGGCGGCGCTTCCCAGCCAGCGCTTTCCCCCCGACACTAGATAGTAATGCTTGCGCTCACTAGCAATCGATCCAACACCTTCCTCGCAACTTCATCCGACCAACTCTTAAGCTCTTCTTACTCCCTCGCGACAAATAGAAATCAATTTACTACCTCACAAGCAACTATTAGGCATCCTAGGAAAATGACGGAGGGTCGCCAGGCAGGCAGGCAGGCAGGCAGGGGGAGGAGGGTTAGTTCAGGCAATCCGTATTGAGAAATTTTGGGAAAGAATAGCACTGATTTACGAATCGGAGCTCTTCCACGAACAATTTGCAATTCCGAGATTTCGAATATCACTCGAGTAGAGCAGAAAGAGAGAAAGGTGAGGGTGAGAAGGGAGAGTGTGTAATCCGAGATGCAAGCGCGAATCCCGCTTGCTCCTCTCTCGGAATAGAGCGGACCAGAGGACCGGAAATCCGTGTGTTTCCCATAAACAATAGCGGGCGGCCAACAAAGAAGGCATCTCGATCGGCAAGGAATAACCGTAAATTACGATGAGGATCTCGAAGCGAGAAGGTAAGGTATATGATATGTATATCTATCCGAGGATCTGATTTAGCGGAGAGCGATGGAAGATGGAAGGACATGCTAGAGTAGGAGAGAGTGAAAAGAATCAGTAGAGAATCTCAACTGAACTGCCCTTGCCGAGGGTAGATATGTATCCCGTTGCATCTGTCGTCACGCCCTTTCTATCCTTCAGCCTGGCATAGATCGCCGCCCGGCTAGCGACTATGTATGTGAATCTGTGAGGCTAGCTTCGCTGCGCCTGGCTGTAGCTGCTCTGGGTACACGCTGCACATGTGTCCGCATGGGTGGGAAGTGGGAATGGGGCTCGAGCTTCGAGGCCCGAGGCCCAAGGCCCGAGGTCCGAGGGTCGAGTGCCGAGTGCCGAGTGCCGAGTGCGTGCTACGACCGAGCCAAAGAAAGCTTAACCCAAATCAAACTGTTTCCGTAAAAACTTGACGATAGAGCCAAGAGTTAGCGCTACCGCATCGCACTTCGGTGCCTATTTCACCAGCTGCGCGAATATCGCAACCTCACTCGCAATATCTAAATAACGTTAACACTGGAAAATAACAAGCTCCGCTTAAGGCTTAAGGTAATGAGTGATCACGAGGCCGCGAACCCTTCAACGATTTTTCTAGCCTCACTGTTTAAGAATCTGTCCCAGAATGGCATCCCCCTCCTCTCTTATTCATTCTTCATCCCATCCCGGGAGAAAAGCAGATCGATGAATGGGAGAAGAATAGCCCATTCATAAGTTACCGACGCCTGGCTGGAAAACACTGTTGCGCCCACGGGAGAGCGCGAGCGACGACTCAATTAGTCCGATAAATAGGGGAGGCTTTTGCGGTGTCCGTTTTAGACGGGCTCTACTCCCTCAGTCCCGAGTCCCGACAAGCCGACGCGTCCCGATGATAAAGAGACGAAAGCGAACTCCCTCCCGGCTGAAAGGAGACAGCCCCGTAGAAGAATGAAGGATAGAGTCAGAGAGAGAGAGAGAGAGAGAGAGAGAGAGAGAGAGAGAGAGAGGGGGGGGGGGGGGAAGATTCCATGCGCAGTGACGCGAGAACCACCGTGACAAAAGGGCTGAGGCATCCCCGCTTTTGTCTGACTCTGTGTGCATGCGTGTGTACTAGCAGGAAAGTACACTACATTAGGGGTGGCAACCTTTTGCCGTAGCACGCGCCAGCTGGCGTATTGTTAAATTGCGAGCTCACTGGTATGCCTACCGATCATCGGCGTAGACCATCCCAATCGCTAAGATTATCCTCGACCATTCTCTCCTACGCGACGATCGTCGGAACGCGTTACGTGATATCATGGATGCGCATCTATCGTACTACCTTTATTGAGAAATCCCAGGCCGTTTGTTCACCAATCTAGGAGAAATCTTACCGAGGCAAGTTATCCTACATTCGGCTCGTTCAATTTCATGAGGTTCTCCAGTCCGACAGATATGTATCGCCAATATCGACTACGAATACTATTTACTAGCAGAGAACAAGCAGAAAAGGACATTGTTATTATGGGATGCAAGCATATCGTAGTAAGGCTTGAGCGTGCCTGCGACGCCACTGCACGGATCATCCTTTAATGTATTTACGCTTCGCCCGGGAGGGAGGGAGGGAGAGAGAGAGAGAGAGAGAGAGAGAGAGAGAGAGAGAGAGAGAGAGAGAGAGAGAGAGAGAGAGAGAGAGAGAGAGAGAGAGAGAGAGCACGCTGGGCGACTCGGGGTGCCGATGGGGTGAGATTTGTGAGCGTGTACACGAGAGGATACATGTCCTACACGAAGCGGTGCGGCGCCGCGCCGCGCCGAGCCGAGCCGAGCCGAGCTGAGCCACATTTCTAACACACCATTGTCATCGGAGCTGCAAGATTAAGCTAATTTCACACATGTCCTCTCGCCCGATTCACCATTCAAGAGCGTCCGCCATTCTGACAGTTGACAGTGTCGCGTGACGGCCTGACACAACAGCACACTCAGGGGAAATCGGAGCGACACAAGATAGCAGCATATACATATGTACACATACTATTAGAGAAATGTGTAGGAAATGGAACGCTTAGTTAAGAAAATGACTAACGATATACTAGTAAAATCGGAGAATCTTACTCGGGGTATGGTTTCTTGCTTAATGATTTGGGCCCGAATAAACTCTGCCGAAGTGCTAGAAATTCGGCAGTGATTAGGTAGTAATTCCGTAGTGATCGTGGCACCCTTGCCACCCTCAAACTACAAGTAACCGGGGGCAAGCAGTTGGCCCTACGAAGCGTTTCTCTTGGTGGACTAGAAGAACCTTTGCCGCCGCCGGCTGATAACGCACTAGATATTCAGGATTTAGGGTTAGGGAGATGCAAATTGGGTGTGTTCTCTATTCATTCCCAGGCAACCAACGACGTCGACTCATCGTACTTCCATCTCATCAGAAAGTCCAAGTTCGCGCCTGGCTATGAGGATTGTCTGTCCAGACAATCATTCTGAGATTCTGAGTTGTGAGCGTCCCCTATCCACTGCCATTTGACACAGTCCTAAATCTGATTCGCGCCACAGTGCTACAGGCCGCAAGGCGATCCTCTCCCTCTATCTCCATTTTTACATCTTCTCCACTCCTCCACACGGCTTCATCGTCACCCCCCGCTCTTCCCACTGCTCTAACACTCCCTCTTCTTTTTCTCTGCGGCTCTTTTTAGCCTTGCCTCTAAGAGCCGGCTTCCTTCTCTGGCAAGCTGGGAGGTTTTGTCTCGAGCTTCTCGTTCCCAAGCGGAGAACAAATGGGAGACGAAAGAACCGCGCGATCCGCACGGTCCTCGCAGCGCAGACTAGCCCGCTAGCCTTCTTCGATGCTCTCCGCCCTCTCACACCGCCCTCTTACCAGACCAGGCCAGGCCAGGCGAGGCCAGGCCAGGCCAGATCAGAGCAGGCAATTTCGAACAGAGAAATACGCAAATGGCCTGCTAGTGGTAGTGGTAGTTTCATTGTCGAGCGACCGGAGCGACCGGAACGGCCGAAGCAACCACCGACTGGAGAACCACGGCGCACAACAGAGTGCAGACCGAACGACACAACACAGATTGGCTCGCGCGAATCTGCTAGGTAAGTAGATAAACGTACGCTCCATTGCTCTTTTCACTCTACCGAAGGAGAATGCACCGAACTCAAAGGAGAATGAGACACTACTTCATTGGGAAGATGATGAAGCCCCTTTTCTACAAGTTTTCTACAAACTCGATAAGCAGCATCCGCTGCTACTTATCTCCTGCCGGCCAATCCTGTTTCACATCGTGTGAATATCCTAAAATTCGCGGCAACAATCAAAGCAATCGGCTTCTCTGTGACATTTGTCTTGATTAAGATTGATCTAAAGCCGCAACTTAATTGCTCGATGCAATATCGATAGTGCTCGAGTCCGCCAGTGTACTCGGTTTGTTTCGTTATTCAGGACGGGTGAATGGTGTTTAGATCTAGCCAACTACATAAAACGGCTATCTTTACGAGCGCTCGAGGATTTCTAGAGCGGTCCACTCGCTGGCGTATCCTAGCTCGCGTGCTTTTTCCATCGCTCAGGGCAAGGTATTTTGACTCGGATACTCGCACTTATTAACGCTCTCCACCAAACTCTCTGGCGCGACGTCGATGCTGATGATTTTAACTTACGCACTCAATTATTTTGAATAAATTAGACCAATCATAATTAAGGCAACATAGCTAGTCTATGCGGCGGGCGCATACACATCCTTTAGCTACTGAAAGAACGGAGAATAACCCCCCCCCCCAAGAAGAAAATAGACGCAACAGTGGATATGTACGTGCCATGAAATGGCAACACATTTCTCCGTCCACGCGTCCGCGTGTTTACTCGAACCTGCGTCACGGTACACCTTCCTAAATGTGTATTGGGTGGCGCGTAAACCATGAATGTCTTGAGAGAGAGTTGCGGAGAAAGAGACGAATGAATATCATGCGTATGAACTTAAGTATCAATAATACTTTGGCAAGCATGAGAATATGAGAATATTTCCCTTGATAAGAGGTGGAGGAGAATAAAGTCTGGACGAGGGGTCTTTGACCTGCCACCTCTTCTGATGTAGTCTCAGTCTGAGTGAGCCGAGCCGAGCCGAGCCGAGTCTCGCAATATCCGTGAGATCCACCGACTAAGCGTATAAGTGCTTGGAATGACAAGGAGGGTTGCACTCGAGATTTCTTTAGTCTCCGCTTTTCCGATAAAGATTTCAGTCCTTGAAAGGAGTGAAGCTCCACTCCATCATACTTGGAATGGTGACCTCTTAGTTTAGGCATACGTTACTAGCGTGTAGGTGGGAATCTGTAATTATGCGTTAGGCAGAAATGTGCCTAGTAGGGTCAATACTGGCCGGCTGGACAGTATGTAGTAGAGTATGCTTATCGCAGCAGTGCAACGGGGAGAAGCGGTGAGAAGCGGCCGCGATGTTATGTCAATGTAGGCGCGAGAAGTAAGTTTCTGCTGCGCTACCGTGCCAGAGACCAAAGCTACGCAGAGTAGTAATGAAGATGCACGAAACTGAAGAGTAGCAAAAGGTAATAAAGAAAGGAAAGGACAGGCGAAAGCCGTGGCGGAGGCGAACGCGCACGCGCGCATGCGTGGATGCACTTGTACGTCGGTGAATGAGGGAGAAAAGGAAATCTGTAGAGTAGCTAATTCGCGTGCGAGATAACGGGTTCTCGAAGCGAAGCTTGCTAGTGTGGGTGATATCGTTGAAATGGTCACCGGCGAGGGCCGAGTCACGGAGGGCGGAGGGTGGTTGGCGAAGGGTTGAGGGGGATGGTGAAAGGAAAGGAGCCGGAGGACGGAGCCAGGGCAAGCAGGCAGGGAAAGGCCACTGTCGACTTATGCCAGGGGGTGGTCAAATGATCTTATCGTCGTTTGCCACCCCACTCGGCGCCCCCACTGCCACGTCTCTCTCTCTGTCTTCCTTGGCCGTCACCATTTTTTCCTCGAGCGGCTTTCACCTTAGGAAGTCCTAGGCCTCCTTCATCCTTTTTCCCTGGAAGAGCGAGCAAGAGAGGGAGCGAGCGCGCCTCGGTGGCGGTGGTGGACTGGCGCGCGCCTTCTTGGACTCGTGACGCTCATGGCAAAGTTAGTTGGAGTTGCGTCCCACCCCTGATGACAATATCGCGTGGCCACTGAGATAGCCGCTCGTGTCATTCTTACATCGACTCGAGCTACATACTTCTCGAGCGGTCTGAGCAGCGAGTGAGCGACTGGTCGGCCGGGGACGGGAACGGGGACGGGAACGGGGACGGGAACGGGGACGGTAGAAAGCGGCCCTGCACGAGACTGACGGAGCCGCCCGTTCACCTACCTTATGTACATGTCCGCGGGGTGCGATTGTCATCAGGGAAAGCTCTCGAGCGTCTACATATATTGGACAGTGAGGAAATGAGTGTGGAACTTATTACCGCGAGGAACACGGCCATTGCGTGATTTTCGCTTCGGAGCTCGCTCGCTTTCCTCTGCGATTAGCCGTACATGGACACTCTCTCAAACGACATACATGAATCACCTTAACTCACTTAAAATATTCACTTGCTCTCTTCCCAGCCGAGAATCTCATTGAACGGACAAGTCATTTGATTTGGGTGTACCAAAAGGCCGCGGTGCAAAATGAGCCTTATAAAAGAAGAGAGGATCGAGTTCGTTGAAGGTGGTGGCGGGTGTGAGCCACACATCATCACCCGAGTATAATCCTCGACCTCTTGGGGAAGGTAGAATTATGCCCGTAACCAGAATGGGGATTCTGAGAAAGCCGGGAAGACAATTTGCCGATGAGTTCCTTATGCGACTGATTATCAATTATTTAAGTAAAGATGTAGGTGGGTGACCTATCGGACGAGAGACAGGAGTGACCGAGCAAGGTATCCTTAATGTATCGCGGTGGATGCGTGAACACGCGCCGGTCATCGGACACGGTGCTCCCCAGGCACCTTGGGAGAAAACGCCTTTCTTCCTCTCATGGAGTCTTTCATGCGGAAAGAAATAGCAAGAACCTCGCGAGATAAAGGAGAATTCCGAGATTTCATGACTTTTGCCGAAGAAAGCGACTAAGACACGAGGCACGAGACACTCTGATCGGACTTAATGGGAGACTAGTACTAAATACCAGGGAAATAATGATGATAACTGGTTACTGAACCGAGATCAGGATCTGGAGGGTGAGCAGGCCAGTTACCAATCTCACCAGTGAAAGAACGTATCGCATCGCATCGCATCGCATCGCATCGCATCGCATAACCGACCAAAGAAGAACTTTTCAAGAAATCTCGCTCGTTAATTGTTAGCCTCTGTTGTACGGGACAAGAGTTGGATGGCTTGTTTTGCATTGTCGCGCAACGTCCCTGACTTGAACTATGAAAGTTGAGGTGGACCAAGAGTGCAAGTAAAATGGGGAGGCATTTTTCTAGAGTTGAAATAAATTATGGCAATCGGGTCGATTGCACAAGGCCAGTGAAGAAATGTATCGAGCTCTATATAGTATGTATAAGGCGAGCGAAGTCTCATTTTCACTTCTCGCAGCCCTGTCGGAGCAGCCAAGTCAACACGAGATGACGAGATGACGAGATGCCGGTGTGCCCCCGATGCTTGGACGACTCCATCGCTCTTTCTCCCAGATCGGGCGATATTGATCAATATTTATGGATGTGATATAGGCAGCGTCTATGCCAGAGGGGACCTAAACCTCGACGATAACCTCGAGCCACGGGCCAAATACGTAATTAGAGAGTTAGCCGTTCGATTGTCACGCTAGCAACAACAAGCAGCACAAGTCTACGCGCTTGCTTATCGCTGGTGCGTGCCTCCTGTGAACAACAGAGCCGTCACTCCTCCAAAAGGCTTGAGACTCCATCGATCAGGCCAGATGAATGCTTTCTGTTTCTCGCAAAAATCTTCTCGTTATCTCAGTTCTCTTAAATCGATTTCAATCGATATTGTAGCCCAGCAAGTGATCGAGATCTCAAGGGGAATGTCGATTATTTAGGCGGCATTGCTAAGATGCCGCTCGTGGTGGTAATAATCTTAACCTCGCGATTTAGCCGATCAATTGTCCGGAAATTATTGTAGAGTTTAATAAGCCTGGCATTTGCCGGCTGTTGCAGATAGGCCCGGGGAGGGATCTAGTCGCTCTGTAGGCCTTTCTCCGACTTAAGTGGCTGATTGGCTGCATCGGACAAGCGTATTCCAAGCTTAATGGCAATCCAGTGGAAAGGGCCAGCAAATGACAAAAAGTTCGCCAACCAACCAAGTTAATTGGCGGAGGCGAGACCGATAGAAGAAAGGGACCCAACTGAAGGGATTAGGAAGAGAGGGAGGCGGGAGCGTGGAAGGATCGGAGGTGGCACTGGACGGCACAGAAGCTCGATGAAAAGCTCGCACTCATAAGAGGAAAAACGCTGTAAGAGCAAGGTGAGCAAGAGAGGGGAGGGAGAGAGAGAGTGAGAGAGGGGAGCGGGACGATTGTTCCCAGTTTCTGTTATCGGATTTGCATGGCCCGCAACTGCTATTCTACTGGAGTATTGTTGGCATTTTAATTTATACCACCAGAAATCAATCAGGTTCGATCGATCGCCCAATGAACGCGCGCTCAGTCCCCTGAAGGCTGACGTCACGATGCATTAGGGTCTCGATATCGGTCGCCCATCATCGGCCAATTTTGCCAATCGCAGGATATTCTGTTCATTGATATTCCCATTGCCATGCGATCGCGGCCAGCAGTACCACTGTGCAGTGAGAAGTGGCCGCCCAACTATTGGAACAGAGAACCACTTGCGAAAAAATATCTGGTCCTTATGGCCTTTCGCCAGCCACGACCCAAACTCGCCCTGGCCTCTATATTAGCTATCTGGTCAGTGATAAACTACGATGATGTGTTATATTGCAAATTAACATCGGTTTCGGTGGTCATGATATGAACGATCGCTCTTAAGTAGTGAATGTTCCTCATAAGTCAGACACGATCGTTTCAGACCTGAAAGTTCGCCCGGCAATTTTCGTCAATGAGTCTTGCTCATTCTTAGCAGGTAATAGAGCTAGCGTGAAACGGAAAGCGACGTGACGCGACGTGACACGACGCAACGCAACGCGGCCAACAGTGCTGAAGAGCAGGGAGGAGGGAGGAGGGGATGGATGAGGAGATGGAGGAACAGGATGGTGAAGGTGGGATTGTAGGTAGCTGGAGTCTCCCGCAAGATGAGAATAGAGTGACATTCCTTGGGATCATCCGATCTATTCATGCTCCTCATTGAATCGTACTCTCTCAGGATGCAAGACAAAAGCACCGATGAAACAGAAGCTCCCCTGAACGCGCTTGGTCTTGGTCTCGGGCTCGGGCTCGGGCTCGGGCTCTCGGGCTCGAGCTCGAGCTCGGACTGCAGCGTCGTGCCCAGCCACTCTCCGGCACCGAGTGCGCGTCTTTCTTTGGCTTTGTCTTCTTTCAGGATACGACTTCCGGTGGTGCGCGGTTAGACGCAACCCTCCTTCAATGGGATGATGCGCCTTTCAAGCGCTCCCGATTCCGGTCTGCTCGTGCTCCTCCGGAATCCGCGATTATTCCACCGTTTTACCCTGCCAACCCCCGAACCCCTGACTCTTTTTCGCCGCTCCGTGCCTTATTCTCCACGCCAACTTCCTATTACTTTTTACAATTCCCTTTTCTCTACTAATATCCGCTATAATATCCGACGACTACCACTGCTTTCCAACAGTGTAGATCCAAAACCAGAGCTTCATTGGGACGAAGCAACAACTTGCGACTGACTGCTGGGAGAATACACTCTACCTCTAGTCCGGACTCCGGAGCAATTCACTTTATTTGCAGACCTGGTTAATTGAATTTTTGGCCGTTGGCTAAAATGGGCCACGCTAAAGTCGCCAACTCTCACTGCCCAATTGTCTCGATTCGAGCCTGAGTCCTCTCTTTCTGCAACCATTCCCCTCTCGCCCTTGCCCCCTACACCGTCCTTCCTCTCTTTATCTGGACAGGCCAGGCTGCAGGGTTGAGAACGGGGTAGTCAGAGAGAGAGAGAGAGAGAGAGAGAGAGAGAGAGAGAGAGAGAGAGAGAGAGAGAGAGAGAGAGAGAGAGGGGGGGGGGGACTCCTCTATGGCTGAGCTATTGTTTTCGCGACTCATGATTGTGAGTCAAGCTTTAACGGATTCCGTCTTACAGATCTCAACTACAGATTGGTAGAGTCGAGAGGACGAACCAGGATCGCCAACAGGTCGGGCCACCGCACCGCCACCCTTATTAATCTTCTCCTTTAGAATTATTCTCATGAAAGTAGGAGCTGCTTGAACAATATTTCTTGTATAACCTTATTAATATTTAACCGGGTATCGTTGAACCGCGTGAGAAGGTCTGTAGGTCTGAGATATCATTCGGCCGACGGCGACGGCGACGACGACGACGACGGCGACAGTGGGAGGGGGAGAAGAGCGGGTTGGATAGGGGGCGGGACTTGGCAATAAATGCCGGAGAAGCGAAGGACGAGCAGAGTGACAAGACAAAAGAGGAAACAAAGGAAGAATGATATCGACGTTGGTGGTGCGCGAGCGCGAACGCGAGAACCGCCTACCACTCTTTTATCTGCAACTAGGATGCCGTACCTGCCGCGTTCTACTGCAATGGGACTAATTTCGACATGTTATATCGGCATGCAATATCTGTATCCTACCAGCCAATATCGATTCTACCGAAATCGGCAGCATAATTGTTAAATGCCGGGGCTAAACTATGCTCAATTAGACATAAAGAGACAAGAAGCGCGAGGTCTAAAATTCCCCCCGCCAAGTGTCCCGCCAAATGACCACTTCACACTGATTCTACTCACCCTGTGCTAGTCTCCTGGCCACCGGCTTCGATCTCATCGCTGCACGGCTGCTGATAAACTCAAGAACCAAACACTAATCGCGAGGACGTCGCGGAGAGTGGTACGAGCCATGCGAGTTTATGGACGATTATTTAATCCTCCCGGAAATCAGCCGGCGCGGAACCCGATTTCTCCAGGAGACAGCAGCTCGTCTCTCGTAACTGGTAGCTCCTATCTTCCAGGTCGTAGCTGGATGGTCTTGAGGCTTGAGTGGCAGTGGCCGGGGTTGCCTTCGGGTGACGATGATAATTTCACTTTCGATCGATCGTCGAGTGAAAAGGATGTGTAGCAAGGACCGGTAACGGTGAACGATCGACGAACGTGATGCTAGGCGAAGTGAGCGGCTGGAGGGTTGAAGGAGGACAGTAGTGTCCGGCACGCGGGTTCCGGTACACCGCGGTCGCTCCCCCGATGGTTCCTCCGTGATCCGACGGCAGCGTCCCTCCTTTCCACTCCAATCCTGACGTACATTGGATCTGTCCTCCGACAGTGTCGCGCCGCTTTTCCCCTGTCTTCTTCTTCCTACCGCTCTACTCACTCCGCGCTCTCCAAACTCTCCTCCACCTCCACCTCCACCTCCACCTCCACCTTCACCTCCACCGACACCGATACCCCCACCTCCTGCTCCCTGTCCACGAGATTCGCGCGTCGCCTTCTCCACCCTCGCTCGCTCTCCTGACGACCACCTGCCTCGCCTCCACTACTCTTGGCAGCCTCCTTTTCTCCTTTCCTCCTTTCTCTTCTCCTCCCTCCACCAAACCCTCTCCGTCTTCCTCGTTTGCCACTAGCCTCCGCCTCTGATTCTGCGCCCACCTTTAGCACCCTCGCTCCTCTCGCTCCTCTCGCTCCTCTCGCTCCTCTGGCTTCGCTTGCGCCCTCCACTAGAGACCACCGCCGCCGCGCCGCGCCGTGCCGCGCCGCCTCTTCCACCCCCTGTTGGTGTTGGCGCTGGAGCGGCTGCTGGTGCTGGTGCTGGTACTGCTACTGCTACTGCTACCGCTGCCGCCACTGCCACCGCCACCGCCACCGCCACCGGTCTTTCCTCCTCTCTTGCCTTCGACACCTACACCACCATCCGACCGGGGATCGGGGATATTACCACTACAGTTCTACCTCTTTCTGTGTCGGGGGGTCTCCTACACCTCTGCCGGCACTCGCACTACCCCACCTGCCTAGCCGACCTGACGCCCCCACTACCTCCGCCAACCGACTCCACTGTCCACCAATGATCAGCCGCTGTCTTTCGGCGCGTTCCTCTCTTCCCACAGGAGAGGAACACTCTCCCTTTTCCCTCTTACGGGCTGCTCCGAGTACAGAGTACCGAGTACCGAGTTCTCCCTGCTTCCTGTCCTCTTCTGAATAGTCTCTGTCGCGCCCTCTTAATCCCTAACCTGGCGATCGCTACCACCCTTGCCAATGCAGCCAGTCGTCTGCTTCCGAACGGTACGCCGTTTCAATTTTTGGTGATTTTTGAAGGAGCGAGCAAAGGTGTCTGCTTGACGCGGCTTATACTTGTCGGAAAGTGGAATTCTAATGAATAGCACGAAATAATGGTGCAGCCTTTGTATTGCTTGTCCTGTCAGGTTGGAGTTTGGATGCAACGGTATACACGATAATCGGGCATTCGAGCCGAGCCAAACCGATCAGAGCTGAGCGGAGTGGAGTTGAGCTGATATGAGCGGTGCGGGATTTCGGGGAATCATTGCCGCGAATCCGTCGAAAGGTTCTCCTTTCAATGTCGTTGCGTCTGGCTGAACGGATGACGACGCGACGCGACGCGACGCGCTCATTAAGGGAACAGGTGTGCAATCCCCCTGCTGACGAGGCTAATCACTAATTCGAGAGTCCGAGTGCTCCGTCTCTCGATGGCTTTATCGGGCCGCGCTGCTGACGTCCAGTCTGTACCAACGCGATACCGACTACTCCTCACGTGCACCGAGATTGTAAACAGTCTTGTCTGATAATTCGACCTCCGGCTCAGTGCCCTTCGCCATGCCGCGCCGTACTACAATTCCGACTATACCACTGACCAGCTATACTTACAGCTGCCGCGCAGTGCCCAATCAACCTTCCATTGAGAAGGAGGCTGCATATTAGCCGTTCAACTTCCTAATGCCACCGCTAGACCTATTACAGATCTAGACTCTAATCGGCAAACGCCCTCCAGTTCGCCCTCCTGCTCGCCCTCCCGCTCCCAATTGAAATCCTCCCCCGAGCATTCAAGCCCGATTATACGCGTCTTTTTGAAAACACGTGGCCTCGATCGACCATCGATCCGCTTATTATTTTCGAAAGTCCACAATCACACTTGCTACTTTTCCAATACACTCCCGCCCCACACATCGGACCACCCTCTAATCTCAGAATCCATTCAGCCGACAGTTCTAATCAATGCCCATCCCGAATTCTTTAAGTTCCTGGTAGTCCCCGCCGCTCCATCTTGTCAAAAGGAACTTCAAAGAGAGTGATGAGACACTTTCCAATGCGTCGTGCGCGCCTCGTGGAGTTAACTCTTGACCGTGGTAACTCAGCACGCGGCACTTGGATTTCCCATTTCTGGCTGCGTTCTCTCAACTTGCTTGGCCATTCCGCTTCATACACCTTGCACCTGAACACGCCGCGATCTCCGACCCCACGATCGAGCATACCAGCCGCTTTACAGCTTTACCGCTTTACCGCTTTACCGCTTTACTGAATACGCGCGCGCGCGCCCGCGCACCATTCCCAGCGCAGCTCCGCCCTGACTGCCTCCTCTTCCTTCCTAATTTCCCTCTCGCTCTTTCCCTCTTTCAAGCCTGCGATCGCCACCTCCTCTATATCTATGCGAACACAACCCCCAACCCCTCACATACACGCTCTATCACCCCCCCCCCCTCTCTCGCTCTCTCTCTCTCTCCACTGCACCGGCTTGCCTCGCTCCCAGACCTAACCCACACCCACACCCTTTCTTGGGGGGAGAGCTTCCTTTTTTCCCTCTTCCTTCCTTACTCCCGATTTCCCCGAAGCTTTCCGTTTCCCGAAATGCGCGAGCGGCCACCACTCTACTATCGAAAAGGAAACCGAAAAATGTCAGATTTCAACACCATTTGGAAATCCGTGTTGCGCTTCGCAACCAATAAGTTATTTCGAAAATGATGTCAAATGATTCTCGGCTACAAGTCCACTCTCCCATTCAGACTACTTTGGACGTTACAAAGATAATCAGCTACGCACTACTCAGATTATCATTCATTGCAGCTTTCTCACAAAGCCTTTCATTCTACCGACTGAGAATGAGAATTACATCCCCGCCAAATCCTATTTTACATTGAATCAAGTGGCCGAACAGCTTAACAGACTAGCTGACTGAATTGCCAGATAGAAGTTTGACTGAGCGGGAACGCCACTCGCTACTTACGCCTGCGCCAACGCTTAGGCGGTATTTTCCACGTTTTCTAGTGTCAGATTCTGACGATTTCTTCTATGCTTTCCAGTCTTCCTGCCATTTTCCGGGACTGAAATCTGGTAGGGAATGTTTTCTCGCATCAGGAAAGAAGTGGTATAAATTCCAGAGCCCTATCTCAACATTCGTTTTTTCGCAAATTTCTTAAGGGGACAGGCACTGACAAAAGTTTAACCCACCGGCAGTATGCAAAGCGAAGTTGACAGTTCCTTCGACCAACGGTTGACTTTTGGATGGTACCGTACTGATACAACTACCTTAATCGTTAATGAAGGGAGCAATGAGATGGAGGAGCGAAATTCTTAAGCCCTCTACGGTGGTAGTTCTCTAAGGGAACACATTTCACCTTTGGGCGGCAATACAGGCAGAGCAAATGATGTTTATTACTGCTACCGTTCTGCAGATGCTCACCATCCAGGGATCAAAATTGTTCGCCTGATTCATAAGCGGGGGTCGCTACCAAGTCAAATTAAATCCATCTAACTATGATTTCTGGTTCCACCTTATTTTTTTCCCTTAGTTTTACCCATTGGCACGACGGTGAAACGCATATTCCGAGTATGTGTGTGTAAGAGAGAGAGAGAGAGAGAGAGAGAGAGGGGGGGGGGGGGCAGGACACTTGGGTTGGAGTTGAGAGCAGTATCCAGAGCGGCGAGAAACGCCGGGTCAGAAAAGTGGATCAAGTACTCTTTTAAAGAAATATTTTCCATTGATTACTTCCGCCACTGGCTGCCACTCGAGTGGTGGCGAGTCGCGAGAGCCTTTTCGAAAACTAGTTTGCAATCTCGCTGCGCTACGTATTCAGCGCATGCAATTAATCTCAAGCTTGCGACGAGCTTACCCTCTGTTGACTTTACGATCTCTGCTTAGGCAGCGCAAGCCCGAGCTTGGGGGAGGTAGAGCGAGATAAAGTGAGAAAGAGCGAATTCTAGTCCACCTGGGAAACTACATGGCGAGAAAGGCGCACGCGACTTTTCTCCCTCTCCTTATAACAACCGAGAGAACCGCCGGGGCACGTATTCCATTTCTGCTCTAACACAAGTAAGTGATAAATACATAATATCGTATTGGAATTCGCGCTCTTTCAAAGGGGTTAGAGAGTGCTCTACCAATCGTAGCAAAGGGCAATTCACCTTTGGTGTGCTTGCATGCATGTTTGGATGAGCTGAGAACTTGGAAAATGTTACGATCTCGAGATTGGAAAGGCAGAAGGAGAGAGCCAAGCAACTAGGACAGTTCTGGCCGAAAGGAGGGATTCGATTCGAGGAGAGATGAGAAGGTGGTGGGAGAATGCCGTTAACGGATGACGTATATTAGGGATACTCTGGTCGAGTAGGGCACCCGAGGATTCGGGAGCAACCTTCCAGTCCCTTTGGAGGCTATAAAAACCACTCGCCTTCTTTCAGGACCCTTGGCTAAAAGGCCAATCCGACCTGTGCCACCCTTATCGATCAGCAAGGAAGGCACGTTTGGTTACTCTTCGGCCTGGGCATTCGCCTTCTCGTCCTGGAGAGTGGCTGGGCCGACGCGACTGCCTGCCCTGCGGTCACCCACTGTGCCCGTCCCCTTCTCCTTCTCATTCTCCTTCTCCTTCACCTTCTGCTTCTCCTTCTCCTTCTCCTTATCATCCTCCCCCTCCTTCTTTCTTACATTCATCCTGCCCGATCTAATTAACAGGCATCAATCTTGGAGCAGTGCACTTGCCGTTCTTCGCACAAGTATTTCTCGCCAAACACTCGGTCGATCCAACTTGAGGCATTAGCTGAGAATTGGAGACGTTTACAGCGTCCCTACTGCTCCGTGGAAGCATGAATTTGTGGAATGCTCGCCCGTTACACTTGTCAGCCTTACTTTCTCCTATCTTGCTCTTCTGCCGACCTCGGTCACAGATTTTGCGCCAACTATCCAGGCTAACGTTAAGCTGAACCAACCTTGCCTATATTATCTCTATTAGAATCATCCTTATCAAACATACTTACGAGCCTCTAATAGGTCCATTAATTTTTCCAATACATGTTGAATCGAGCCTTTCTGCTTCCTACTGCTCACTCAAAATGCCCGATGTCAGCTAATGTTAGCTGGCTGGCTGGCTGGCTTCTTACATCCAGTCGGATCATAAGCTTTTATTAGATCACAATCCACCTTTAATTGTGGCTGCCAAATTCGATGAAATTCGATGAAATTCGATGAAATTCGATGAAATTCGATGAAATTCGATGAAGCGGTTTGCCTTTGGTCGAGGGCTTGCGGAGGAATGACGCGCAAGCGATGGTGAGTGAGCGATTTCGAAAGGCGATATCACCGTTGGGTGTTGAGGAAGGACACGAGTTACGGGTTACGGGTTACGGGCGCGAGTGCGAGTGCGAGAGAGTATAAGGTGATGGGGAACGGGAGGGTTGCTGGTGGGAAAGTAAGTAAGTAGAAGGTGAGCGAGGGAAAGGGGTGGAAAGCGAGCGAGGTGCATGTCGTGCAGGGCCTGTATCTAAGACGGTCGCATGTCATATCAGCAGTCATCGGGCGGTCGGGATATAGGTATGTCTGTATAATGCCGCGATAGTACTTACCACACTTTTACCTCTCTACATGTCTATGTCTATGTGTGTTACGGAGATTTAGCTTTTGCTTACGAGGGAGAGTCGTGAGAGAGGCCTCGCATGCTCGGAGACTGATGTGACCACGGAGACCGCCTCGACGGGACATGCGAGACTTTATCTACGTATATCGTAAGAGTGGTGTGCGCTCGGTCGGCCGGCCGCGCCGGGGCGAGAAAAAAAATATCATAAGTGCCGGCGATCGAATCCGCGAGGGCTGGCTAAGAGAGGGGTCGCAGAGGGCTCGCGGAGAGAGAGAGAGAGCGAGGGAGGGGGGGGGGGGAGGGAGAATGGGAGGGCGGGCGCTCATGGCACAGCTTTGTAGGCCCCTTCCTTCCCGACTTTAGGAAGTCATGAACCACTTGCCCATCCAGATCTTCCATTTTTTCTTTTTCTCGAGAAGAATCAATGAAGGAGAAATGGCGATAGCAAAATTACCTACTCGGGAATTCAGGGATTATCCTTCCTGGAGGCTCTGCGGAATCGATGAGCATAAAAGAGAAGCGTGAGCTCACTGCATCTTGGAGTTGGAGCAGATACTGGCAATGAAGCGAGGATATAAAAAGGGCTGGGCCGAAATGAATGCGGCGTTTTCACTCCCTCGTTAACCTATCTGATTGTTCAGCAATCAGGCGGAGATATACGTGGCGAGTGCTCGCCGCACGTTTATGTATGTATATGAATGAGGTTAGCGTGTTGTATCAGCCATGGAAAAAAGTAGGTTGCCCTGCCACATTGAGACGCCCTCTCCACCCCGGGCCCCGAGTGACCAAGTCATCGGCGTTACCCCCTGCCGCACCCTGCCGCCTCCGCCGACGGCTTCCCAAGATTAAAAGCTTTTGATGTTTCATATTTAAATGAACTCGTTATCCCGGGATCGCTGAGGCTGCACTGCGCCTCGGGATCGAGCTTTCACAAGATTGCACGATTGCGGCCTTACTTAATATACATACGTATGCATTGGCACCTCCATACCTAAGAACCTTCACCAACGCGTTACCTGCGTCATACTTAACTTCTCATTGCACACCCTTACAATTTCTTGTAAATTCGGAATGCAAGCTAACTTTTAGACTTAAAGTCCAATGATACATGCAATGATTGACAAATGGTATCAATGAGCTTTATAAAGCTGCATGAATAAATGAGATTAATAAGAAATCCGGAGGCAGAAGGTCGATGCGAGAGATAGCTTATCGCAGAGAAGGTGTACTTCAAAGGGAATTGAGAGCAATCTACCCCCCCCCCCCCCCCCCCCCCGTTTCATCGGGATCGTGCAGATCGTCCGAATTACAATTTTGTCTACCGATTTCAAAGTGAAAGATCGACGTTGAATAGCGAAATTGGACTGTGCTCCGAAATTCTTCCTCTCAGCTCCCTGCCGAGAATCTCGTAAGGTCGTAGCTCGCAAATTATGCGCGTTCAATAAAATGGACAAAGTAGCATCGCGTGACTTTCAAGTTCCAGGTCAAGACAATACATTTTGTTATTACATTATTAGTTATTACTTATTACTATGCGAGAAAGCAAAGGGCGCATTTTCTATTTATTGTCCACGCGTTACTTTCACTTCGGGTTCAATGTATACATATGTATACTCTTGTGTGTCATGTTTTCGAATCGAAGATCGATCGCTCCTGCTTTTATAGATCAGGCATATGGAAGCGTATCATTGATTAGTAGAGACCTTCGAGTTTGCATCTGCCAACAAGATCATCCAACTGCTTTCCATCGCCAGGAAACCGGAAGTAGATTAGTCCTGCATCTACATAAAGAAACGCGTGCGGGCGTGCGATACTTTAACCACCGCTAGCACCATCGGGTCTCTCCCTGCCTGCCTGCCTACCTCGTCTCACCCTCCTCGACACCCTCCTCTCACTTCCACTACCCTCCGTGCAGCTCCTCTACTGCTCTCGCACAGACGAAAGACGACATTCTAAAGAGAAATCTTTCAAATTACAAGAAAAACTAGAGCGAATGCTGCAGCTAAGGGTGAATTATATCTCCTGGCTCAACAATGCATTTTTACTCTGCCGCTATTAAACTTTCCAAAAAGGAGCCAAAATTCTGAACGTTTGGCCAACCGCACGAGACAATCGACCAGCAACATCAACTTGCTACGTCAATCAAAAGGGCTTGCTAATATTTCTCTCCTCCCCTCTTTCTCCCAAGCTTGCAATTGTTACGTATGTATTTGAAGAATCGCAGAATCCAACAGCTTGGAATCTGGGAAGAGACCACAATCTTCCATCATTCCACCAATGATGAAAATTTGATAGGGCCTGCCTGATAGTAACCAGTCGATCACAAGACTTCGCATTACAGTATTAGCAACTACGATGGATGAGTGATTCGTCTATGTGAGAGTCGAGAGTACATGTCAAGTATACTACGATATACTACGAGCACACGAATCCCTGCCTTCGGCTGCGGCGGCTGTGGCGACTGCGGCTGCGGTGGCGTATGTATGTACTCGGAAGGCGTACGCCTACATATCTGCATTTATAGGAAGCACAGGTGTATAGAGAGAGCGGGTACGCGGGCGAGCGAGGGAGCGAGGGAGCGAGGGAGCGAGGGAGCGAGGGTTAGGAAGGGAAGGGAAAGGCGTAGGGGTAAGGGGTAAGGTGAGAGAGCGAGAGGGCGAAAGGACGGGAACACGGGTACACTTCTAAGTGGGTTTGGGTAACTAAAAGCCAAGCGCGGGTCGAGTGTGCGAGTGTATCATAGAAAGGGCATTCGAGCGGAAAAACGTAACTAAACGCGAGTAATTGGAAGGCCAACGGGGGGTGCAGTACACATTCGAGCAGGCCTCTCGTCTCTCCGAGTCGACGCCGACACCCTTACGCTACCAGGGACGAATCCATCCGCGCTCTTCCTCACTTATTTCCCATATTTAACTGGTATTCACATTCACTATCCAAGCCATGACCCCCTCCACCCAATTATTAAGAGTAGTCTTTCTCGAATGTTGGGAAATGTTCGAATGCAGTACACAAGGCGGAGGTTCTTAACTTGATGGAGATCTACTCCCGGTGAACTGTGCCACTCGCAATCGCAGGACACCTTAGAAATTACACTTGAATTTCAATTAGAGGATTGATTGGAGGTATTATTTTCATTTTACCCAGAGAAATTGCGATGCACCTTATGTAAATTCTGATAAAGCTAGCTTGCGCAATACGGTGGACTGCTTCCCTGAGGGAAAGGTACACACGTATTTCGTGTGAAACCCCGCCCGTTACGTTCCAGTTTAACGCGAGCCGCAGTCGTTGACGTCGGCGTCGGCGTCAGCGTCGGCGTTGGCGTTGGCGTCCTCGTCATCGCTAATATGTTTCCGATTATTTTTCTTCATCACGGAGAGAAATTTCTCGCTCGCCCATTTCCGTCTTCCCCCCTGCCCCTGCTCCACCACCTTCCACCACCTTCCACCACCATAGTCCTATATATTTGCTCCACGCGTTAACAACCAACATTCAGAGGTGCCAGAAATTTTGTCGTGTAAATGTTAGGCAGGAGAGAGAGGCTGATGAAAATTGATTTCTTCGAGTCGAGTCGAGTCGAGTCGAATCGAGTCGAGTCGAGTCGAGTCGAGTCGAGTCGAGTCGAGCCGTTGCTGCCTGAATTCCTCGCTTGTGGCGAGGGTGACGGTACGATAAAACGGTAAATCTCAACAAAGCTCACCCTTGTTCGACGAAGACCTTCTCCAGACTGGACAATAAAAATGAGAGCGAGCGTGTCTCACATTTCACGTTTCACGATGCGTGTTTCCAAAACACGGCGGCAACGGTTGCGCGCGCGCGTCGCGCTCATTATCATGTGGCGCGGAGCGGCGACGGACCTGGCCGATCATAAAATCGGAACGGTTAGCCAGCCGACAATCATGGAAAGAAGTACGGCTTTGTCTACGTCCTGTTAAAATTGGCTTTCGACTGGCCGAGGACTATTCCGCCCCATTTCACGAGCGTGCGCTCTTTGAGTTAACGATTAATAGAGTGCCCTTGCACTTATATGACTCTCACCAGTCCCTCAAGAATACCTGTGCCGGTAGAGAGGCGTTCAAGCCTCTGTCAAACATTCTCCGCTAATTTAGGGGAATCAAGTCAGTGGTGAGAGCAATGGTCCTACGATATCAATCGGATAGAATGAATCCGATCGGTAATTAATCAAATCTATAAACCGGCATCAGTGTGCGATGCATGCCGGCTTCACCCGGCTCTCGCGGCTTGTTAGACCAGAGGAAGTTGGCAACGGAGGAGGAGAAGGACCAGAGGGTTGATCTATCGGTGGGGGAGACAGAGAGACTTGAGCGGACTAGCAGAGAACACTGATTAAATCACTGTCCCTCTCACTGCGGTCCGCTGCTCTGTCTTCACCTTACTGCGGTTTTCACCCTCTTCGCTCATTCTACCCCTTCCCGTTCATCTTGTCCCTTCTATGTCGCCCCCCACTGCAGCATGTGCCACCTTCCTTTTGGATCGTTTCCCATCACCCATCACCCACCTCCCTCCTCCTACCCCCGTAATACGTGCATCCTCTTCCCGAACACACATACACCGCAACGGAGAGAGAGAAAGCGTACGGAAGCGGCGGGAGTCAGCGGAGGGTTGTTTCGTGGCTGCCGTTGGCTTTTCGTTGCGGTTTCTGCGGGGGATGTTTCCTTCTCCTGTGAACATATCCAAAGCCTCTATCCCTACCCGACAAGCAAAGCAGCTTCCTCCCTCATGACTTGCCCCTTCACTGTTCTCCCGTTCACCCTTTTCTCCAGCTTCCTTTTCTTCCTCCCGACCTTCTCTCTGCCAACCAACCAACCAACCAACCAACCAACCAACCACCCACCCGCCCTCCGAGCATTCTGTCGCTCTCCACCCGTCTGCCTCTCGCTCTTCCCGCGAGTAGAGTAGGGCTGGGAGTCTCTTCGGGCGTAGCATATTACTGGCATGGCAGAGCGGTGCCTTCAGTTCGCTCAGTGTAAACCCTCGAAGGCATTTGCTGATTCAAATTAATCACGGCCCAGCTAGCCCACCCGCCTCGTCTCGCCTCGTCTCGCCTCGTCGCGCCATCACTCTCTCTTTCTCCAAACAGTCCACCCTCGGATTCTACGGACCCTGATCCTATAACTATAGGCATAGGCGAAGGCAATGCTGCTCTTACTATAAGACTTGCTGCCTCCTTGCCTATGATCTTTCGCCAAGTTACATTGTAATGAAGATCCCAGGTCAAGGTATTAACAAATTTGCAACGACCATCCAGCAGAGTGTAGCCAACTGCCACTAAACGGAAAGTATGTACATACATCGAAATCAAGTTCCAGTCAAGATAAAAAGAGCGAAAGAAAAAGAAGACGGGGGACAAGAAAGGAAATGCAGTTTTCACTTCCATGACAGTGCCAGCCGAACGCTGGTGGCTCGTTGGCTTTTCGTCTCGCACTCTACTGCCATTTTCCCAGACTCGGCGAAGAGAGTAAGCGAAAGACACAAAAGGGTGGATAACGAGGACGAGGAAAAGGAACGCTAGTCCGACAAAAGTGCTCTTTGGAATTAGAGCAGAGTCGAGCTAGCTTCTGCAGACCTCTCTCTCTCTCTGACTTGGTTCTTTCTGCCTTCCCTCACTCCTCACTCCTCACTCCTCGCTCCTCTCCTTCGGCATCTCCTGGCTCTCACCTCGCCACGCCTCGCCTCGCCTCTCCCCCTCTCCCTCCCTCCCTCCCTCTCCCTCCCTCCCTCTCCTCGATGAATACGCGAGGCGTCTCATCACGCAACATTACCCACCGGGCTGCACGGCGACTCCCGACTTTTCTCCACCCTGTGTCCCTCTTGAGAAAGCCCTCCGGCCCCTCGGGCCCTGCCATGCCGCCATGCCGCCATACAACGCTGTGCGAACGCGTCGCCGCTCGCCGGCTGCTGGGTATGTATGTGTGTATGTACTCGGTACTCGGTACTCGGTACTCGGTACTCGGCACTCTGTCCTCCCCCCGTCGGCGCTAGCAACCAACCCATCCCCACAGTCCATCCAACCCACGGCACCGTCCTCCTAGCCTCAGGTGCGTAAAACTATTGAGGCCAGTGAGTTCCAAGTCCCGAAACTGAAAGCGCATCAATCTAATATTGGCGGGCAGCGGCTCGGCTGGTCGCGGATTCAGAGTCATCCTCCATCTTTGCGGATCTCTTCTGAGAGCGGCTATTCTTCAGGGCCGATCGGACGGTGTTAGGACGGAGGCTGTCAGAGAGTGGCGCGGCGCGGCGCGGCGCGGCGCGGCCGGCGATGAGGAGGAACGAAGAGACGCGGGAAAGGAATAGGCGCGAGGGGTGGGATGGTGTAACTATGTAGGTTGAACGACGAGAGAAGGGAAGAGGAAGGCGACGAGCGAAGCAAGGGAAGCCTAAGCATCGCGGGTGACGGAGAGAGGGAAAGAGGTCTCGTCTCCCTGTCTCTATTGATCCTCGGAGGAGGAGCCGCGCGCACCGCGGCTTCCATCCCACCTCATCCTCAATACCACCCTCGACGTGGAAACCATCCGCGTCCTGGCTGGATCCATGGAAGAAGGAGGAAAGACTGATAGGACGCTAAGAGAATTCTGTTCTCTTTTCTCTCGGAAGTGTTGGCGCTGTGAGGTGGTATCGGTGCAAGGTATTCACTAGATGCCTGGACATTGGGGGTTTACCACTTCTCCAAAGAATGAGATGCATATTTACTATTCGGAGAAGAATGACTGGGCATTACCTGAACAGCCAAGTTTGCGTCATACGAGCCTTTACTACTGATAGCTCGAAATGATATATCCGGACGATATCTGTCGACCGGCAAACTACTCCCTGGCCAAGTTAGCCCTTGCCTCGTCCCTGGTATATCATTCGACTAGGTAGTTGGTCACGTTTGGTGAATTCTTCTAATTAATCAGACGACTAATCGTGCCTTTTATTTGCGGGCTTTGATCAAGCGCCTGGCACCAAGCTTGCCAGCTCTTTTCCTGGTTCGCTCTTCCTGAATTATTCATTGGCTGATCGCAAGGCAGCTCCCCGAAGCGTTAACAGCCAGCCTGCCATCACCTTCCTTAAATTCTTTTTAATCATCGAATCCAGACGACTAAGGGCTGAGGGTTGAGGATTGAGGGGTGGAAATATGTATTTAGTTGCGGAAATTCGTCAGCACGAGTAACCTTATTTACCGGCAGATGTCTCCATAAATCTGCCCGACTGCCGGACGGCAAGCCTAGTCTGCTTATAGTACTTATACATATGCATGTAAAAGGCTGTGATGAATGAAGAAAGGCAAGGCGGCCCTCGATAAGTTTGAGAAGAAGTCGTTAAAGGAGTGGAGTATCCATTGGAACGGATACCGGGAGTTCTGGGAGAATTGTGAGCATTGGGAGTCAAGGATGGGATTGGTGCAAACCTCAGCAACTATCCGCTCCCACTCTTCCGAGTATCCGTGACTCTGCCTGTCTCTATAGTCTCTCTGTGGACCCTCGCCCTCGTTCTAGTAACGCGGAGCCATCGTTATCTCTGACTAGGGGAAGCCCCATTGGTTGATCTTCCCACCCGCACGGATGCTTCCCTCGCTGCTCATCAGTACTCGGATTCCCCTGCTCACTCGGATACTTAGTTCGCGAACGGCAGATCCAACCCGGCGATCCCATTGGGTCCAGAAGAGCATCCGGCTGATCCCATTGGACCGAGCGAGAGTGAAGCATCTCTCTGCTCATCTGCGCGTTTGCGCGCATCCCTCTGCCGGCAGTGCCCTAGTCTATCCCACCCTCCGAACCAGCTATAGCTATACTCAAACTGCCGTTCTCCAAAATGGTGAATGGTGAATGGTGAAATCGTAACTTTCCCAGCTACTCCAGGATCTCAGGAGTCAGGGCTCCCTGCATATAAGGCTAGTGCTCTGCTCTCAAGCCGGACAAAAGCTACAAAGTTTCCCGACCATCGTTGGAGGTCCGAGGCCAAAACGAATAAAGCCGGGGCAAATTTCAAAGGCGGCGAAAACGCAAATAACTCGCCTGTCCGAGGCAGACGCGTGAGCGATCATGAGCGCGGCTCGTCTCCCAGAATAACTGGCTCCCTTAGTCATACATCCTGTAGCACTCGGCCATCGCTATAACTGGCACCTCCGCTGCGTGACGAAGCCACGCCATTACTCGAGACACAAAACCGTTGCCGTGTCGGACGGCGTGGCGCGGCGGTATGTACCAGCCAGCACAGCCGTCATCCTCTATTCTCCATTTCCAGAGAAAGTAGACGTATGTAAATACATCAATTCCAGAGGAGCCAAAGGAGAGAGGAAGCCTGAGCTTATTGCTGGCTGAGCCGAGCGGAGCCGATCACCGGGAGATGAGTCTGGTAAGAGTGCATACTTGCTCTCCACCTCCACTCTACTATTGTACTTTTTCACCTCCGGGATAGTCTTATCGGTCTTACTTCTCTTCCACTGGCAGGCGAGACTCAGCTATGGGCTATGGGTGGAGAGAAGACCAGGAGGAGAGCAAGGAAGAGAGCAAGAAGGAGAGCAAGTCTCCTAAGAAGAAAAGGGGAGGTAGCGTGCCCCTGTGCCAATGTGGTACGGTGTGTGTTGAGCGCTGTTCGGCCTGGGAGGCGCAGCGCTCGACGCCGACGGGCGGGGTGGTGGCGGTGGTGGCGGTGGTGGCGGTGGATGAAGCTAGTGGATGAAGTGCGCGGGGGGGGGGGGGGGGGGGGGAGAGGAGATGGGTTACCATGGCTACCAGAAACCGCAGCAGCCGGCAGCGACGATGCGAGAGGTGTCACTGACTCCTGGCAAAGCTACCGCACTCCCATATCCACCTCCACCTGTGCGCCACGGACACAGCCACCGGTGGTAGGCCAAAGGTGCTGCTACAGCTGCATCTCTATACAGCACCACACTTTCACACATCGCCCGCCATGATGTGCGAAGCCTCTACTTTTAGTAGCAGCGAGTTGCAAATAAGCGTCCTTCCTACCAGGCTTTCAATCGAGGCTGGAATCCTCAATTCCCTCGATTACACATACAAGCACAAAGATGATCGCTTTCGATGCGCGACCTTGCTCGAACGTACTACGGAAGACATCTATCTTTAGATTAGATCCCCCCCCCCCGCGCGATATACACAGTGCAAAGCAAAGGAATACCTGATAGTTTGAAGGCGTACTGTGATGGCAAGAAGGATGGAGCTTCGTAAGCAAAGTGAGCCTGTAGTATTTGCGAACAAGAGCACTAGACGTGACTGAAAAAGACGACGACGCGAGTGAGAGGCGGCAGAAAACAAAAGATCGGCTCTCTTAATCGTAAGCGTACGCTTACGCTCGCACTCGCGCTCCTTCGTTCCGGTACCCTTTTTCTTTGGGTCTCCCATTTCTGCAAGCCAGCCACTAGCCATTACTCTCATAAGGTCACCCTTTGCAAACTCTCAGCCCTCCACCGCACCAGCAAGACGGCAGTGAAACGAAGCCTTCCGAAAATAAACTTGGCGACATTCGATTGTTTCGCGCAGGACAACATACGTAGTATACGTACTGGTCGGTCTCTCGGTAAAAGAGCTCTGGTTGCGAGTCGTGCCGTGCTGCCTTCCTCTCCAGCCATCATAAAAGATGAGAAAGGTTTGCGTATGCCAAGCGCGACACGATGACGCCCGCCAGCGAGAACAGCAACTATTGGCATTAAAGATGGAATATGCACAGACTGGCCTTGATTCTAGCTTTCGCGCTCTCAAAGGCTGCCATGATCAAGACAAAGATAAGATAGTGGAAGGCATCGGGGGAAAGGGGCTGTACAACTCCAAAAGGTGGATAAATCGCGCGATAAGCAGGTAACGTGATTTAAGGGCGTACTGTTGTGGCAGAAAGTGACGGTGGGCGGTGAAGAAATGAGGAGAAGAGGAAGAAGGGTGGCTAGGCCAGTGAAAGACGATGCTCTTTTCACGACTTCTTGCCGGTTATCGCGGGTAGCTTATAGTCCGATTCTCCGTCGCGCGGTCACCATGGAAACCCGCGGAAAAACCTATCGATTCTCCCTTTGGACTCCTCTTAAAGAGAACTCTTTCAAGAATCCCGCGACCCCTTTCCACCCACCCCAGCCCTTCTCCTTCCCTCTGCCGCCTGCACCCGCTCCCCCGCTCCCCCGCTCCCACCTACCCACTCACCCACCCACGCGCACGCCCGCCCACCCCCCTCACCTTCCCTCGCATCTCCTCTTATCCTTCGCGATTTTCTCGAAGCTTCAACTCTGCTGCTTCAACTTCTTTCCTGTCCTGTGCCGAGCTGGCAAACGCGGCTGCCGGTGAGGGCGAGAGGGCGAGAGGGCGAGAGAGCGAGAGGACAAGAGGGCCGGAAAAGTGAAAAGCAGAAGGAACGAGATGAGAGCCGAGCCAAAGACAGAAGCAGCTAGTCGCGAACCGTTAAAAGAGGTTTATATCGCTAATAAGGCTGGACCTGTGCCGGCGTGCTTATTGAAACAATAAAGAATCAAGAGGCGAGCACGCCGCGCCGCGCCGCGGAGGGAGGAAAAGCCTCAAGATGGCGACCCCCCTGGTCACGACCGGGATATACCAGGAATACGTGCACTGCCTGCAGAGTGTCGCCTGATCAACTCCCGATGGATTTATCGCTCTGATATTGCGGTTCGCCGTCCTCTTTTTCTTAGCCCCAGCCCCTCGCTTTCCGTTCCCCAACCCTCTTCCACTCGGTATGTATTCCTCTCCAGCAACTACGATACATACGTCGACCTCCAATGAAACTCCTCGGATTTCAGGCAGGGTAGTTTAGCTCGGAGGATTCACTCTTTAATCCATCTAAATAGCATCGGCAGCAGGTAGATGTGATGATTAGTAAAAAAAGGTTGCTACGGCCTACAGCTCAAGGAGAAAGGAACTACGGCCGAATTTACCGGCACGCAATTTGGATTAGCAGTGAGAGTAGGTCTGATTAGAATCATGGGCTCGTAATTTGGCGGCACTCGCCTCTCTAATACTATGCTGTGCGTTATCGCAAGATTGATCGGTTATCGGTTACGCGCACCTTCCTTCTTTTCCTTGAACCGCGGGTGAAGCGAGGCTTCGCTCCCCCAACTCCGACAATTTCACTTCAACTTTTTCTCGGCCACTTTCGTCACCGTTCGACGAAAGGGGATCCTGTCGCGGACGCACTCTATTAGACCGGTAGCTCAGCCACCCTCCCACCATCTCACAAACTGATCTTTCGTCACCGGCCAAACCCGGCTTTCGCTCTTCTGCTGCAAACGGTTTCCACAATATTTGCTGCTGAGATCGCAAGGGTTAAACCCGAAGAAGAATTTGCGAGATAGTAGGGGAGAGAATGCGGGGAGAGAGGATGGTCTGTCTGGAGGAGAATCGATAGAGCTGCTGGCGAGAGCACCGCGAGACATGAATCCCCGGATTCCATGTCTCCACCCCTAAAAACCCGATCCACGGAGTGCACACCCTCCATCCACCCCTTCACTGCTCCTCCAGCCAACCCATTACCTCTGGACGAGGAAGTGAACGAAAAGACTCTCCCGGGATAGAGAGCGAGGAGAGCGACGACCGACGACCGACGACCGACGACCGACGGCTAGGAGACGAGGACACCGAGGCACACGCTCTCTTAGAAAAGGGAGAAACCGAGAGACAGAGACAGAGAGAGAGAGAGAGAGAGGGGGGGGGGGTGGAGAGAATTAATGTGAATGCTGTGGATTCGTAGGACGGAAGGAAGGAAGAGAGCTCAGACTGGGGTGTGCGTGTGCAAGTGCGAGAGCTCCAACACAATGGACCACCACAGAGACTCGGAAACGTCGGGAATCGCAGTCTTGAATGGGAGATGAATGAGGAGGCTACCACCCCGCCACCTCTCACCCGCCCAACTTTGGATTCCGGGACAATGCATCCTCGAAGACGAATGTTAACGCTGACGATAACGCGATTTCGCCGCGAGGATCGATCGTCATTCCGTTAAAGGCCCGATTCTTACAAGGCCTCTCACCCTGCATCACTCGACAGTTAATACTGACTGTCTCAGGCACACTTCTTTCAAGCCTATTGATGTTACGGCTATTTTCCGCCTAACTCCCCTTACAAACTCCCCTTTGAACAAGCATCATCTTCAACTTTGCCCACAATTTCGTTATACCAATTTCACAGCACGTGTTGGAAAGACCAAACGTATAATGGTCTAAGCGTCTAAACGAGTACTTACATACGTGTATCCCAGCCAGGAAGCTCCATAGATAATTGTAGGCGATAATAATTGATCACCTCTAGCGATGCCACGAAAGTGTACAAATCCTATAATTACGGGATCGTTAGGAAGTAGGAAGCTCCAAAAATAGCTATTATTCCTTTCGAATCCATAAGCGACTGTCATTACGAATTACGACTGACCGGGCGTTCAGCCCGAGTTAGCGCAAAATGATCCAAGTCTAATCTAAGTATTCCGCTCTGTTTACTCCCAAGTCGAAGTTGCTGTGCCTCCATCATCTTCTGAGATCACATGTAAATTTAGGTAGAATTTCGTAATGGGCTCGATCGACTGGATACGTCTCCGAGTGCTAGCTTGCTAGCTTCGGCAGTCTGAAATAGTAGGTCGGTGGTTCGCGGTGGCTCGCGATGGTTAGGAATGGTTGGCAGGGGGCCGCGAAGAGTCGGCAGGGGCATAGGCATGGGCCGTAGCATAAGGCAGGGCGCAATATTATAGGGCGAAGACGGTAAATGGCCTTAATAATGCGAGATCTTGGTGGCCATAAATACGCGCGAACGATATCGAGTTAGTGATCTCGGTGGCATGTCTGTGGAGCTGCGTGGCCGTGTCTCGGGCTGGTGGCTCGTGGCGTTGATACCGGATCGGCGGCGGCCGGCCGGCTAGCAAGGTGCACACGTAAGTATCGCAGCTACTGGAAGTGCTCACGTCAAGTATGCGCACGGCTTATCATACCTTCTCAAGCCCGAGGGACCCCACTATATGGTCTTCCTGCTCTTTATGCGAGTACGTGTCCGTCGTCGCCTACGAGCAGGAGGACTATACCCACTGCCCCTTCCCTGGGACGCGCCACACTAGAAACTCTCAAGGGTCCAACTTGTAAACCTGTCCTTCAAAATGTTAGCTATCCTCTGAAACCGACGAGCGAGTGCATCCCTCGCATTTCCATTATTTGCTATTCCGCATTACGCGTTACCACAGACCAGGTACGGAAGGTCTGTCGTGTAACTCAACGATCAACACGAGGCTAACGGCTCGACTCCACTCGACTACACTCGGTCCAGCCGGCTCCAGCTCAGGATCGATGAAAATCGAAGTTATTAACGGGTTAAAGTTAAAGATAAATACATCCTCGGTAGAAAGACAAGTCGTCGAGGTGAGGCAGAATAGCATGCCAGCCAGAAAGAGTTCGCTGACGACTCCTGGAGTCGATATGTCGGTCCTCTAGATTCCGCTGGCTCACGCCAGAATACTCAATCCAATCCCCAACTTAGCAAGACTTTTTCGCAACAAGGTTTCATACTTTACCTATTAATTGTCGATTATAAGTGGACAGTTCAATATTTCTAACCCTGCAAACATTCCGACCAACACCGGACAGACTTTTGTTTCTGCCCGGCAACTAGAGCCGGATTGACTAGAGCGCGGAAATTGACCTCAACCGCGTATATCAAAGACGGGAGGGAAAGAGATAGAGAGAGCGAGAGAGAGAGCGAGAGAGCGAGTTTTATAAATCGCCTGGCCGATAGCATAAAGAACGATGTTAAACACGACGTTATTTACGAGTGTATTCGGCAGTAGGTAAGCGTATCCCTCTCAGTGAGGGATGTGCGTGACGCGGTAATACTTTCCGCGGTCGAGGTAAAAATAGGCTTGGGTAGCGGGGACCAGAGGTCGAGCTGGCTTGTTTTGTGCGGGGTCGGTGGCGGGGCCAGGCCCCTCGAACTCGAGGAGAATCTCGATGTCTCCGGAGGCGATATAGCGTGCCGCGTTGCGTCGCAGCTGGACATCAGCCGCTGACCGAGCAGGAGGCGACCTGCGCGCCGCGGCCTGCCTCATTTCCACCCGACAGAAAGAGAGGGAGCGAGCTTTCCAAGAGGTGTAGCGTGTCCGGTATCTCAACGAGGGATCGCAGGAGACATTTCGTCCCCCTCGCGAGAAGTCAGTCTAACTCCCACAAATGACCATCGCCTACTACTACCACGAATATCACCCTCCACCACCCATCACCCGTCAGCCGCCACCCACTCTTCCTTTTCCACCACAACTACCGCGAGTTTCGTATCTTCTGCTGGTGCTCTCACCCCCACCCCGTCCTCTCTCCCTCTCTCTCTAAACGTCGACTACGATGAAACGATAAACCGATTTATTATGCTCGCCGCTTGCTTGCCGCTTGCTCGCCCCACCCCTTACAGACCAAAACCCCTCTCTCCAAGGAGATCGAAAGTTGTCCGAAACACATAACGAACGACGAGTCGATCAGGAGAATTTCCTTGGCTCACTGAGTCCATAGCGAAAGCCCTTTGCGATGATGGATCGCAAGACACCATTGAGAAACGAGTATGACTGAAAATCAGTCTTTTTCTAAGTTGCCGGCTACATTAGAGCCCTGACCTTTGCCTTACTCTGCTGTCTTAACAGTGTAGAAATGTGGAAATTTGAGCAGGAACTCGATTCAAAAGAAGAGTTTGTGTACCTCTGGGCCGCCAAAACTGCCTCGATTTCAATTTAGACAATGAAGAATTGCAAATGTTGTAAATGTTGCAAATGCTGCGAATGAGAATCAACAAAATATATGTATAGTTAGTGAAACCAAACCACAGCTCATTAGGCAGGTGGATATCAGAATGCACAATAAATCGTGTGAGATGCAAGTCCTACCGATAGTGAATTAGTTCGATTATAATTGTTATAATTGTATGTTCGATTATACAGTTATAATTGTAGTACATCGGGCGAAATATCCCGTATCATCGGAGGATTATAAGCAAAAGGCATGCAAGAGTACCAACCAACGAGTACTACTAACCTGTGTCCGAGCTTGACCAGCATCCGATCATTCAGCATCCGGGCAACAGCAACATTACAAGATTGCTCCATCTTGATCTTAACAGTGCGCATCGTGACTGTTGGACTGTAATTGATCTCCGTATCGACACAAATTTCAGAGAGAAGGAGCACACAAATGTTGGCACACTCAACATTTTTCACTATTTTCGGTTCTTTCTGAGTAGGAATAGCCGGGGATTCGCGCCATCTCTCCTCATGAAAGATGGTGGTGCGCGTGGCACAATTTGCGCCATCTAGCAGGAAGTGCGGAAAGTTCAGCCGTGGGAACGTTGGGTCACGTAATTGGCTGCCCGTCCTACCAATCGTGCGGACCGTTCAGCCGTTCTGTAGATACAGATCGACTGCTGGTTCAGAAGCAGCGGATGATGGAGTAAAGAGAGAGTGGCGCAAGTGTTGCATACGCTGCATCAGCAGCGCCATCAGCGGTGTAATCGGCTAGTAAACAAGGGTTCTCGCTGTGCTCGGCTTTGTGTTGGCTGGTTGGGGAGTTCTCGCGAAATTATTCCCCAAACCCCAAATATTCTCGAGAGCCAGGTTAGTGAAGTCTTGTGAGATTTGAGAAAGGTGAGAGAAGATTGGGCGTGAAAGAGTGTTGGGAGCGTGGAGAATGGAAAGTGGAGAGTGAAGACGTGGAGACCTGGTGGAAGAGAAGTGGGAAGGCTGGGACTCTGGGGCCGAGGCTCTGGGGCTGAGGCTCTGGCTGTGCACTCTGGCGGCTGAGGCTGAGGCTGAGGCTGTGGCGCACTGAGGCGTGCGGGGAAAACGAGTAGATAGTAGAGTTGGCCCAGGTTTTACGAGTCGACGACGACGACGACGGCAACGGCGACGGCGACGGCGACGGCGACGATCGCGGCTACGACATCGGCTCGGACTTGGTTGGCGTCGTGTGCGCGTGCGACTCGAGCGGCAACGCCAACGGCCAGACAGACGGACATCGCGCTCGCTGCAGCAGGCCTGCCATTTTCCGTGTCTCCTTTCCTTGCAGCGGTGAGATAGAGAAAACTGGAGAGCAGTGGTGCATGTGAGAGGCGGAGGCCGATTAACGCGATCGAGAAGAAACGAGTGAGCTTGCAGTCCCGGAAGCGATAACGCGGAAACCAAACGGATCTTTACCTCGCAACTCCAGCCTAGCAAGTACAGGAACATAAACCGCAGTCCGCAAGAGAGAGGGGGAGAGAAGAGAGCAGCTCTCCTTATCATCAAGAGGAGAGAACAACTTGGAAGTCTAAAGACCCCGAGGGTGGACACAGACACTCGCATCAAGGAATCTCGTGCTCGAAACTGGATCGACCATCAAGGTATGCTACTCCACTTTCCATTCCATTCGGATTCTGCTTTCTTTACCTTACGCTATCGCCATTGAGATATTCCGAAAGGCATCTGTATTCTCAATCCTGGCTGCGTTTCATTTTCTCTCCCTCGTTAAGCTCTATCTATGTTTCTTGAATCCCCCCATCCCTGAGGAGGCGGTGAGAGATGAGATGTATGTATGTACATACTTCTCTTCTGATACTCGATGCTTAGAGCGTATGAGATCAGCTAGCATGTCCAGCAGATCAGCTGCTATTTTGCCGGTGGATTGCGCGTTGGGGCTTTACCCAATGTCTTCTCCGGTCTCACTATTTCTCGTCGGCCGCTCCCCGTCGCGAGGACATTTTGTTTCGAGTCTCTTGTGGCCATAAAGAGATACGTATGTCGTATACATGTATCTATGTACTTGGGTAACCTTCGTACCGAAAGTATCAAGGCAGTCTAAACGCACGGCATGACAAGGGAAGCATGCGATACGAGCATGCATGAGCGGGATGATAAAGCGAACGTCCAGCGTATGCCAGCCACCTGATAATTATTTGTGCATCATTAACTTGAACATACACGTACGTGTGTACTACGAGAGCTGGATTGAGGAATGATAGCTTTTGGAGGGTACTGATCATTGTGAACGACTGATAAGAATTGTCAATGGGAATTGGTGGGTGGGTGGAGGGGTACACATCCACGATAGCTTGTCTAGTTTAGGTGAGCACGTTTCCCTGTAACTAGAGCTAACGCAACTCCCGCGACAGGTAGGCGTCTTACAACTTGTGATTTAAAAATCATAAGAGCGCGTTTGCAACCCCGTTAAATACGGGGCTAGCTCTCTTCTCTCTTCCACTTCCACTTCCACTTCCACTTCTTTCTCGGCTGTTTTTTCTCCCTACCGCTGACGCACGCGCATAAGCCCCACTGCGGCAACCTTCTCTTTGGGGGTGCCTGGGGGTGCCTGGGGGTGCCTGGGGCTGCTTGGCGGCGGAAGAAGTTGCGGCATTAAAACTACCGCCTTCTTCTTTGACGATCCTCCAAGGGGTAATGACATCGTCCAAACAAGCTGTTAAACCTTGATCGGCTCAGCGAAGGGCCAACGGCCAACGGCCAGGAATACGCACCAGCATTCTTCCTCCTTCACTCTTGGCGAAAGCAGAAGAAGGAATTAGAGTACCTGGAATGTAGGGTTGTCCGTCTAGGGAACTCGATCTGGATAGGAGAATAAAGTAGTCGATTATCACTAATGAGAATGGCAAGTCTGTAATTTATAGTATACATACATTCGGCCAATCTTGCTCCTTATGGAGTTTTCCGAGTTGAGCAAAAATAAAGCCAAGTAGAGTAAGATATCAGCTCGAGCGGTTCGCTCCTGTTCAGGTGATAAATATACATTAGTTTTAACGTTCTCTTCGAAAAAGGCTTGGGTGCACTTTTTCTATCTCGAACCTTCTTCTCCTCTCTTTTTCTCAAACACGCATGGATTATGCAAACTTTGGTTCTGCGACGCGTCGGTGTTGCAGTCATTCTCTCTTTCTTTCGAGTGTGGTATTACGCCAGCCAGTCGGCCGGTCAGCCGATTGTGAAAAGTATGCAAAAGTGAGAAAATACTCTTCTTCATTGACGGTGTTTTAACCCAATTGCCTTGACCAACATCCACCTATGCACAGTGACGCAAGTCCACTGAATGTACACCGCGCCGCGTCGCGTCGCGTCGCGTCGCGTTGACCAGCCACTCTCATTAAATCTTCCAACTCACCTATCACCTATCTACCACTCGACCAATCAAACAAACCCGGCAATATTCATATTGTTTGTGTCGATGAATTCGCTGGCGGCAGGAACTTCCTGTGACAAAGTGTTTTAATGATCGTTCTCTCTAATTTGAAGTGAATTGTAGAATGTTTATCTCAGTTAGCGATTGTCTCTGGCTCTAAAACAGAGCGCGCGCAAGTAAGGCGTGCGACTGGCCGAGATAGGAGAATTCTGAGGTACGCATAAACGATGGAATACTGGCTGGATAAAGTTTCGGTGCGTACAACATCCTTTGGCCAACTAATGAGAAAGCAAATAGGCACTGCAACCTCGCGTGCCGAGCAAGTATAAATACCTGCCAGGAGAGACTCTTCAAAAGCCGCGGTATTAAGGTCGCAAATCACGAAACATTTCCGAAATTGATGCCCTCTGCTGGCCTTTCTGCGGACTTTATGAATATCTTGGAAAAATAGAGTTATTGCAGTTCGGAGACTTCCTTATTCGGCAGCGCAAACAACTGGTGGCGCTGCGTGCTAGTACTTCCACAAAATAGCCAGACAAGAATGTTCGAAAAAATAACGGCGAATGTTCCTGGTAAAGAAAGACAGGGAGGATGCGATGCGTCCATAGTATATAAATATATCAGCGAGCTGTCATACTGTAGCAGCAGTAGCAGCAGCAGCAGCGACAGGAACGGGAACGGGAACGAGAACGAGAACGAGAACGAGAACGAGAACGGGTTGGGCTGGGTGAACGGTGGCGACCAGCGCCGAATTCAGTTGACGCTGTTGCCTCTTACTCGCGAGATCGCGGCGTCGCGCGGCGCCGGCCACCCACTCCTCTTCCCCAAGGTGGACTCCTTGTTTGTCACGTGGCTAGCATCACTCGTCGTGACGCGACGGGATGCGACGCGACGACACTCAATTCGTATGTCCCGAGCAAGAGAGTCTTAGAAACAGTACGACTGCCGCGTGAGAGGCCAAGTTAGACATTCGATTAGCATAGGTAGGTGTCGTGAACTAGTGCGGTGAGTGGAGGCTTGATGGGCGCGTGTATCAATGCTGGAATACCTATTCACCTGTGCAGGAGAGCAAGAATAGCTGCATGCTCCTCGGGACTTGCTCGTCGGTTCGGTGAGTGCCGTCCTACTCTTGTCTCTTACAATCTTACTCAGTCGATCGTGGTTAACGCCATTTTTAATTGGACTTAGATTTTCCTTTCCATAGTAATGGAGTATGTTTAATAAACGCTTTTTGACTATTTGCCTTGTCCCCACAGCCAATTCTTTATGAAGCAAAGAGGAATGATAAAGTTTAAAGAAGGCGGAGGCTGTGGCGGAGGCTGTGGCGGAGGCTGTGGCGGAGGCTGTGGCGGAGAAAATTCGTTGCCAATGAGGTTGACCGGTAGGCCAGTCACTCGTAAAGAAAATGATCCTTCGCCAAGTGGTGTAGAATTGAATGATCCATCTCCTCCTGGGAGGGGTACTTGTGCCCGTGGGAGGAAAAGCCGGTTGAATGCCACCACCGCGAATCACCGGTTGAGGAATTTAAGGAAGGAAGGAACTTTCGAGCCCTTAATTACGAGGAAGAGACCTCGGGGCTGGTCGCTCTGGGCATCGATTTCGTGGCCAGCCGGGCAGTTAGCCCCGCTGCTGGTGGTCCCTCTCTCGGTCAGAGGCAGAGAGGTAGAGAGAGCTTGATTGGAGAGGTCGGCTGGTGGAGTGGGATCCGCGAAACTGTTGGCTTATAGGTCAAACGAGCATGAATTCCGCGCGCGCAAGAAGCATTTGAGGATTCGAGCAGGTTAGTGCACCCAGGCCGAACTCTCAACTCTCTCGAGCTCCGGGAGGACAGAATTCATAAGTGGTCGGTCTCAATCCTTTCCTAGGCAAATAGAAATTGAGCCAGCCTTTCCTTTTATTCGTATTTAGGTAATCGCGTACAGTTGGAAGGTAGGCGAAACTCTGTTCTGCATCGTAATAGATCGTTAGTTAACGTTAGACTAGGAGGCCAGGCCAGTCCCACTAATGACAAGTGCCGAGACCAATAAACCAAGGGCGAGGAAGCAGAGTATTCTTTCAGCTAGGGCTCTCGAATTTATGTCACTTCTTCCTTGATGCAATCAAACATTGCTCACTAAATTTCAATCCCGCAAAATATCAGGAAGACTGGAAAACGTGCAAGGCGATCTCAGCGATTTGCCCTACTTAAGTGGTCACTAGATACTCGTGGATAATTAATTGCTCCAATATTCAGCCCGCGCTACCCTGCAATTAGCCTGGTCACCATCCTATCTGGTGTCTGTGTCATAATGTCTCATACATGCACCGTGAGAAGAATCCTGTAGCAAAAATCCTTATAATATTGATCAGAGACTTTGTTATTCATCGATCGATACCGTCGCATACCGTAAGGTAAAAGTGAGAGGGGCAGCAATTCAACTTGTCTATGTGTCTTTCACCAAGAATTGAAATTTATGCCAGAGGACACAGGCCGAGGCGAGGACGCCTTGAGCGTCCTCGGCCTCGGCCTCGGCCTCGGCCTCAGTTTTCCATTTTCTGTTTTAGTATTCAGTTCTCGTTCAGCTCGGAAATCTCGGGTGCGGGGGTGGGGCGTGCTAGCCTTCTCTTCGCCTTCCACATGTTACATTTCGCGGGAAAGTTTCATTGGCAATTGCCATATTGTTAAAGAATTGTAAATAGCGAACAATACGAAGGAGCAGTGGAGAGCTTATCAGGCTTTTATCATCAGCGGATTGTAGATGGATATCGAGTGGGGTTGGTCGAAACGCAGTTAGAAAGATGAAAGCATGGAGTGGAAAGGCTACACCTAGCTGGTGGTGGTAGGTTTACAGATTGCACGTCTGCTAATTCGTCTGCTAATTCGTCACTATCATGCTTCTTTTCGAGCTGAGAAAAACTAGGAAACGGATGAATAGATGGGGGTAGGGGTGGCGGCTGGTGGTTAGTGAGTGAGTGAGTGGGTGAGTCTGTGGCTCTTGACATTTTTCGACCGACTCGGTTATCGGAGTACTCCGGTTAAGGTGAAGGGGCGGTCTTTAGGAGCGACGGGGAAAAAACGGGGATCCATTATAGCGCTTCTCGCGGAGAAGGGTGTCCGTCTAAAAGCTCGCCGAAGCCCGTGATAAATCCCGTTCACAGCAGCTGGTATTACCTACCGCACTTCCTCTCTACTCCGAAGGCCAGAACTCCTTTAAATGTCCCCCTTTCGGTCCCTCTCCTAACTAGAGTACCACTCTTGGACAGTATATGAACTTGTATTATTCGAGACGCATGATGGACCGGAGCTGATCGGCGTCTTGCACTCGAAACCCATAATGCTCCATTTCCTTCTAGTTATTAATTGGGTGCGGATATCGGGTGGGAATCGAGTTCCTGAAGGCGGATTGGCAAATACTGCGGAGTGCTGCCTAGATCATAAAGGTGGAGGATATCGCTTGGATAGACACTTATCTCACAAACAGACTTATTTACGCGGCCTTTTAAAGCGCGATGGATCGCGCCAGGTCGCTTGACTGAATCCGACTGTTGTGTGAGAAGGAGTAAATCAGTGTGTGGTTGGATGGCGTATCGCGGTTGAATTGGTTCCTCGAGTGATAGCTGCACCAGCCGGTAGAATAGAGCACCAGCTTTGCCAGATATAGTCACATGAACCTATCGGGCCTACCAGATACGACATCGTTGCCCCTTGCAATTTACTACTTTAGCTTCCACTCCGATGACCTCTGCCACTCATTACGAAACGGAAGTGCCACAATTCGCATCACAAGTCGCTGTATGCTTTTTGCTCTTCTCCACTTTTTTACTCTCACCACGTGTCAAGTATGTAAATCCTTACACTGCCTTCTACATGCAGCCATACTACAGAGTCGCCCAAAATATCAATAGCAACAATACCGCAGCGACTAGAGAGTTGTTGTGGGGATCTATTATTTTGCCGGGGATATGCCTTCCATCCGCGATTTTCACGGCTATTGGAGAGTAGACGTGAGATAAACTAACCAGAGATTGGCGAAGGGAATGCAATAATGGTTGGTGTGACCGATTAGTCGCAGTGTAGGCGCCGCCGAGCCAGCCGATGGTGGATGGTGGATGGTGGATGGTGGATGGTGGATGGTGGATGGTGGATGGTGGATGGTGGATGGTGGGCATTCTCGTGACCCTGGACCTTGCCTTCGACACCAATTTAAGCCGGAGAGTGGTGCACTTGGACTTCCTCTTTCACAAGCGTCAGACCCAGAGTGCTAGTCAGCTATTTGTTACTACCACCGACAGATTCTCGAGACAAGGTCGTTCCCAATTATCCACTTGATCTGCTCTGAGTCAACGCCCGCTTAATACCAATCTCCAACTCATACCTCTGAAAACGGAGCACTTGCTGAATATCTCATTCACTCTACCTATTTCATTAATTTTTTTCCAAACCCGACTAACGATTACAGTCGGCTCTCTTAATTGTAAGTGTGTCAGTCAACACCGTCTCAACTATGGAGCTGGGTAATGCCATGAGCGGTTCCAAATCACATAAATTCCGATCATTAGCCACGTTATAAGATTAAGAGACATTTGAGAGATCGACTTTACGTCACATTCGATGAGTAGATACGTGCTTGATATTTGTAATTTGTCAACGACAAGGATCGACACGGTGAAAATAAAACGGCCCGGAATAAGCAGCTCTTTTCTGGCAAGGTGTGTCGTAACTGGTGGCAACACTGGCGGTTATCCCACTGTGATCCGTGGCACCGTTTCCACGCGAACCTGACCCATATGTATACATACGTACTTACTATAAGCAGAAAAGGCACCCCCCCCCCTCTCTCTCTCTCTCTCTCTCTCTCTCTCTCTCTCTCTCTCTCTCTCTCTCTCTGCCTTTGTCTCTCGCGCAAGCGCTTGCGACCTGGTCTGACGGTAGCTTGTTGAGAAATAGCCAGACGCGGATGTTATTCGACGAGGAGCCGGCTGAGAGCGTACGTGAGGGAAGAAACGACATTTAGTTGATCGTGTTTGGAATATTGAGCATATTAAGAATATATCCCCGCGATTGCTTCATTGCAGTTTGTAGTGGCTGATGTAACGTGTAGAAAGACGCGGCAGTCCGTAGAAATAGGTTAATTTCTTCAAAATCATAGCAAAGCTAGTATTGTAGAGAGTCGCATGTATGAAGTGGTGTAAATAATTAATAGCGAGAAGAAAGTAGAAGAGGAAGTGCTGGTACAGTCGCAGAATGGATTACATTGGCCTATTAGCGTGTATTGTACGCGATTGGTTCAGTTGGTTACCCGATTTTCCGTGTTGGCTGTCTCCACCCTCGGCCAACTTTTTCCCATCAAGTAGCCTCTCTTCATCGATCTCCGGTACCTCCTTGGCTTGGCTTGTCTAGCCTTTTCCACCATTTGGAGGGATATCGAGCGAAAGTGTCGGATATGCGTGGCAAATGGAAGGATGGAAATCGATATTGCGAATGGCTAGAGCATGCTTTTCCACTTTCCCACTTTTCCACCAAGTTTCCATGACGCAAATAGAGCGTTTTTCATCGCGTCTCATTGCTATTCATGGTTAATATAGCGTGCCAGCACGCTAGCCATATAAACCTGTCCTAAGATTGGCAACGGCTTCCTGGCAAAAACAATGATTCAAGTTGTAAGCCTCTTTCACGCACGTAGAGTGGTAGAGGGTGGCTGGCTGGAAGTAGGAAGATGAGTGAGGTATCCCGGTCGCGGTGTAATGGCAGTGAGCGTGAATAGGGCTTTCTTTGCCCACGCATAGTCACGCCTGCTGCTATATCTGCCTCCCTAGCGAATAATGGGGCCGATTCAGCTGAATTTGCTGTCCTCTCTCACTCCCTCTCCTTCCGATTGCTCTGATATTAGTGAAATAAAGTGCTGATTGCCTCCCCTACTTGCTACTTTACAACTACTTTAGAACTGCTCCCATCTAATTGTCACGTTCGGTACAAGCAGATGATAATCAATGCTCGGATTAAAAGTCAAAGCTCTCAATATTAGTAATAAGTCTCTTTAAAGCGCCATTTTACAAGAAACCATCAATAGTCTATATACTCGACTGACGACGTGATATTTGTTTCATTATTTGGAAAGTGAGCAAGAAGTCCAATGCATTAATTATACTTGTTAGCAAGTGATAATAACGGATTCGCCGATTACTCGCTGCTCGCACGATATCGCCGGGGGTTGAATATGGGGGTTGCTCTTGACAGGATTCCCCTTTATCGACGTGAGGCTAGCCGAACTCTAGTTGGACCTCGAGAAGGTACATACATCCATCGCGACTACTCCTAAATTCACAGCACCCAAAAGCCTCGTCTCCACCTGTAAGCAGGACTCTGGATGCATGTTATAACATTTCTTATTGGTATGTTTCAGGTAAGAAACAAATTCTTGCTGTCATAGAATAACAGTTACTTGCTGTTTTGGGCCACGATCGCTGGTGGGCTTCCCTGCAGGAAGGTAACGTAGAGTCTGTCAACGTCGACGTGCACGTATTCCTAGATACTCTTTCTGCTCCTTGCTTCCTATCATTTTGGCATGGTATTCTCTGCTACATTCACCATAATGTTGCAAAATTTGATATTGAAAAATTCGACGGCGCAGTAGAATAGTCCGGTGATATATCTGACACGATGACGCTACACATGTCACCTTCGTGCTCTTCTTTTCAGTATCAGTATTGTTTCTCGTTTTTACCACTTTCTCTCTCTCTCTCTCCCTCTCTTACCGACACAGTGTTTGGCGGCTTGAAGGCGTCAAGGCGGGCCTTTCCGGCTTCATCGGCCATCATCGGCAGGCATCGGATGGCGCCACCAAATCTTGTTTTACTACTTTCCCCGGCTATTTTTATTTTCCGCATGTGAAGATCGCGTTGCAGCTTTATTGTGGATTATAAGTGTAGGTAGATCCAAAACCGTGGCTGTGTGTAGATTAGAGTGGTGAAGAAATATTTCCTGAAATTCCATTGGAAGAACTGTCTGCGGGTGAGTGAGGTATACGCACCGTGTGGCACTCTCAGCTGTGTGTTAAATCCCAAAAATGCTTGTGGGACGTGGTTAGTCGGGAAGCTAGCTAGGTGTAGGAGTTGATTGGCAGAATGCGATATGGCAAGCATGCACGGACCGAGATTGGCGGCCCCCTGCCGATTCTCCGGACAATAGGGCGGGCGTGGTAGCGAGCGAGAGCGAGGCCGAGGCCGAGGCCGAGGCCGCGCGCCGTGTCGGCGTCGACGAGAAAAAAGTAGTAAGTAAGTAAGTATATAGTCAGTACATAGTCAGCGAGCGGCCCGAAACCGGAAAGTGCTGATTGTCAATCGGACAGGGGTGCCATGTGCCCAGCTGCCCGTTGATTTCTGGTGAGGAACGACCGATCGCAATTGGTACGATCTTATTGTCGCAAACAATGTGGCTCAAGTAGCTACGACAATGTTTGCCTCCGAAATAGTGGCCTTGTATCGTTTTGAAAGTAAAATAAGTTGCTTGTTCGATCGAATAGTCCGTCAGCAAGACTATAGTCCAGCCGTTTTGAATATATGACCGCGAAAATCCTTTATTCTCCGACTGATGGGTTCAGAATAAGGGGCTTCTACCAGCAAAGAGGAACTATTTTCGAAGCTAGATAAGAGTAGCAGATACTCGCCAGTCTGGCTGGCTACCTCGCGATAAAACATACCGATAGTGCTTATCTCGAAGTTTAAAGGAGAACTCTGAATTATCCTAAGCACAACTTTTATTTGAGAACATAGAATATCAGCTTCAATGACAGACCAGACGGCCCCTATGTTAGAGAAGTCCCGTGCATCGCGAGCAGTGTTTTTCAGCCAATTATGCGGGTCCTTGCTCAAAGCTCGGCTTGCCCGTGACGGGTGGTTAAGTTTCTCGGCGTCCAGCAACTTATTTCCGAGGAAGCAATGAAGCATCGATCCTCTGTCAGGATGGGCGGTATACTATCGATTATCGAGGGCCGACGAGAAACGCATCACTCACCACGCTTTTGGAAGAGCGCAAGGTCTTGTCGCGGTAATTTTGCAAGATTGGTATTCCGTGTGGTAAAGAGACCACCAGGCCAGGCAGAGATTGGGACCGAGAGAGCGTGGCTTGTAGTGGCTCGTGGAAAATCTCGAGGAGTTGAGAGGAAGAGGGAAGAAGGCTGAAGGCTGAAGAAGGATGGTTATTGGGAGAAGTGGGGGTGGGTTGGGCTGGGTATCGGAGCGGTATGAGAGGGAGAAAGTGGGTGGTGGGTGGAGGGTGATGAGAGCGCGACCGGTTCCGTCGAGGCGGGCAGGAATCGACGATTGCTCGGAGCGTCGTCTCCTTGACTCCGGTCAGTGGCTGGACTACGATCAACTTTTCTTCACCTCACGGGCGAACGACCGTTACGTTTTTTCGCTCCAAGGCTGGACACGCGTATCCTTTCGTCGTTGCTATCATTGTCACACTCGTCGTACTTGTTGAAATCATGGCAGTTTGCACTCGCCAATCGAGTCAAAGAGGCAAGCACAAATTTTCTGTATACCAGCACTGGTATAGAGATACAGAAACTGGAGAGCTCTGATTTGGATTGATATGCATATACGTGGATGAGTGAAATGTGCGCTTAAGTTGAATCAGCTAATTGGAAAAGAAGGAAGGATCGTCGACTGGAAGAAGATAGTCGGGTCATTAGCAAATGCGTCTTGCGACTGAATTTTTTATGTATCCCGAATGCCAATAGAGAAAGAGGGTTGACCGGCCAGTACATGCATACCTATATACTAGGATGTACATAGATATGGGTGGTCAAGCCGATGGCCAACCGATCGGCTTTATTCCTGGAAGCAATCAGCTAATTAAACCGTCGGCCAACGGGAGTGCACAGTTTTGCTCGGCTGTAGTAGCAACCGCACCGGGGATCCAGAGAAATACTGTGGCGGTGGCGGTGGCGGTGGCGGCAAGGCCCTCTGACATGGGTTCTCCCGATGGGCCCGTTCGCATCCTAGCTCGAGGCCAGTCCATTTTCAGGATAAACAGAACCATTTCACTTCAACTAGGAGAAGAAACGCGTGGTTGAAAAGTAGGCCTTAGGCAGCCTGGATTGAAGCGCGGGATCGCCGCGCTGCGCCCCGCCGCACCGTGTGCACGAAATGAAAGCATCGCCCCAGTTGACATGACGGTGAGACGGAAAACGGGTTGGATCGAGGGTCCGTCGGTTGTTACTGGATGGATGGGGCAGAGGGAGGATGTGATTGGTAGTAGTGGGTGATTTCACCGAGGGTGCGCTCGGGTTTTTTTATAACCGGCGGGAGAAGGGTTGCGCGAACAATGGGCCTTCATCTAAATTGTAAATCGTACCTCACGAAATTGTTGATGTTCTTTGTTCGGCTTACAACCCTGTTCAGAGCAGAGAACCGCGTCGAGTCGCGACGTCGCGACGCATTAACTCTACGCCGATGAAAGGTTTATGTCCGATATTTAATATACCCCATCGATTGACTCTACCCGCACTGGTCGTTTTTCCTCTCATCAAAGTAAAGAATTTCGTGCACAGCAAAGTTCTTTTCAACAAGGTCTTTTCGAGACTTCCTAGCCAGAGAGCGATAGCAAGAGTCAGACAGTGGATGGCCCCTGCATACAGAAGAAGACTCCGCGGCGGACTCCGACTTTGGAAATGGACAAAAGTTATGCGCCAGCATGAATTGAAAGAATGCAGGCGGTGCAGGGTGTTCAGCAAGTGTCCTTAGCTTAACCCGGAATATTAGCTGGAATTTTTGATTGAAATGTCCATGCCGAGGGCAGGCTGAGGCAGGCTGCCTCGCCAACTAAGAGAACCAAGAGAAAAGTTTCTTTCCCCGAGTGTGCTTGTGCGGGTAGTTGGGAAGAGAAGTTTGGCTGGCTGACTGGCTGGCTGACTGGCTGGCTGGCTGGCTGGCTGGCTGGCTGGCTGGCTGGTTGGCGAGAGGGTGGCGAGTCAGGAGAGGAGTACGACGGGAAAAGTTGGGATCAATAGGGGAAGGATTCGAATGGCGCGCATGCGAACCGAGGAGCTAATGGTTGCCGAGGGTAGGTTCGACGCGAGACGAGCGGCTTTGGGCGTTGGTAGTGAGAAAAGCAACAACATCGAGACCCAAGATCCAACTCTGTGTTGGCGGTGGGTGCGTCCAATTCCGTCATCGTTCGCATCGACGCCATCGACCATAGGGCAGCATCTCTTTTATACGGATAGCATTACTCTTCTTCAGGTGTCAGTTAGCTTTTATTCCGGTATAACTATGGGAATAAAGGCCCGACACAAAAGCAGAAATCAATGAACAGCCCATGCTACTAGTTACAAATAGACTGGAAGCATAGATTTCTTTAGAAAAGAGGAGTACAGGGTTGGAATAATTTTCCGCAGTAGCTCCACTGTTTGTAGATGCGTTGGTCCTCCGATAGAACTAAAAGGTTAGCCTGATCTTCTCCGGTAGAATTGGCCAGGAACCGTCTTTCTATTCTCCCGAAAGGAAGAGGAGACTCGATGGAAACTCGAGCGGCAATTAGTCGTCGTTCAAGGTAACAGTTACGCCCTGGAATTAGAAGGGCGAGTGACGGCCGATGGGCGGCGACAGGCCTCGCCGATAATAAAAGCGTCAACGAAGCCCCACTCGATGTTCCCTTTCAATGACAGGATCGATTGGCTAGACGCGGCGGCCGCCATCGAGCTATCCTCTTCAAGTTAGTCGTCTTCTCTCTTCGAGATCGGTGCGCTCTTGTTGTACCGAGGACGGTGCTCACCTCTTGCCGGCGTACTATTAGGAAGGCATCGCCTGTCCTGATCCGGACTGTCTTTTTGTCGCAGGTTCCCAGGGGCAGGCAAGTGGTTGACAGGAGGGCAGGAGCGAATTTACTTCACTTAGTTAATACAGTCCACGTTTCGAATCACGATCTCCCTCCGTCACCTCTTGCAAATGTTCGCTCGATAATTATCGGGGATTTCTTGAACCTCTGGCATAGTTGGATTTAGGAAAGGGCCGTTGTTATAACCGCATGCTCTAATAAGCCAATGACACCCTTAACCGGCTTATAGACGTTTCTCAAATCATCGGCACTGCCATTCCGCAGATCACATAGCATCAAGTGATATATAGGCGCACGCTTAAATTTGCAGAGAAAGAAAATTTGCAAGTTTTTCGCGCGCGTCTGTCCACTTGTTCCTGATTGTGGGAAGTGCTTGGTGGCACTTTTGCAAGTATCGCGAGAGAAAGGGCGCCAGCCAGTCAGGACAGTAAGATTACCATGGGACCGAGGATTGTTTATCGCATCGCGTCGCGTCGCCCGAGGGTTCTTTCTTCGCGCAGTCGTTGCTTTGCCAGAGTGACGGGTCGAAGAGAGAGGAGAGGTTGGTGGAAAGGTGCGCGAGCGCAGACGTGTTTGAAATTGGTGAAAGCGCGCCGCAGCGATACCAAGTGCGGCGAGTGAGTGGGTGCGGATCCTCCTCTCTACGCGCCGGGGGCTGCGCTCCTCTCTAGCTTTTCGTTCCACGTCCGTTCGCCGGGTTCGTTGGTTCACTCCCGCCCTGCTCGGCTACGCTCGTACAAGTCGATCGGTAAGGTCGGCGGTCGACGGTCGGCGGTCGACGGCCGGCGGAGTATCGCGTGCATCAAGGGAGTGGTGTGGAGTCGAGTCGAGTGGTGGGTGGAGTAGTGGAGTGTCGTGTGCCGGGTATTCCGCGCCGAGAATAGCGCATCGTGCCTCCACGTTACTCTCCGCAGGTACAGAATTCGGAGGGAACGCACATGCCGAGAATGTCACTCACCGATCACAGATTTTCTATCGGCGTGGCGGCGGTGGCGGTGGCAGTGGCGGTGGCGTTGGCGGCAGCCGGAGCAGCGGCAGCGGCAGCGGAGACGGTTCCTGGACCGGCACGCACTTAGCAGAGACCGAGCACCAGTCGAAAACGAGTTTCAGCGATCGCTTCAACTTGATTTGTATAGCAGTGAAAAAGAGAGAACATTGATCTATCGGCCGGGCAAACTGGAGGATCTTCGTTCTCGGCTCGATCTGCAAGTTGAGAGTGAAGAAATTGTAAAAAGAGATTGGTAGGCTTGAGCCCCCGAGAGAGCGATTGCCAGTTAAATAAAGGTGGAGCTGGTTGAAGTTGAGGGAAGGAGAATGAGAGTGGTTGGGCTTGGTGGCAATGAGCCTGAGATGGGAGGATAGTAGTTGGTAGGCAGGGATGTCCTCGTGACATGTTACCTCGTGACCTTGGCTGGCACGATTGCAACGTCCTCCGAGCCGGAGAGGGCCACCGCCGTCTCTTGGTGCAGGGATCGGCCGAGAACAGCAGTGGCGCGTTCTCTTTTCATCCACGTGACCTTCGGCTCGGGCTCGAGCTCGAGCTCGAGCTCGAATATCGTTTGCTGCCGATTCTCCGGGTGAAGCCTGACCTCGTCATACCGTATGTCCTCTGTTGGAGAGTGGCCCAAGCCGTCCACAGGATACATTTTCATCCACCAATCTTCTATCATCATCAGCAGCAACACCATCAACGTCGCTATCAGCATCATCGTCAGCGGCGTCGACACTTTCAGGCTCCTTGTAATCATCGAAGGCGACCTGGAGCACCTTTGACCCTCGCGGCTCCTTATCGGCCATCCTACCTTCAGCGGGTCAATCTTTTCGGTGGGCCTGGTATGGAAACAAGGTGAGAGACTCGTCTCCACTTCACTCCTCATAACTGCCAACTGCTCGGCATATACTAGAATTACTTCCTGGAAGGGCAAGGTTCCACTTGCTATCTTGCCTGAGATTTGACAAGATTGATTCTCTCCAATTGTTAGCGAAGGGAAAGCGAGCAATCACATCCTTTGGTGCGACTAGCGCTCCGTTTTACTCGTACATATTTCCTACTTGGGTTCAGCCGCGGCGTCTAGTAAGAGGGTGCATGCTGGATTGTGAAAAACGGAAGTGTCAGGGGCGCGGCAAGTTAGTGTCGAGTGCCAATAGTCTTCAAAAGTTTAAAGGTATGAAATGATATGATCGGATGGTAGAGAGCTGTTGGGAGAATGCAATGCGCCGCAGGGCAAACTTATCGATAGGTGTGCATAGTGCATAAGCGTGGACTCCTCAATGAGTGGCGTTTCTTCGCCAGGCTGAAAATTACCGGTAAGGCGCGTCTCGGCCTCGTTACAATTGTTTGAAATATTGGTCGGGAGGAACTACGAGGAAAACGTGAAGGAATGGTTTTCATCGACGTCAACGTAGATTACACGACCTCCCGCTGCCACGGCCAGTGACCTTTGGCTACCTTTGGCTTGGCTTGGCTTGGCTTGGCTTTTCACGGTTGGCAAGCTGCAAGCGAACAAGCTTCTAAAATTGGACACTCTTTCTGCGAGTCTGCAAGTTCTCTCTCTCTCTCTCTCTCTCGCGCCCCCAATATCTCACCGACACCGAGCGGACTGTCAAACTGCTTACACTCGGCGGGCTAAACCGTCTCACCCTACAGCCGACCTATACTCATCCACACGAAAGCCAATCAAAGCAAAGATTACTGGCCAAGATTCTTTCGATCGCTCGAGACCACTGTTAATAAGAATCCCCTCGGCAACTTTCCAGCATATTCTGCCAAAGTTTCTAACACAATTAATCGGTCATTATAATCCAAATCAATAACTCGTGCGCGCATACTGATATTCTGGATAATCTACGTGGCACATATGTAGGGCGACACGAAGGGTTGGTTGCCCCATTCTCTCTCAAAGTTTGACGAACGAACCCTCACTCTCCGACGCACATTCATGTCCCGATGCTTTCCCCAATAGATCCCAACTGCATACATATTATACTGCACTTAGAGAAACCCAGCCGCTACGTTCACCTCGAATTACACGTTCGAAACCCTTATCTATAACTCGATAACCGTCAGCGCGCGTTCTGCTTATCGATCTCTTAGAGCAAACAATAGTCTCTTTTTCTCCTTTAGACTTTTGCATCGGTTCGAAAGTGATCCGAGTTATTTCGAAAGGTAGAGACATTTCAAGAACCAGGAATAAAGATATAAAGTGGAGGCCAGTACAAGATGGCAAGATAAAGAAAGATGGCCATGTCGCAGGAAAAGATGTCTAGCTGGCTGGAAAGGGATTCATTTTGTGAGTAGCGTGGCATGGCATGACGTGAAGCGATCTAGAGGGGTAGCCCATGCTTTGAGCACCCCTGCATTAAAGCAGACGGCACGCCATGTTGCCGCTGTGGATTCATCCGACTCTTCTATCGACCCAACAGCGTTGCCAGAGCTCCTTTTCCATGCCTTTATCGCCCTTTTCCGAACTGCTCTACCCGCTCTACCCGCTCTCCTCTCTACCTTTGGCTGGCTGGCTGGCTGGCTGGCTGGCTGGCTGGCTTCTTTTTCCCTGCCATTAACTTAACTTAACTGCTGTCCCTACTTACTTACGTACTTACTTACCTCTCTATCCCCCTTCGATTTCTTCCAATCTCCTAGTCTTGCACAGCTGTTTCAACTTGCCGGGGCAGCTGAAGTAGCGGATCACAGGATTAGATGGACCGCCGACCGTCAGCGTCGCCTTTGGGGCGGTGGGGCCAAGTAGTACTGATGATTAGTCAAGATCGCCACAACTTCCTATTCTGCTTTTAGTCGCGGGCGAAATATCCTTTCTGCCTTCCCCCCGACTTAAGTCCACCCCGATTAAATCGATCTCTTTGCAAGCATTTCGTTCAAGTGGTCTCTACTTCTCATTAGTTAATATTAATCATCCAATTGAGCTTTTGGAGTGGACCGTAAGGACCTTCCTCGTGCGAGTGTCGCACGTTTCTTTCTCGTTGTACACATATCTCAAGCCGGAGATTTGGTTCAGCTGCATATGGCAGACATTCGGGCTCGTCTCTAACTTCGCGTAGGTCCCCACTGATCCCCACAAGAGAGACTACATTGGTCTCTGAAACTCGAACCGAGACTATCCGTCCGCGTGCTTCACGGGGATCTTCGTACCCTCTTCATTGTGAATGGCTGATGTACAGTAGTTTGTAGGGTAGCTGGAGGTGAACGGAATCAGGTTATCTAGACAATTTTCCAATATCTCGGATGTAGCGGCACGTCGGTTTTCTCATCAGCAATGCTTCGAGGAAGTCGCCTCTCATTGAGAACTACATATTTACCTACTTACCTACCTACTAACATACATATCTATACATACAGATATTAGATATATACTATGTGTATACTATGGACTAATATTGCAAGCACTCTATTGACTCCAATTAACTTTCACCACGGACGGTGCAGCGCCAGATATTCGTAAACACACGGGTGTAGCAAGCAAAAATAACGGATGTTTGGCCGCTCAGCAACTTTTCAACGAGACCCAACATGCGCTGTGCCGAGCCGAGCCGAGCCGAGCCGAGCCGAGCCGAGCCGAGCCGACCAAGTAGCGCACCAGCTCTCGTATTGATTCCCGTGATAGAAGTTATTCCTCTTTACGACGAGCCAATCGGGCCATACGCACCAATTTAACACGCATAGCATGCGTATTCACCGCCGGTCACGTCGTTTTATTTATTCTAGGAGCTTTTGTTTCTCGTTCGAAGTCATTGTGCTATAGCGACGAGCCCACCGCACCGGGCCGCCGAATCATTGAGCGACCATTTATTATTTTATCAGGAATATTCATCGCTGGATTATACGAGTGATTAGCCACCAGCGGCATCATCAATGTGGAGTAGATTTCAGTATAACGAGCGAATCATAGCGGGGGGTCATTGAGGGGGGGGGGGGGGGCACGCGTTCGACTTAACGTGTGTCCCAGATGCCTGCCTTAAAAAAAGTTTCCCATTCCAAACACACCGCTTCTCGTTTTACTCGATGACATCTTAGACTGTGTCCAACATCTATTTGTGTTCTGAATCAAAGGTTTTCGCGGACTAAACTCCACTTGACTACGTAGAGGCATCTTGGCGGGATTGCTTTTCTCAAAGCCATTTCAATCGAGATCGACGAAAAAGTGAAGTAGTCAGCGGCACCAATGGACGCCAATGGACCATTCATCGGGAGACAGATCACCCTGTAGTAGTCGTCGCGGTGAGAATGACGCAGGAGACTAATCGACCTTATTACTCGCTGAACAATGAACAATTGCGTACGAGCGCAGAAGTAATCGCTGCTGGATTGACGAAACACCGACAGCGACTCGAGCGATCTTGATGTGGACATCGACAGGAGCTGGTTGCTCACGCGTAGACAGAGACCCCAAAAGAGCTGCCGCTTTTTCAAATATCCCTCCTAGTCGCCTTTATAACCTACAGTTTTATTGCATATCTCGTACGATATCTATCTACTTGGCTATCCATTCATCCATACTATACCTTCTACCTCTACTCTACCTGCTACCTATGCATATGGTAACAATGCCAGGAATATTACGCGAAAACCTCGCGCCCCATAAACACTTGCTCTCCGCAAGAGAAAAGCACACACACGATCGAACCTCTCTTTCGGCCCGGCCCATGTATCTTTATACTGCCAATTCTCTTCTTCTCATTCTGACAGACCACACTCCACACTCTCTCACTTCCTCCTCGGCACCCTTCTTCTTCCGCTTCCTTCTATTCCTTCTTAGTCAGCGTGCTATTGCACCGAACCAACTATTTCAAATATTTAAATACGAAAATATTCGGGGAGGCCAGCTGTCTGAATAATGGATGAGACTTGTCCACCTCACCAGCTTCTATCTTTCTACCTGCGACTCTTTTCTCTCTCTCTCTCTCTCTCTCTCTCTCTCTCTCTCTCTCTCTCTCTCTCTCTCTCTCTCTGATCCGGCCCCCAGGGAGTGCTTGCGAATTTGCCTTGGGCCGAGGCTCTTTCTGGTGGTGCAGGCGGTGCAGGCGGTGCAGGCGGTGTCCACTATCCACTGTACTGAATGCGCCACGGAAGCTAAAGGAAAAACAGCGGTATTCCAGAGTCCAAAGAACCCTCTAGGAAGCCTTTCCCTCTGGTTGACTTGCTCTACTTATGGAGCAGCGACGCCAACATCAACAGACATACATGCTTACATATCTCGATATCTACGTCGCCAAAGCCTGATCGGAGAAAAGTGTGACATGTTGCGCGTTAACCGTACCGAACAATACAACAAGGGCACGAGACTGTTAATTTCTAATTGCAAGTCTAATGGTTGTGTACACGCTCCTCCTCTAATGGCTGTAACAATCCATAGCCTTGGCGATGATGTAACTTTCACAAGGTTGCTCGCTCACCTTTCTTGATCGAGTCCCCGACCGATCGCTTCGACTCGAGATGTCGTGCCTATACCCACGCTCCTCCCATCCGTCTTACCCACTTTTATTTCCCACCCTCCTCATGCCCCGTAAAATTCGTCGAATCGGCTGAATTCGCGTTACCACAGAAATCAGTATAGGTTCATGCGGAACGCACCACAATCATCCTTTTTTCTCATCAGAATCCTCCCCTCTCCTACTTTTAGTATTACTCTTACTCTTACTCCTTATTTATATATACATATGCTGCCTGTGGCTTCGAGTGCGCCGAGGCGCGGAGTGTGCGTGACTTTCAAATCGCCGGCAATCTTGGATGAAGAAACAAGTGGCACCGAAATATCTAACGTCAAATGCCAAGGCCCTTCGAGAGGACCTTCGCAGCGCGGTGTACCATATCATATTTCATATCGAACCTGCTCTCTTCTTCTCCAAGACTTCCTTCCGGTGGTAGTATGTTGCTCGGGTCGAGTCTTTCCCAGGGAGAGAAGCAGTTTTTGAAAGGCGAGGTCCTCAAGGGCTTTGTCATGCTGTTGCATCCCTGTTGGAATCCGCGAGAGCACTAGCAGCGTAGCGGCAGCACTTGTTTCCCGATTGCTCCGTCCAATATTACCTTTCGCTCTTGAGGGTGGTGGATGTATCTGAGATGAGTTGGGAGAGGTGCGAGAGGTGCGAGAGGTGCGAGAGGTGCATGTGGCAATGCGCTCTTGGGGGCCGCACTGACGAAGCCTTTTCTACTAGCGTGGATCCGACCTGACGAAAACCGGTGGAACCGGTTCCACCGAAAAACCGCCCAGCTTTCAAACCGTTCGTTCAACCAGGCCACCCTCCGTGCTAGCTAAGACCAGCCTCTCGGGGTAAAATCCGAGTTGCGAGTGGGGTAGAATGGTAGGAACAACGTCCCGCCGTATCGCCCTGTGCATGGGAACCGCGATTAACTCTCTCTTCTTCGAGAGATATCCAAGGGGGCTGCCCATCCTACCAACATCCCGAGGGTTTGCCTTCCTTGCAAAATCGATGTACCCTCCAATCGACTTGTTATCGGGATGAAAAATGGTCCGAGTCAGAAACAGGAGTCAGATCAAGACTGCCAGTGGTGGATAATGAGAGAGCAATGTGACAGAAACCTGATTCCAGAGTGATTGTCAGTCAACTATGTGTGCGAGTGTGTTTCTCTGAGAGCGGCCAAGGATCGTTGGAGCAGTAAACCGAGGGGCAAGAGGAGAGCCGAGCGTTTCCACAACTTTTCTCCCACGTAACCGGCAGTTATTGGCCGATTATTTTCCCTTGGTACGGCTTTGCTGGCAAAATTGCTCCTTCATCGGACGAGGCGCAAACACCGCGCAAAGTGCATATGGAGTGAATCGGCGTTGCAATCGTCAATCTTTGTCGCCAGTGATCCCAGAGATCGAGCCTTCCTTGAAGAAACGCTCTCGAGCTTAGTCGATCACCTGTATCACTTATTGATTCTAGCGCCTTTCAAACGCTCCCACGCTCGCTTGCGCACTTGCTTGTGACATTGGTCGATTGGCCTTTCCTAAATACCAAACCGCCAACCGTGTCACGTCGACTAGAGTTATCCAGCGACTGGTGGTAGCCTGCAAACTTTTTCCCTCTAACGTGCCCCGCACCGATTCGTTGCCCGCTCCATCCTGGCACCCCGCTGCATCTTCTAACTCTTTTGGCGATCTAACTCTCCTACCTTTCACCAAACATCACACGGATACCGGCTTTCAGCCACTTGCTCTTTAATTACTGATGGCTACTTTAGAAATCTTGTGCAAAATTATATCATCGGCTCAGTTAATCAGTTGTATTCGTGTCGAGCGAGTGTTGCATGGAAAAATGAATCGGTCCATTCACCTCGATCACTTGGTAAGCCTAGTCTAGTAGTAGCTACCATATGTATATCTCGATCGTATGATTGGGGGGCAGCTGATGTGGGTCGCGGCAAATAAGAGGCCGCTCCGATCGCCTTTAATTTGTCATCAACGGCGGAAAAAGGGGTTCAAGAGTGTGAGAGAGCAAGCAAGTAAGCAGAGGGCTCCGAGGTGCAATCGGCGTCCTCGGACCGTTGCTCATTCATTGGCTGCTGGAGTTCCAATGCGTGTCACCCTGCAATCCCTCTCTTTCACTCCTCCTCCTCTCGTAATGAGTCAATCCTATAAATATGCTCTCTGGCTTTTCCACCGGCTTTCCACCGTATCGCCGAGAGAGAGAGAGAGAGAGAGAGAGAGAGAGGGGGGGGGGGCGAAAAGACAGACACGCGCACACACTCGGTGGGTTGTTGGGTAACGTTTAATCGTGTTAACGATACAAGGACAAGGGAGCGCGCTTGAGCCTCGAGCGTCTGTCTGTCTGTCTGTGTGAATGGCCGCGCGCCTTCGACGACGTGCAACGATTGGAGCGTAAGTAGGGGAAGCTTGTCCATGCCTTTCTCCAGACCAGTCTTTTCCAAACTTCATCCAAGTATTGGCCGCCCCTTTCGGAGTATAGTATCTCTAAATGTTTGATCAGTCTCCTGCCGTACATTTTGGGAGAGATTGTTCTATAGTTCTCTTCTGACTGTCGGTCACAGAACTTGGCGGAGAGTTGAAAGATGTGCCTAGATCACTCGGTCAGCTGGAAGCAAAGTCCTTGAGAGCGTGATAAAGATAAAGGTGATTGCTGATGAGGTGGTGGCATTTAGTCTTCGGCTTAAGGCACCATGAATCCTGTACTTTTACTTCCACCGCCGCTGGGAGTACCGGGTAATTATACATTTTAATGATACTTTGAATTACACGCGATAGCCGCCGCTCGCATGTCTCACTGCTACAGACACATTCTACTTAAGAAGACAAGGACAAACTCCCACCACTAAGTTCCAAGTTGTTCGCAACCGAGCGATCTCTGTCCTATGTAAGCGAAGATCTACCGCGAATCATGCGCAGGAGTCAAACTTGTACTTTCAATGAGAGAGGGGCGACGCGGCCGCAGCGCGACAATGTAGTAGCCACGCAGGATATCCAGGTGGTAGAGAGATGCGGTCTCGATCCACTCAGACAGACAGCCGCCGCGGCAGCTACGGATCGTTAAAGATAGAAAAGCATTGTCGAGTGCTACTGAATTCTTCCCTCAAGAGGAATCGAGGATGCAAAGAGGCCGTCTTGTTGTGAGAGGAAGCGATAGTAGAGTGCCGCCACCGCCGACATTTAGAGCAGTGCTGCTTAATTTTGGAAGGGTCTTTGTGAGGCCGGACCGGATTGGATGTTTACAGTCTGGTGTCGCGCGAGGACATCCGTTCACCCGACTAAAAAGTAAGAAGCTATTAAGCTAACGGGAAAGAGGGAGTATAATCGGGTGCGCGACCTCGAAGCAATTCCACCGTCCATTCGTCCGTTATACATAGATAGGCTTGCTCGATGCGCCTGCTCGATGCGCCTGCTCGATACGCCTCCTCGGTGCGCCTGCTCGATGCGCCTCCTCGATGCGCTTGCTCGCTTGGGCTATCGAACCCGTGACCTTAACCTTTGCACGATCCTCCGGAATAACTTTGAGGTGTTTGTTCTGGCCTGGACACGCATTCGTCTAGACACTCGGCTGCGAGCACCACTTGCTTCGACCTACCTGTATATTTATACGGCCAGCATCGACAACATCTTCCTCAATCCCGGCTCTAGATATCGAGCTGCGAGTCGAGACACAAGTTTTTGGCCCCTTGAAAAGACGGTAGGACGCAGGGTGGGAGGAAAAGGCACTACACAGCACAGTCCACCGCTATCTTTGATCCTTGATTGCAATCCGCCCGGTTATTCCCAACACATGTTTCCCCTCTTGATGCTCACTATACTGCTATTTAAGGGAGTGCAGGGTAAAGAGGGAAGGGAGAGCATTATCTCCGGTGGTTGCGCACTGTTGGCACTGCAAAATCAAGACATACAAGGATATACATATTGTAAAACGTGTCCTTTGCCGGGGCCGGTAGCAGCATTGTGTGGTGCCTACCCTCTTCTCTCTCTTTCGAAAAAACCTATTTTTCCCTTCCCCGGCACCGGCTTCTCCAAGAACAACGGACAGAATGCTCCCTGTCTCTTTCTCACGTCCCCGACCGATGCTGCGCCGTTGAAATGCAAAAGTATTGCAAGCACAAAGCCTCTCAGAAATGAAAAAGTGTAGAGCGTACAAGTGCTGCCTAAGCATCTCTTCTAGTCGCCACAGACTACGATCACCATCTCACCCACCAGTTGTCTCTTCAATATCACTTTATTTCTTCACTTTATTATAAGGTGCACGCACGTGCACCAGCTTGCCGAGGAGCACGCGTAGACGCAGGTGGGACGCGTGCATGCGTGCGTGAACGAAGGAAAGGCGAGCCCTCGTTCAAGTACCCTGAAACTCTGTGACGAGAAGAATAACATGCGTACGCAGATGCCGACCATCTCTACCGTCGTTTGTTGGTTTCTTGTCAGATTGGTTTGTTACAGTAAGATCTCAATCTATTAAGATAGTTGTATCAGTACTGAACCATCCAAAAGTCAACCGTTGGCCGAAGGAACTATTAACTTCGCTTTTCATACTGCCGGTCGACTGAACTTTTCTCAGTGCCTGTCCCCTTCAGAAATTTGCGAAAAAGTGCATTTTCAGCTACGGCTCTCGAATTTATATCACTTCTTTCTTGATGCAAGAAAACAATTTCAGCCCCTGGAAAATGTCGAGGAGTATGGAAAACACTGCAAAAACTGTCAGAATTGGACGAAATTAACTATTCAAGATTTCCTCCTTGTGCTTTCGATGGAATTCCGGCATTACTGCCGCTGGTTTTATGTTTTTTATCCATTTTCGGAAGAGGTACGCGCGCACACCAAGTTTTTTTTATTCATAAAACTGCATGTTAAATCTAAGTATCACTCAATAAAATGTTGCCTTTATTTGGGTTTCATTAACTTTATTACACAAAAACAAGATGGTGAAAAAATCAGCAAAAACTTGTGCGCATTCGTAGAATATTGATGAAACACAGCTTAGTTTTTTATAGGATTCTGTAGAAAAAAGTTAAACCGTTAAAATTGCTAATGTGACTAACTGACGGCTTTTGGCTATGTTGCACGAATTAAAAGCGTCAACTTCGAAATGCATTATCCCAGGAACGACGTGGTCAAGTCCAATAAAATTTGGCCAGTAGTTGCAGAACCTTGTAAGGATCGTCCTCCCAAAGTTCTAAAAAAATCTATGGAAAAGTGTTCTTTTGATAGGATACGGCGCTCAATGTGCCGAACAAGATCATACCGCCAATCTACAAGGGCTCCGCTTTCTGAAGCAGATTGATCTTTCAACCGAGACAATTCCAAGAAAGAGCAAAATTTCGCAGTGAGCTCGCTCCACGAGTAGTTAGAGCAAATGTCACGGCAAATACCCTGACGTTAAATGTCAACTGTGCATTGCTTGCTCTTACGATTAGGGCAATTTTCGTCGCTTTCCTGTCAGATATGCTCGCCACTCTACCGCGCGATATCTCTCGAGTCTTTAGGAGAAGGCCTAGTGTCAAGTGGCAAGATCCACATGTCCACGGTTCTCTTTGGAAGTCTTGGGAAATTTTATCTTCCAAAGTGACATATTAAAGAGAGAGGGTGAGAGACTATCGGAGAGTAAGTAAATAGCTTGCGCTATGTAGGACGGGTGGGACACGTTGGGATAGTTCGAATTTGCTCTTTCGATTGAACTTCAAGGCTCGAGTAATCCTTTCTCTCGGATTCAGTCAGCTAGTCAGTCAGTAAGTCCTCTATGGAGTTAAAAGCCTGTCGCGGTTTTCCACTGTCACCGACATTTGTTCCACCTTTCCAAGCTTACTTGCCCGCCCGTCTGGAATGAAAGGTGGTTCGTTCAAACTCGGCCGCGGCTCGGCCATTGCGACCACCAGACCTAACTTGGCTTGGCTCAACGCTTCTCTTACACATTCTCACCCTAAACAACAAACATCGCATTCATGCTCCTGACTCCCCCCCGGCCCAGCCCAGCCCAGCCTAGCCTAGCCTAGCCTATCCTCTACTCGCTCCTCTACTTGTCTAATGGAAAAAGATTGGAAAGGCAAAGCAGACCGGGGGAGAGATATTTCTCAATTAGCTCGAGTTACACCATGCCGCTTGAGTTAAACGCAATGCAACGCAACGCAACGCAACGCAACGCAACGCAACGCAACGCACCATAATTTGCCAAATAATTGGCGCGATCGCAGATTGGTAAGAGGAGAGAGAAACGGTTGTTCCGGCGCACTAACTGATAATGTCAGCCGGTCCCTCGGCACTCGGAATCTTATCAGAACGGGCGGCGTTATTGCGCGGAGACTGAAGCGGTTCGGTGCGGTGGAGACACGGCCCAGCGAGTAGGAGGAGGAGCCAGTGTGTGGTGTGCCGCTTGCACGGAATGCGAGCAACGAAAGCAAGGTTGATCGCAAGGAGATCGTCAGTGATAATTCCGGATCGATTATACGCACACGGCCTAGTTTCTCTGGCGAACGAATGAGGATTTTTCGTCGGCTCTTTTCCTTCTAGCGCATGCTCCACGCCAACAGAACACCGCGGACCGGTGAAAGTCTTGAATCCCGGAGACATATCTTGCGTGCCACGGCCACTTCAGATCTACACGGTGACCAGCACTTGGTACACTTGAGCTTGGCTGGCTGCCAAGCAGCACAACTTCTTACTATTCACAAGTGGTTTATTCAGGCAGCGATTGTTTCACGCTGCTGGCAAATTTTGCAGAATTTTTCTTTCTCCCGGTTGCCCGATATCAGGTGGGAGACGCTTCCCTTCGGGCAAGAAAAGGATCATCGGTATTTACTTTCGTTTGCTCAGCGCTGGCGCTGGCGATTCTGGTGATGACAGCGGCGTGTTCACCCTGGTGGGTGAACACGCCGGCTTTCTTAACGACCGCCGTTTTTTTTTCAATAACACTTGGTCGACCCTTTAACGTGCTTTTTCACCTCGAGGCCCTCCAACTTGCAAAGCCGCTGTTGCGCGGCCGCGTAGCCAGTCTTTAATGCGTCTGCCTGTACCGAAGGTTCGATGAACTTTTCTCGCCAACTTTAAAGGTGATCGTCCCGTCAGGTCGTATATCGTGTATCGTGTATCGTGTATCGTGTGTCGTGTATCGTGTATCGTATATCGTGTATCCTGTATCATGTATCTTGTATTGCATTTGGTGATAAAATGGTTTTGTTCGAGTACTTTACATTAACATCTTGTTTACAAATGGCAGAAATCGAGCTAACCTATGAGAAGGTAAACTATAGTCTGTCGGGATCTAAACAACCAGATTTCCGTACTTCAAGAACATAGCAAATATTTTATAGTCTAATTTGGGTTGAAGTATACATCAGCCAACCACCCACGTAGGCATCCGGATCAGTCTAGAGAAGGTGTATGAATAAATATCTATCCAAGTGGCTGGTGCACTAGTTATACTATGCAAGCAAAAGGAAAATCTCCCAGTCTCCAGGCCTCCAGAAGTTGAAAGCGTCGGTGCCTTTCTTTCTTTCGGTCTGCTTACTGCGTTACTCCGAGCACCCTCCTGGTTACTCTTGTGCATACTCGACAGATGTTTTCGATGATCCTCCCTCGCTGGCGAACCTCCTGTTAGCACGGCACAAACCTGTAAAGGACCGCTTGGTAGGTGCAACTATGCCGAGCTATATAACGAGCCCATCACGATGCCCAGCCAGCATAGCCCCCTAGCCTAGCCAATAGACTCTTTTCAATAGAGTAATTCTACACGACGCCGTAGCTGCTTCCTCCAGCGAAGCTCATGAATTTCGACGATCAACCACCATATTCGTCGATCGCGTCTCCCTTTCCACTTTCTATCTTTCCCATCCCTTGCCTTGCCAAAATAGTAGCAGCAAGCCAGCCTAGAATGTCAGCCATTAAAAAAGCAAAGTCGAGTTAGTAGGAAAGTAAGGTTTTTCAAAGTGGCATTTGGCGCGGTTGGTAGAGAGGAGTGGCGTGCTGCAGCGGAGCGAGTGAACGGCATGCCTGGCCTGACTGAGGACGTTTTGTACCGGAGCAAGACTGGTCTGGTGTCTGGTCTTCTCTGGATAAAAGGAAGGAGCCTGTTCCATGTCCCTGAAGGTCTTCCTCGCCGGCCCTGGCTTCACTAAGCAAGTAGTCAATCGAGCGCGCGGCCTGTTCGCTCCTTTTCTCACGGCTGCGGATCGAGACTCGAGACTCGAGACTCCAGACATACCTAAACCTTCCTTCAACAGCTGGCCAATCCCTCGGGAAACCAGCTGCACTTCCTGCCGACAACACTGCGCAACACTCATCCAGACCCGAAAACGCTCCTTCCAACTATCTACTTACCTTCTCCTTGGCTGGGTCAACTTATCTGGGAACGCTTGCACGCAACTACACAGGTCCCTCTCTATGTTTGGTTTGGCAAAGAGACGACACCTTCCTTGTTAAACTGGTTAAGCAGTTTCATAAATGGTTAATATAGCACAGCTCATGTAATTCCAAGTTCTGACAAATGAGAAAAAGACGCTTTCAGCGGGCGCAACGCCCCTCATTAGCTAGTATACATTGATGGTCGGGCAGCTCCATATATAGGAATTGTCCCTGAGATTCGCAAGGGCATTAAATGATGCGGCTTTAAAAAGTTGCGGTGTCAGAGAGGGAGAGGAGGAGCGAGCGAGGGCACGCGGAAACGGTGATGACTCTGGTGGTGAAAGGCGAGAAGGAAAACTTTGGCCAGTACTGTAGAGAGCAGGTATAATATCTAGCTGGGCGAGAGTGGCGAAGAAAAAGAGGAAGAAAGGTAAAGGGCAGGTGCGACTATAGGTATCAAGGCAGCATGGCCTTGTTGGAGTGTGGAGATGTGCCCGTGGCAGGACGAGAGAGGGATGCTACATCCAATTATTAAAATTAGAGGCTCCGTCGCCTTCTGTGAAACAGCGTACGGAAAATGATCTCCCGATGCACCAGTCCAGCCCAGCCCAGCCCAGCCCAGCTTCTACCCCTTTTTACCGGGCAAGCGCCCTTGTCTCCCCTTCCCACCCTTCCTCCACTTTCTCTTTCTCTGCGGAGAATAGCTTTTTTGCTATCGAGAATCGACGTCGTTCCATGCGGCCGCACCATGAACCTATCAGACCTCCGCTCCGGGAGAAGGAGCTCGAGTAGGAACGCACACAGAATCTACCTGCTCTCTTTCCTCTCGCGATCCCGCCAGCCAATTCACGAAAAGGAAAATGAAGCTGCCTTTTCAGGAAACGCTAGCTTCATCGGTCATCCGTTTCAGGCTGGCACTTTTGTTCCAGTTTTCCTGATTGCCTGTCGCGTCTGCCGCATCTGTACATGTATACTATTCCTTATCCCGAGCATTCTCTCGAGATAACACGCCGACCACGGTGAAGGAGGCGGCGCGGCGGCACTACTCAGTCACGCAATACCCCCATCCCCCTCATTGCACTGATAAATTTATTCACGTTGTTACACATAGGTTAAGATGAGCGGGGCTAGAGCGCTCCAGAGGAAAGTCTCGAAATCAGGGACGAATGATATAATATCGGCTTCTGTCGGCTACGTAACACCGTGATGGTGATGTGTGCCCCGATCATTGCCGTCCTCACTTAATGCCTCGCATTCACTCCTTCATTTCATCGATACGGCTTTCAAGAATATTCAGCCTTTCACTCGGGCCCATTTCAGTGGGCCTCGCTGGGGCTAAACTGTAAAGGATATTCGATAGTAATACTGAAAGATAATCAGCGAATTGCAAAGATCTTTATTAGAGTATTGGCAGTTTTTGTTGAATCGAAACGATGAACAGATTGAAACATTGGAGATATACGCTATCCTGGTAATTATTGGATTACCTTGCAGGCATTTGCACATTGTTATTCTCCTGCCAATGGAATATACGATGTATAAACGAATCTAGGCGTTCCCCATCCTACAGCAATAGTCTGTTGACAAGAGGTTTCATCTTCTAGGGTAGCAGCAATAGGGTGGTTTGGAAGTACAGGAACGCGATGGCCAAACGAGTCTCCAACATCCCTCGCACCTCATCCATTCTCCGTCCTTGTTGGTTCCTCTACCTCTCAGTCATCCTGCAGCTTCACTCTCGCCCTCGCTCAGCTCCAACTCAGCTCAGCTCCAGCTTCTGCCTGACAAAAGCCGACCTTCGCTCTGACATTCACTTACCACATCCCAGCCTTCTTTCTCTCACGCCTCGTCCATCTCTCGGTTGTCGGCCTGTTGTTATACGTATATCGGATATCCCTCTTGCACCGATTGGTGCTGGTAAACGCAGAAATGCGAGCGCGAACGGCACCGAAAGTCTAAAGTCAGCCAACAATCAAGCAGATTGCACGGCACACGCTGCACCGTGATGAACTTCTCGCTCTGCGCGATAAGCCAGAGGAGGGAGCGACAGGCACAAAGAAGAGCCGTCATCCCGGCCGGCCGGCGTGTCCTTCCTCACGGCCTCGAGAGTTGAAAGGCCTCCGCAAGAGCACAGTTTATAGAAACAAAGTTGAAAGGAAGATTGCCGTTTCTCGCAAAACTCTCCACTCTGCCTGTCCACTGTACAAGTGGATTTATCAGACGACTAATCATCCCGCGGCACGGAATCTTAAAGCCGCAAACATTATTCTTAGCCCATTTCCGTACTATTCCTCGGCGCCTGGAGGAAAAACAGATTTGTCGCGCCGGTACCGGCGCGGTGGTGTGAAACATGAGAAAAGGGCGGAACTCCTTTCAAACGGTGCGTCGTCCTTCCTCGTCATGGGTTTTTTCCACCTACGCCCGGTGTTACGACCGTTCGAAATGGAAGACCTTTCACCTGGGTTTCCCACCGAAAAGATCAGCGAGGCCAGACGGATACCAGTACTGTTCTCGAGGGAGATACCACTCTTTCTTCCTTTCGAAATTCAAACTATACCCAGAGTTGAAGTCGTAGAACCGTTGACACAAATCTCCCGCAATAAGGTAAACTTTATTCTCATGAATGTCCTCTGGAACAGAGGACCACCGTCTAAGGAAATTCCGGACTTTCCGGCAAATCGATTTACAATTCCATCTCTAAACGGCGGGCCGAGGCATAGAATAATAGTAGGGCCGAGTCAGTGCTAAACTAACACCAACGGCAACTTTCCAAGACGGCAGTACCAATCTCGGAGAACTCCGCGTAATCCTTATTGCGTACCGCCTGACTAATCCCTCGAGAGGATAACCAGAAGAGCTCCGATTACGCTTGACTACTATCGGCCGGACGATTAGCGGGCAAATCATACCCTCCATTTATTTAATCTATCTTTTCATGAGAACGACCAATAGCCCAGTGACAATCAGGTATTCCGCGGGCGGTCTAGCATGCTGTAGTAGCTTTCTTGCGGCAACATCCTTCTCTACCTGATTACTAAGGAGCTGGCTGGAGGATATGCTCAAACAAGTTTCGTCAAACTGATGAGCGTTAGCCGAATGTGAAGGCATGGAGGAGATGGGCATTGGGCACTTATGTGCTGTGGTTGGCCAGCTGCTAGCAAAAAGAGAATGCGGCCCCTTTACCTATTTGTAATTAGCGGCGCGCGTTCTGCATACAATGCGCCGTCGGCACGACGCGGCGTGTCGCTCGAATTGCCAAGAAGCTTCCACACAGTGACCTTCCTCTTGATCCTCCTCTGGCTCTGCGCACACCCCGCGCAGACTCTTCACCATTCGCTCTTCGCCGTCTGGCCTGCTAAGAATCGCTTTTCTCTTCGGCTTCTTCGTCCATTCTCCGTACCACTAGCTACCTGCCTACCTCCTTTTCGCCCTCTTCTTCCCGAATCGTTCGTTATGCTGATATGCCGTCGCCTCAAATTCCATGCTTGTCGAACGATTGTTCGCTCTCGAGCATTACCGGGCACACGTACGAGCCCTTCTAACTCACCGGATTTCATGGAATCCTCTCCAGAATTCGATGCCACCCATAAATTTGAGAGTTGGAGAGTAAAAGTGCGCTAGTCCAATTCCAATTAGTAGAGGCATGCATCGCACGGCTAAATCTCGAGTGTCGCATTTGTTAGAAGCGAGAGAACTTCCTTTCTGAGAGTTGGAAACTGTGCTGGCTGGTTACTTGGCTGGCCCTCCATACTATAAACTGAAAGTTTCTCTGACAAGTGTCGCTTATAATACAATTGCAAGAGTAGGGGAGGAACAAAGCTCTTGCACGCTAGCTTACAACTTACAGCTTGAAAGCTGGCAGCATAGCTTCTCCCAGTTGTCCTCTTATTTGTTTGCCAAAATGCTGGTCGTCTTTCTTGTTAGATTGGGATGCACCTTGGGAGATGGGAGGCAGCGGATTTTTAGGAACTCTAAGAATGTTCGTTTGCACGTTATTCAAACCAGCTACGATTTTTCCCCGAAGATAAGGGCCTCGATATCAATCTCGTGGTTAGGCACACCTCAATCCTGTTACCTATGCAGTCGTCCAGAGACCCTCTCCCCGTTCTCGAGGATCCTTTCACCTTTCCCTTCACCGTCGACCAGGCATTTGTCATTCCGTTTGGTCCTCCGGGTGTCCGACTTCCTCTTACCTGGTACCTCGGCTCGGCCTCCGAAAAAGGGCCCTTCTCATTTTGGCCTTGAACCTCTCGTCTCTGCTCTCCTACCTACCTTCCTCTTACCCTACCTCTTCCCCTACCTCTTCCCCTACCCTACCCTACCCTACCCTACCCTACCCTACCCTACCCTTCGCACGAATCCGCACTCTCTCTTCCCTCGCCCATCGTCTATCTTTCAGCTTCTCCAACCGCTCCAACCTTCAGCAGCACCAGAAAGTTGCTGGTACAATCCAGCAGCTAAAAATTCGTGTGCACGTTTTCAACTCTTGCTGTACATAATCCAGGATCCACTCTCTCCTTTGCTTTTTTTAACCCTCATAGCGTGTGTATTAGCGGCGGCGATATTCACTACCGTGGAGGAAGAAAGTCAAGAAAGAAGCCAGCGGCCGACTAGAAATAAGTGGGAGAAATAGAGATTCGGTGGTTGGCAAAATTCGTGGCACGATCGCCAGACTTTCATGAGAGGTGACTCAACGTCGAAACAGCTGGCACCGGGGGTGGGGGCCGAGGGACCGAGGGACCGAGGGATCGAGGGATCGAGGGACGCAGAGCTCTACCTCCAATATCAGATCCTAAGCAGAGAAGACGACGGGGAGCGATTCGATCCTTCATGCCTCGCGTGAAACCATCTAGACACGCGTATCTCTAATGAATCTTCCCCACTATCGATTTCCCGCAGAACACCACCACCCATTACGAGAAGAGTGGGCAGCCGTGCGGTGTGTCTGTGAGAGAGGGAGAGAGAGAAAGGGTGAGTGTGTGGGAGGGTAGTGTGCATATTTACGTAACGCAGAAGCTCCGAAACCGAAATTTGAACGGTGCGGCGCTGTGCGTGCTCCGCTGGCAAGCGAAGAGGCAAGCAGCAGATCTCTCAAGAGGGATAATTAGAGGGGCAAATTGTCGAGCTGGTAGAGGTAACGCTAGGTACTTTGCAGAACAGGCAGTGAATGGCAGGCTTGCTCGTTTTAAGGCTGATTCTTATGGATGGATGGACGACGTGCGGGCATACACATATTTTTCTGGGGTTAATTCGACGTCCGATAGACCGTCGAGCGTCGAGCGTCGAGCGTCGAGCGTCGAGCGTTGTACAGGGAGCGGTCTGCAAAACCCCATTGCATCAGGGAGAGGGAGAACCCTACTATCCCTTCGTGCTCCATCTCCCTCTCACAGTCATTACCCTCTCGCGCCGTCCTTATCCTACTTGCTGCACGATTCCCCCGGATAAATGTTTCAACGCCCAGTAGGCTTAGCCACACTGGCGTATCCCGGCATGGTCTCGCAATCCAACGATCTCCTACCTTTGCTTTTCATTTCCCAATTCCAGCTCTGCTTGATTAACAAAGGTAGAAAACCCCATTCAGAGAATCCAGCACCTTGTCGAATTCAGCGAAAATGTGGAAGACTAACACCACGTTAAAAGAGGAAGAACACTTTCTAATTGTAGAGATTGCGTAAAGCCTCGATGAAAGATAAAGCCGAGCGTAGTTTCACCCGTGTAAGGTCATATCGCTTAGCAGCCGGCTCGGTCATCCACGGCTCTTGCCCTTTCCCTTAAAAACACGATCTGTCTGATGTGTACAGGATAGAATTCTCAAGGGGGGAACATGTGTTTTCAAGTAAGGCACTACGCCACTGGAAGGTAAGTAATGGCTGGATCGGCGGTTGCACGGGGTGCTTGGGACACTCGGTACGCACTGTACCCGTAGCCGATCCGACACTCGCTTTGCCTTGCCTCGCCTCGCCTCGCCTCGCCGCGGGCCCCCTCTACAGAGCCGACGATCCATGCGCGTCGCCACGCTGCGTCGCACGGCATTGCGCTGCGCGCTCTCTCTCCCCTTTTGCCGGGACGTTCGCCACGGGTTCGGCATGATGGAAGCCTCAGTCTCTGTTGAGTGTTGGCCGAGTACGGGTGGTAGGTTGTGCGCTCGTTAGTTTCCGTGGGTCGGCTCGGCGTGGCTTTTCGTTCGCCTCCCTCTCCCGCTTCGACCTTTCCCTTCACCCTTCTCTAACAACTGGCCTCCATCTCTCTCCTCCTCTCCCTTTCCCTCATCGCCCGGGAAGTAAGAGCAAGAGCAGGAGCGCGAAGTAGTGTTGTCCCTTGAGAATCAGTGATTGATGCCTGGTGCGCGTGAAAACTGTGGCGGCTGGTCGAGCGTCCGAAGGGAGCTGCGGTGAGAAGAGAGCCGCGGGCCCGATTCGACGCTTTATTGAGGACCAGCGGTATCAGTACGACGACGACCGCCACCACCAGCAGCAGCAGCAAGGTGTAAAGGATAACCAGAGAAAGCGACGCTGTGTTGTCGCGAGTGCGTGCTCTACTTGTGTGCAATATTAATAAGTGGGGAGCGTTAGAGCGTCAAACTGAAGAATCGCAACGGGAGCAAACACGAGGAGCAGCAGCGTGATCGTGTCGCAAGACAAGTTGGGTGCGATATGGATTGGGCGGAGAAGGCTCGCCGAACGTAAGTCTTCCAATCGTCTTCCAATCCCTCTTCCTATCTCTTCCCTCGATTCGTTCATTTAGTTTGCTTCGACTACTTCACTTCACCGATTCCACACTCCGCCAGGCTACCTCCGACTGTGACTCACTGCTCCAAGTGAGTGCGACTTTTCTTCTGAACTCGAGGACTCGATTCGATATGCGTTTGAAAGCGGGAGAGCTTTCACTCGTCGAATACTGGTCGGTATTTGTGAGTACCGGCTGCTCGAATGTCCGAGAGCAGTGCGCCGAATCAGAATGTGAACGGCCAGTGATTCCAAGTGCCAGAACATTTGTTTCACCACCTTGGAGCACAACGTGTACACCCTCCTATTCTGGCGGCGCGGTGTACCGGTCGGATGGTGGCAGAAAAAATTTGAAGTTCTCTAATCGATATAGTGTTTGGATATAGCGTGGTTGGTAGCTAGGGAGGCAAGCAGACATGGCAGAGCGAGCGACGGCTTGGTGTATGAAGCGCGCGATACGCCGAGGAGGAAAATACGGAATATCGTGGGACGCGGAGTGCGTGTGTATCGGCGGAAGAGAAGGAAGGAGCGAGTGCAGCAGCATATCCATCCGTGGGAGAATGGTTGCTCACCAAGTCGAGCTCTACTGCACCACGGCCGCGAATTGAGCGCGCACCGTGAAAGGTTCCGCGGAAACGTGCCTAGCCGAGTTCAAGACTCGACCACTCGAATTTTACAGCCATTCGCACTCACCCGACTCTTTTCGCTGCAAATCCCCTTTATAAATTAAAACATACTGAACTTGATGTGTAAATCCGTTTGCACGTACAAGTCATGCTCGATCCTGAAACTCTAGCGACCCTTTAATTCATACTGCGCTGGAAACAAGCAAATACTCTCCTAGCCCTCAATTGCCGACAACTTGATTAGGAAAAATCTGAGGGCGTAGATGGGAAAACGAGAGAGAGCGACTCCGGGAATCGTTGGATCCCGCTCGCGCAATAGAGGCGTAAAACTCACCAACAACATCATACAAGGAGAATCCGCTGTGTTTTTCCAGCAGTAATTCAACGCCAGTTTCCGTGTTACGCGCGCGATTAGCGATCACAGGTGACGCTGAATTTCCTCCGAGCATATCGCGCCGACCAACCGCAAACGCCGCTTTGATAAACTCCAGCATTACTTGAGCCCTTGTCCATATCATGGAAAACTTTCTCCACCACTACCAATCGTCCGTTGCGCTGCTTTTCAGCTCCTCACCATTCTTAACCTACAGCTAGCTTTTGTGTAATGAACTAGCAATGCCGAATTCCCGCAATATTCTGATAGATTTCGAGAGTCGACGGTGAAGCCGAGACACGAGAGCCGTCATATCATCGAAAGATCGCAGTGGTGCTTTGTTGAGCGTGCCGTCGTTATGGTGTTATCGCTGTGAACTTGACATTAAATCTCTCCCACTAATCGAGCGCAGTAAGTGTGAACCTACCCAGGGACAATCATCTTTCCAACATTTGTCAACAATAAAGGAAGAGTCGGTGCCAAAATATTAATAATAGGAACGGGAACGGAAGTTGAGGAAGTGGGAGGCCGCCACAGAGTTTCTGTATATTGATGAAGGTTAATCGCAATTTGGCAAAACAATTTGGAAAACGTCTGCAGTAGCCTCTTTGGAGGAAAGAGCGTCCCTCTGTGTCCTCCCGTGTTGGCATTGAGGTAAGGGGCAGCGGCTTGAGGTACTTTGCATTCAGCTGGCATGCTTCCCCAATATGGTAATACTTATACCACGTAGAGGAGACTTGCAATATTTGACAGGTTTGCGTATCGTTGCCCAGCTAGCGCCAAGTTTGTGGGGACTCGAAAATAAGAGGCGTAACCTGCATCATGGCTCCTTATCAGTTGGCCGGAATTGGTTTGGCTGTGTCTGCAAGGCAGTCTTTCACCGTGGGCGGAAGAAAAGCTCTCTCTTTCTCGCTCGCACGCAGCTTGCGGTGGCTGGCATACAATTCTTTCTTTCGGTTGGCGGGCGGGAGCTCCTAGGAAAGCGACGTGTTTCCTACTGATTTCAGAAGTAGCCATTTGTCTGGCTCAAGGAAATCTAGTACTCACGGATTGGACGTCGGAAGAGGGTGAAGAGGGTGTCTCACCGAGTGATCAACTTACATTTTCTTCAGAGCATCCACAGACGAGCCTAAAGCAATAATCCTCTGGTATATTCCGGGATATATCGCAGGCTCATCGTCGGGCAATGCCCGTTGAAACATTCGCAACAACTTGTCGTTGTCAACAGTAATAAATAGTAAAGACGTACTAGCGACCGCGCATGGACATTCATTCTGCCAAAATAATCGATATTCAACACTGTAACCTTGACCAATTGTGATTGGCGCCATATATCAAGTGTCGGGAGTACGAACCGCTGCTGTCCATAGCTTTTTTCCCCAATCTCTAGTAATGCTAGAGTCCCTATGTCGTTTTCGTTCGCCTCTGCATCCCCGACAGACACTTTCCTCTCCACTCCTCTCCCTCCTTCCCTCTCGAAATGGGTATATGTATGTACAGGCGATCCTTCTGTCGGATGCGTGTTACGCCACGCACGTGTTCTTTCCTTTTCCCCCTGCCAGAGTCAGCCACTCGATATGTAATCGTACGCCCGGCCCCTCCAAAGAAACGTTCCCGCGTTCCACGTTGTCCGCACTTCCCCTTTCGTTCTTTCACTTAACTATATTCTTTTTTCGTTTCTTTCCCGTTACGATTAAACACGTTCTTGTACTACCAGGAGGACATATCACAGTCAAAGTGGAGTACTTTTCGCGGCTTTCAACCAACAGAATGCCTGTTAGCGAATAGAGAAACCTTATAGGATATATAGGTATAGGACGAACTCGGTCTTTGCGGCGCGCGCTCCAAAATTTTCACTAGTACCAAATACGTAATCCGAACCAATCCTGAATTTCATCGAAAGCATTGGCTCGTTATGTGCCTATCACAAGGGTCCAGTGTTTCCCTATAAAGATGATCCACCCAGTTGCCCTAAGAACTGACACGATCGTCTAGTTTAAGGGGGCACTGAAAGTGAAGTAAGAGGCAGCATGGCAGCTTCACGAGGAGGCCCAAGTCCGGAAAATAACTCGGTCACTTCCACAAATGCACTTAGCTCGATCGACCGAGAGCGAGCGAGGAAAGCTGCTGGCTGCGGCGCGCGCTCTGTTGCAAAGCTGTTCCAGCGAGAGAGAGGGCCGCCCCAACCCCAACGCGAACCTGAACCAGAACCATAACCGCAATCGCCACGCGAACAGGGTCGATGAGTGACGCAGAGGGGAGGAGGATGGAAGGAGTCGCGTTCTAAGCAGCTCCCAGTTTATTATATTTATGCGCGAAAATAGCGTCGCTGACACCACCAGAAGTAGCAGGAGCAGCGTCAGCAGCCCCAAGTATGTATGTGTGCATGATGGGAGGTAGGTTTCGCTTCTTCTTCTCTTCGTAGAGAGAGTGAAGCGAATGGCTGGTGGATGAGTACACCATACTCCCGCGCGTTCTCAGGCGATCGTGTCGTCATCGGGTAGCAGCTGTTTTCATTCAACCTCGCCCTTCTTAGTTGGAGACTTCCTTTGCACCAGTTTTAATTGACGTGCAACGAACCACACTCCCCCCCCCCCCCTCTCTCTCTCTCTCTCTCTCTCTCTCTCCTTGTCGTGCGCTAGTGCGCACGTGCGTCTCCCTTCAAAAGCAGCAGCCTTCTTGCCGTGCCCTTCGTCGCTCAGCTCTTTCACTCGCCTTCCACCGCTGCCGCTGCCAGAACCAGAACCAGGGCCACCCCACCGCACTCACTCACTTTGATCTCAGCTTCTTTCATTGGTTGCTGGCTGTCGTATACGTGCTGACTGGCACCGCAGTCACACAATCGACGAAACTCTAGAGCCTAACTTATAATATGTGTATGTATGGTATGATGCTGGCGCGTCCTCGTAGTCGTACACGCTCGTCTTCTTGTCCCCAAGCACATTAAATAATGAATTAGGAGAGTAAGAGGCGGGTATTGGTGGAGGTTTGCAGAAAGCGAAACGAATCTGGGCGTAGGGTAGGGTATTATTCGGATAGTGTTCCACCTGCCACATGGGAGCGAGCAGAGCAGCATGCGTTGCCCGTATTTTAACGCTGTGAAACGGGTGGTGCGGCATCGCCAGCCGCCTGTGTGTGGTGTTGCCGATAATGCACAATCCGACTAACGACTCAATTTCTGAACTTAATATAACCGTTGCCTAACCAACGAGAGAGACAAGAGTGGCTAATTTACCACTAATGATTTTTCTCAGCTTCTTCCTCGTCAGCTGAAATGTCTAGTGAAAGGAAAACACTTTCCTCTGATGCCTGATGGGCACACGACGTGGCGTATACTCCACCCACCTATAAACATCCCAAGACTTGAGGAGCTTGCCAGAGTCTTACGGAGCCCCAATTGGAAGTTTGAACCCTCAGTCTATACGTCACCGAGAGAGTCACAAGAGACAGCATTAATCGAGCATAGTCGAGTGTCGCGAGCTCAATTTGAAGAAACAGTAGTTGGAGAGAAATTTATCTCGCAGCTCGCCGCATTGGCAGCAAAGAGCGAAAGGAAGGAATGTTCTTCCGGCTAAGAACAAATAGTCGCAATTTCAAGGGAATTTAAATACAATTGCGCTGCTGCAACTCGTAAGTGGCTCCGAGTCACCGACGATAAATCCAAGATCGTTCCACGTTGGCCCGATTTGGAATGCGCGCCTCGCCTCTCCTCTGCTCTTTCTTCCACTTGGAAAGCCCAACACCCCCTTCCACCGTGTCTTTTCGAGGTTATCGAAACACGACGAGAAGATACTTTATAAAGTTTAAACACTCGCTACTCCTCACACATGTAATCGCTCAATTTTTAAACGGCAGCCAATTGAAACAAGAGACGAACCGCAAATTGGATTCATCCGATAGTCCTATATTTGAGCGGTGCTTGCTGGCCCGCATCGAAGGAGGTTGGAGTTTGTGATGGTTGGTAACAACAAGCCTGTTAAAAATCCAGAACACGTAGTACGTTCCTGTATGGCAGCAGGCTGTGGTGACAGGGCGAAGGTGGACTAGGGCGGAGTGGAATGGCTTTTTCGTAATCGGCGATAAATATGTTTCCAAAGGTATACGAGACGGACGGTCTGCGTGTGCCTCGAGTGCTGCTGGTGCGGTGGTGTGGCCCAGTCTCGGCCCAGTCTCGGCCCAGTCTCGGCCCAGTCTCTCTGACTTGTGAGTGTCTTACCGTCGGCTGTCTGACCCATTTGAGAAACTTGCACGACTCTTGTTGCCACACACCTTCTACACCGTGTGCTCGATTATTACAACACTTTACGAATTACTAGCAGCAACAACGGCGGCGACCGGGCTGCGTAGAATACACATTTCGGCTTCATTGCTCCACTTCGTTATCTTCCGTTACTCGCATTCACAGATCTCTCCAGATGTAGATTCTCCCTTGCTACCTGACTCTTGGAGCTACCGCGTTCGTATACTAAGGTTCTTTCATAGATGCTCGGCAGTTTTTTTTAAGTGATTTCGTGTAAAATTTGTTTTTTGAGGCCAAACGATCTAAAGGGATATCCAAGTTTTGCCGGGGCCTGACGTAAAGGTAGATTAGTATAGTATAATAGTTGGGGATTGGAAACGCGGTAGTAGGAAGAAAATGAGAGCCAGGAATACAAAAGGCTTTGTATTATGATTTCGTGGCAGGGAGGAAGAGTGCGGCTTCGCTCCGGTATCGGTCAGAGCCCTCGCGACATGGGCAACTTTATCGGGCACACGTTGTGCGCTCTCTGATAAAAGGAGTATCAACCTTCGCGCAATTCATCCTCCATTTTTTCCCATTTTTTCTTAGATACATTTATTATATGGGCACGGAGGGTTGATAGTCGTGTCATCATCGTCATCGTCATCGTCGTCATCGTCATCGTCGTCATCGTCGCCATCGTCGCCATCGTCGCCATCGTCGCCTTAATGTGCAGAGCACAGCGTCAGTGCGCGCGCGCTTCGTTCTGATTCATGCTGTTTTCGACGAGACGCGAATCTCTTTCTGCTCCTCCCAGCACACACACAGTGGATGTAGTATGCGGTATGTCTCGTCGGTGGTCGGCCTGCGCAGACGGCATCGCCGATGTGATTTATACGCGCATGCTAGATGCGCCAGCTTTACATAATACACGACGGACACATGCAATGAAGAACGTTCGGTTCTCTCGCACGCACCAACAAGCAAGAAGCAGGCTTTCTCCATGCCTCGTGACACCCTCACGGCAAGCTCGATCTTTTTCGACTGGGTTATAAGAGAGAAAGGGCATGTGCACTTTCGGACAGCATGGGCCATATTTGGCCAAGTAGTTACTCGTACGAGTATAAAGGTTCGACTCTCAGAGAATCAAATCGAATCGGTTGTTACTCTCCTATTGGGTTTAGCGTCGCACACCTTCGCCCTCTATTCCTCTGATTTGGAAGCGAGGCAAAAATGACTTTCTGTGCCAATGCCGTAAGGAGGAGGACCTACTTGTCAGCCGGTTCAGGGAGAGAGAGAGAGGCTGGGAGAGGACAACCCCGTGTATGTTGGGAGATTGCTCATAATTTGGGAGCGGAAATATTTCTGCAACGGTAGATAGCCTGGTCGTACCACACGACGCAGAAAGAAGGTGTGTGTATAGTAGTTGGACAAAATGAGAGAGGATGGCAGATACCGTCAAAGAAAGGCTATGTGGCGGAGTAGTCGGTCGCGTTGCGCAAGGACAATAATGCGTAAGAACGTAAATTGACATTTTCCGTGCGAATAATGCCGGAATGGAAGAAGGGAGTTTTGTGTGCACGGACGGAGAGCGCGCTCATTTCTCGTATGTACGTAAGAATATGAAGGTCGTGAGAGCGGAGAAGTATCGTTGTAAAAGGCGAGCCGAGAGCCGAGAGCCGAGAGCCGAGAGCCGAGAGCCGAGAACCGAGAACCAAGAACTGAGTGAGAGCGAGTTAGAGCAAAGTCGAGAAGAAGAAGAGGCAGAGTAGGGGAGGACGCTGAGCTCGACTGGCAGAGCCGGTATGGTTCGAGGTCGATGCGGTACCGAAGAGGAAGCCAAGTTCGTGGCAAGCATCTGGAAAAGATTTCACCCGTAGAAGAATGGCGAGTGAGAGCGGTGTTTCGGACTTGCAACCCGGGGCGAAAGTTCAGGAGGTTATCGGCAATCACGTTTTGTTACTGATCTGCTTTTTCTCGCTGGTGGTTATCAGACTCCCGAGCAATGTTAGTACGGTATGCAATGCTCAGGGTGGAAATCTTATCGCGATGGCAATCTATTGAAAGTGCTTGAGTGCTGGCATAGACAAGCTAGCAGGTGACATACTTGGAAACTGCGAAACCTCTTTCGAATTGGAGGCTCAAATATCGAGGGCCGGCGCAAACTACGATTACATATGTACGCGCGCACAGCCAGCTAGCGGGCAGCCAAGCAAGGGGATCACACTGCAATTCTACCTCGTTTTTTGCCCCTCTGGTGTGTTTTCGTAACGTGAACTGCAAAGTGCAATGCTTCGCCGACAGGTTTCCTTTTGAATTCTCGGTCAAAGGCCTCTTTCACCAGTCCTTTGCCAACACTTTCGCAAAGTCTTGGTTCTCCTCTCATGGGATTGCCACTGCGATACTGCTACTCGGGTGTGTTCAGAGATCCCCCTCGTCAGTGTATCATCTGCGTTGCGTCTCGCGCCTCTCACCAACCGACCTACCTATAATTTGAACATTCAGGCTGGCAGACAAGCAGGCCTATCCTAACACCGATTCAGTGCCGTTCGCGGTGCAAGTGCAGCTAAAATGTAATCCGCCATTCTCCTAATTAGCCGAGCAAAAACATTCCAACATTAAGTCCCATCGTTGTCAATTCATTATTTTTATGAAGGAAAAATACATCTGCTTGAGTTGGATTGCTAGGAAATAGCAAATTGCTGCGTCAAGACTCCTATCTGAAACTCACACTGATCGTATCCAACGACGGGCAACGAGTAGCGACAATAGCGGAAGCGAGGCTCAAAGCAGTGCACAAAGAGTCGAGTCTCACCAGAGAAAGCAGACGAGGATGAGCAGCTACAAGTGAGTTTGCAGTAGACTGGTGAAACGGAAGGAAGGGTTCAGCTGGTGGGCTGTGGTGTAAGTGTGTGAGTGTAGGGTTGAGGTCCAAGACAAAGCGGGGACAAAGACCCAGATCTGGCTACGGTGTGGTGCGGGGCGTGCCTGTATGCCTGCCGGCCGTCTCGATGGAATTCCAGCGAGGGTACAGAGCGAAGGTGCTAGTGTGGTGCTGGGATGGTCTCTTTCCGACCCTCTGAGTTGCGAGACTCGAGACGCGGATAGACGGAGACGGAGCCGGCATGCTACTAGCTTTCGAGGTGTGAGCGCTGCTCAACACGACCCCCTCGATGCTCCATGTCCGCCGCAGCGTATACGTGTGTTCGTCCATGGAATACTTTCACTGGTTTCACGGCCAGGAGACACGTTTACACGATGCTAATAATACGCCCAACTCGCGCTCTTTGCAGTGCTTCTACCATTTACCCTCCATTCGATCCTCCAGCAATCCACAGCCGTCTCATTGTCAGTCTCATTCTCAGCCTCTACCTCTACCTCTACCTCTACCTCTACCTGAGCCTTTTCTGTATCCTGGCCTGGCATGGTCCTGCCAGTTCTCTGCCACCCCCGACCCTTCGTCCTCTCAAGCGGTCCAAGGACTCACCGTCAATAGCGCGATGACTGATCCTGACTATGCGACGATCTTTACCTCGAAACTATTTCAATTTGCAGTCCTTTAGAAATTTGCGAGAAAATTAACGTTGAGCCAGGGCTCTGGAATTTCTACCACTTCTTCCTTGGTGCAAGAAAACATTCCCCATTAAATTTCAGTCCCTGAAAATGTCGGGAAGACTGGAAAACATTGGAAAACCCATCAGAATTAGGTGAAATTAATTATTCTGGATGGCCTTTTCGTGTGATTTCGGTACAATTTAGACCTATACACGATTTATTCTTTGATCAATACTGATCCTCTGATTGGTTTCCGCCTTTTCTGGCAAGTACTGAAAAAAGAATGGTGAAGAAATCTGCTCAAGTATCAAACTAATATCTAGGTTGCGTATTAGCTCATGTTCAGAGGAATTGGCACATGTAACCAGTAGTTTGGTGTGGGGGGGGGGGGGGGGGGGGTATTGTTGACTCGTTGGCAGGATGTACCGACGACACGTCGGTTCTGTATATCCGCCGGAAGAAGCATCTCTTTGTCTTGGATGAGGTTGCATTTGGAGCTACTGGCTCGATCGAATCCGTCATCAATACGAGAGATCCCGTTTGCTCAAATTCTATAGATACACCGTACACTTAATATACCGTATGTTGCTTGCTAATGTATTGAGATACTGGCACGGGCCAAAATGTACCTCCAAATTTTAACTCATTAATCCGGTGTTGAAAGGGCAAGGGATACATTGGAAGCCCGCGCAGCGGGTGGTTCGTGTTCTTACGTAATTTGTGTCTATTAAGACGAAGACTTGAGAATGAACACTTTCGAGTCCCCCCCTTCGAAGAACCAGTTTCAAGTTTTAGATGTTGCCATTTGGCTTAAGCGCAACCGAGATTTTCTCAAAAGCCGGTGCGGCTTCAAGTGGTATAAGAGCTATTGCGTCTGCACCAGTAACAGCTTTTACCGGAAACACCTCGAATCTCAGTATACATCTCTCCTCCACGTAATCTCGGACTATGCGCTCAACAATCATGCTTGACCAAAGGCAGCCCTTAGCAACAGTCTCTCATGTTTGTCGTGGTCAGACAACAGTTTTTCGTGAAAAAGGCAATAAGGGCTGCCTAATTGGTGTGGTGCTTATAGATGGTGAAGTGCCATCTCCGAGCACATGTCGACGATGTGGTGTAACGAGGCTACCTTTGGATTCAGAGACATGTGCTAGCTCTGCGGAGTTTCGTTGTCATTAAATTAGGTAAGAATGAATGGACGGGACGAATACTCGTTCCACCTTCATTCTCTCAAGCTAAAGTTCCCAGCCCCACTCTCCCTCTATCCCTCCTTCTCACACAGTCTGTTGTCTTCAGTCTTCTTTCTTCGGTCGACTGGTGCACTCAGTATTTCATAGTGTGCTGTGCAGGATGTGTAAGTACGTGGAGAAGGGGCGAAGGCACACACGATGGGGTCGGGTAGCAGGCAGACAAGGTCACGGCTACCAACTGCTAGTTTCTTCTCCCTTTCTCTTACTCATCCTGCAGTCACTTCTCCAGTCTCGTCGTCTCCTTCTCCTTCTTCTACTTCACCTTTTTCATCTTCGACAAAGACTACAGTCGCAGCGGCGACGCAGTCGGCCATCTTGGGGAATGTGTAGCGTCATCGAATGCACCGAGAATAACAATAAATTATCCTCGCTCTTACCTCTCACCTTCTTCCCTAGCTCGGCTCGGCTCGGCTCGGCTCGGCTTCCTTGGCCTTACCATTTGGTCGTTGTCCTTATCTTCACCAATTTCGGCCAAACGTAAGTCTCACTATCTAGCTGTCTTCACCCGCAGCTCGGAGATGTAGGATAGCGGTATTCCTCTGGTTGGCCACTCTGCTCTGATAACTTGTACAGTTTTCTCGGGTTCATGCTTCTGGGTGTTCTTACTCCGCCCGATACAAATAGTAGAAAGGGCGTAAAAATCAAGCAAGCGATGTTTGTCGGCTAGCCAGGTTTCCAATTTACGTTCTGGGACATGGGTCCACGCGCAGTTTTTACTGACCTTCATTTCGTTCAGGCAACCTATAGCTGGAAGCAGCACGATCCAGCCCGAAATAAGACTCCCATAGGGAAACATTCGGGCGGTGCGACAGATTGACCTTTATAGAGTTCTGTCTGAATGGTTGCGATATACGTAGAGGCACGCGCGCAGCGCCTCGATTTTATATACGTAAAGATAAATCTATAGCTGCTGGCGGAGGGCGGGCCGGCGGGCCAGCGCTTTAATTCAAGGGGCTTAAGTAGCAATGCGAGAGTGGCACGTTGGTAGAAGAGGGCCGAGCAAAGCGAGTCTTGGAGGAGGGACAGAGAGAGAAATAGAACAATGGCGATTGTCTCGAAACGTTTACAGCCTAATTATGTGAACACGAGGCCCGAGCACTGTGGAGTAACAATGCTGTAACTCGTAACAATGTACGATTGTTCATTGTCTGTCCGTGCCTCTTCGCTTTTCTTCGCCTGCACGCGCGCAGCCTCCTAACTCCGTGCGCACCTTCCATATTTACCCCACACCCCTCACCAACACCCTCAAAAAATGCATCATCCCTCGGCAGGAAAGGAGTTTTCAGTTCTCTTCTGTTAGTAGTAACATATTGTCGATCGTTCGTCTTCTTCGAAAATTAACACACGGCTTCTATCATAGTTGTATGACAAACTTAAATAAGTATCTTGTATTACCAACATAATCAAGAGCGTGTAAAGTATTGGGCGCGCCGAGTTCCGAAAGCTCGCAGGCAGCATTCAACTCGACTCACGACCTCGAACTTTTCATAGCCTGCCCGTTCGTGACTCGGCGTCCTCCTTCTCTCTTTCCTCCCAGCCTGCCCCGCCACGCGCACACACACTTAGTCACTCACTCACTCACGCACGCTTTGAGTCTCTCGCAACATCCGGCTTGTCCTCCAAGGCCGCGCAAGATCACAGAAACCGGGTCGTTGAACTGTCACAGCGACAACGACAGCCGCTCTGTGCGATAAACGCACGTGCTGCACGCGTATATCGAGTGAGAGCACAAGAGCTCAGACTGTACTGCGCTTCTACTCTGATAACTCGCTGATAGCAGACAGACACTGGTTCCTCCCTGTCTATATTGGCTTCACTATTACGAGGCAGAATCGCCAGAGGAAGCGGCGGCAGCGGCAGCAGCAGCAAGCAATAAGCAGCAAACAGCGAGGAGGGGCGATAAGGGAAGGGAAGGGAAGGGAAGGGAGGGGGTCGCGTTTTCACCTCCTCGAGCACTTGCAACGACAGCGTATTCTCTGTATCCTCATTCATTTGTCTCCCAAATGCGTTCATGTTGGTAGAACAGGGATCTGATTTGTTTAGTGATTTGGGGGATTGGTTGCGACCCTAGCATTTGGTGGTGCAGATACGGAGAGGGTAAATAAAACTGGCGACAGTGGTAAGACCTTCTCAACGCTGACGGCCAGTTCCTTGCTGCCTCTTTCTCTTGTTGAGTGCCTGGCGTTGCACCGAGTCGCACGAGAACGTATCCCAGATGTAATATATTGTTCCACTTCCCACTACATAATTATTATGTCTGGCGAAATCGCGTCTCGTTACATTTGTCCACCTGTCGAAGAACGGCCGGGCGGCCGGGCGGCCAGGCGGCCAGGCGGCCAGGTGGCCCGCCGGTTAAAAAGGACGTCGCGCTACCTATGGAAGGATATTTTCTTACTCTGGACTTTGTCTGTAGTGTCGTGATGGAAGAGCGAATTAGAATAAAAGGTATTCACACCCCTGATAGCTACGGCTCGATTTCACTGGCGCCCACTCGTTTCTCAACTTGGCGTGGTGGTAGCTTGGCCGTCAGCGTGTCCATCTGGTGTTTGACTTATGAGGCTAACGAGCACGGCTTCCCTTTTCTTTTCATTTGAAAAATCTATACTTTTTATACTTGTCTATGCAAGAGCAGTTGTTGTAGTAGATAAGCTTTTCGGACCTCGGCTCGCCCATGCCACGATCTTCCTGATCGAGATAGGAGTGATGGTTAGGTTACTCTGCTAAAGTAGTGCGCTTGGTTGCAACCGAGGACGAAATTCCAGCGCGCAGGTCGAGAGCGAGCCGCAGAATATTTTGCGACGCAGGATCGTATCCTGCACCAAGGACACCGTCTTCGGGAACCAGTCTCTCAGCGAAAAACCGTGGCTCATCGGAGCCACCGCTCCAAGAATCTATGGATGTGTGCCTGTCCGAGCGACCCGTCCCGTTCATCGGTCCGTTCAAGCCCGCACGCCTCTCTGTGAGTCCGAGAGAGCGAGGAGAAAGGACCAAACCTCTACCGCTCGAGGCAAGACGCGCAGGCCTCTTCCTTTTCTTGTATTTCATTTTTCTCTTGAGACGATAGACCTTGAGAAAATCTCCTATATCCATTGCCAATTTCGTCGGCTCTGTCCAAAGTTATGAGGGGGAAAAATTCGAGTGTATCACATGCTTTTCTTAGACTAGCGCAGTAGTATGGGCTGGTGTTGCCCGGTAGCCAAGCCAGTCGAGTGGGATCGTCTAACGAAAATTGGATGGCGAAATTCAATGGGTTGAGAAAGCAAACAGTATAGCAGACAAGGCAACGGAGTGAGCGCTCGGCTGGCTGTGTGTATGTGTTTTGATACGCGAATTCCATGCCAACCGGTCGCGATAGGCATCGCGATAGTTATGCCGCCTTTGTTTCAGTGCACGCAACGTTTTCGGCTATCGTTACGTGAGCAGCACGCTCTTTTGGTTATAATAATTATTGTACTTCGTGTTTCGTATCGGTTCGAGATCGAGCACGCTCTACACTTGAAGCCAGTCTACTTAGTCTTGTAACCAAGTGGAACTATTAAGTCAAGAATTTCTACGAAAAAACATGCCGGCATATGCGAGCTTGGCATATACACTTGGGAAGGAAGTAGTATCCTTTGTCTTCGGGCAAGGTCTGTCCTTTATCTGCAACACGAGACGTTAGGATTCCATGCGCAACACTGGTTCACGCTCGCTCGACTCGACTCGACTCGACTCGACTCGGCTCGATCTCCCTCTCACCTTCGTGGCCAGCATAATTTCTCGAGCGCCGATCAACATAGAAACGTCCTCCTCTCGCGTTGCCCTAACACATCGCCTCGACTCGCCTCGCCTCGCCTCGCCTCGCCTCGCCCAGCTGGTAGCATTGAAGAAGCACAACTAACTGAATCGCTGGAGAAAAGGGGTAAAAGAAGAGTAAGGCTAATGTAAGTTAATGGACGGCCTGATATTGGAGTTGGATCGAGTTCGGCTGAAGGATGGGGCATCGCGCCGACAGAGTTTACCGATTAGAAATCAAGTTATTCAATTTGGAATCTCCAGACACGAATCTGTAATTGAGTGAAATCAAAGGCTGTATATGTCTTAAAAATGCGACGGCGCCATGGCCACAGCCAGTGAGCGGTGCAGTGCTTCAGTGAATGCTCGAGCTCCGTTGGCGGATAGGCGTTTCTCAGCAAGGCAAGGCAATTACTGACGTAGAATTATTATTAGTCCGTGTTGGAAACTAGCGGGAGTGAGGAAGCCTCGGAATACTAGGGGATAACCGTTTCGATTTTAATATAGGAGCAAGCTTAAAGCGGCGCGGTGTGCATGAGGGTGTGGTTGGCTGGGTATGGGTGCATACTTACTAGTAGATACATAGCTCGAGGCGGACGGACGGACGGACGGACGGAAAGGTTGTGCTCGCCGCTCCTGCCGTGAGAGGATCGCAAAAGATTTGAGACCCGAGGGCGACAGAGGAAGACCTGTTTCGCCAGGAGAAAACGCGGGTACACAGGCACCGTTTCTACCAAGCCGTTTCTATCGGTCTTTTGTGCCAGCAGCTGGCGAACAGGTGTTGCCGGATAGCAGTCAGCTGTTCCGGTTTCTAAGTCGACCTAACGCTGCTAAGTAGTAAAGTGTAAACGGCTGTTATTACCGGCCAACATGGCCGGACCTTTCTTATTTACTCATGGAAAACCAACTGGCACAGCAGCATCGCTTGGAAAAATATAATCTTTATTGCTCTCGGTGAAATTGCTGTTTCAGTTGAGCCGTACGGTTCACGTCGTACGCGGTGTTGCTTGCCGGAATACTACATATATATTTCACCATGCATATTGCGTTTCTCAGATTGAAATATCCAGTACATGAAGGACATTTCGGGTAGTCCAAACGATAAACATTGCTAAATGAGTCAAAAACCATCTCCGAAAACGAGGCTCAGGTGTTAGAGCAACTTGTGTGTTATTTGATTTGTTGTGATATTTTTTGAACAACGTATGTATATGCTGAGGCTGGTTTTCCCGGCATGCAATACCCGGTGATAGGCTGCGTTCATCCTGACACTTACGAAGAGCGTATTACGCGTCGTTTCGCTATTATTGAATGCAATTGACATCTGCCGCGTAGAGGTTCTGTACCGGTTGGCAACTGGTTCGCTCGTCGATTGCTGGCTGGTTCGCTAGCTAGCAGTGTCGAGCGCGATGAGCTGTATCCGCGATTTACGCCCGTCCTGTTTGATCGATTTGCCTCGCTGCCTCACCGCCTCGCCTACCCCTTTCTCCTCCAGGATAGTACTTCCGCTTCCTATGTAAATGCACCACTCCAATCACTTGTCGAAAACCCCCTGTCACTTTTATCGTCTCTAGGCACAAATATCTGCCAGTTGCTTATGTATTATTAAGTCGGTTTACTACTCAACTGCTGGAAGTCTTGTGAGACAGACACACTTCCTCCAGTTAACAGGCAGTTTGGTGCCACTATTTCATTTAGCCAGTAATATTCAATGTAAGCTTGCATCAGATCAGACGTCGCCACGAGTGGCCCAAGCTGCATGGCGCGACGGATCTTTTTCCGAACATTTTTGTCGGGCTACTTTACACAGAGGGACTGAATTTCCTCTCTGTCTCGCATTATGTGCCCCGCTCTCTCACTTATTCACTGCTGACGCGGGGAGGGTAGCAGTGTAGTGGAGCCGAGTGCGAAACGGAGATAGCGGGGAAGCCCGATAGAATGAACGAGGGAGAAGACAGAGGAGGGGGCGGAAGTGAAGGAGAGAGTGCGAGGTCGGGGGTGCATTTGGGGTTGGTCCCGTGTCGAGGCGGGGCAAAGGTGACCCCCACGGATCAATACCACCGACGGTCTGTTGCCACCATCATACTCCAACGACCGGCCCAGCCCCCCGCCGATTTCCCTGCGTTATCAAATGCTCCAATGGCCCTGACGTGTCTCCTCTGGACGCCCGGTACATTTCGTTTTCGGATACCTCGGCTCCGGCCTTGGGCGGCTCATCTTCCAAAAAATACAGCCTTTTCTCCTTCAAATAACGGTATTACGACAGAGAACAATCAGATCATAGATATCGAATGCGTTGTTGGTCCTCTGCTCGTCAGTGTCCCGGACTTGCAATTTATGGGAATGGATCGAGTCGGAGCACTGCGACGACGAATACTTTAATTGCGCGAGCAATGATGTAACGCGAAGTATAAACTCGTCCGCTTGCTCACTGCCAGGATTACTCAAGTATGTACTTTCACCAATTGCTACAGTGCGTGATACCGTTGAAGATTGGTTGGCATGGCCAACGCACAGATAAAGAGCACATTAATGGACGTGGAATGAAGTACATACTTGGCAATGGTCAGTACCGCGTGGCCGGTTGCAACGACGCAACTCTGAGAAGGCACAGCCTACTATTAACAACTTACTATAACTTACTATACTTACTGAATGTAGCAACGATTAAGCAGACAAGCAGATAATAATGGACAAGACTAATAATAGACGTGATTTTCATTGCAGGTACAAAGCAAATCGTTGCTTGAGCGGGGGTGGTAGCCGCGGCGGGAGCAACGGTGCCGGCGGTGCCGGTGGCGGCCTAGGAACCGGTGCGGGCGGGGGCGGGGGTCGCGGCAGTGTCGGTAACGGCGGCGGCGGCAGTGGAGCCGTAGTACTCGGCGGCGTCGGCGTCGGCGTCGGGGTCGGGGCCGGTGTCGGGGTCAGAGGCAGCAGCAACAGCAACAGCCCCGGTAGGAGTGGCGGAGGCGGAGGAGGCGGCGGCGGCGACGGCGGAGGGGGAGGGGGAGGAGGAGGAGGAGGAGGAGGAGGAGGAGGAGGAGGAGGAGGGGGAGGAGTAGACGGTGGCACGGTGCCCGCTGCACCACCGACCACTGGCCATCACCACCACCACCACCACCACCACCACCATCATCACCATCATCATCACCTCACGACCACGACTACCACAACTACCACCACTACCACCACCACCGGCGGCATCCGATTTCTCCGACACAATCGTCAGATACAGATACCTCAAGTGCACGTGGTGAAAAAGTGCAACGAGCATCGGCACATCCCGCGCCCCCGTCAAGTTCACCATCCCCATCGCTACCTCTATCCGAGCATGATCATGGGCCAAAAAGTTTCAGGTCAGAATCCAACCCATCGTGCTTTTTTATTCAAGGCCCAGTTCGTAAAATATGATTAGTGTTGTTAACTACCTACGTACTAGTAAACTTTTAATGCCGAAGGCACTAAGCAACGAGCTTAGGACATCCCGGCCAATTATTCTCCCAAACCTCCTTACAGTCAAATTTTTCGCAACCCTCAACCAATTCCTTTTGGGCTTGGAACACATTGAGAGACTTGGTCGCGCAAGTTCTAGTAGGTGACTTGCCGTCTGACAATTGGTATAATTTACTAAATGGTAAGAAAAGTGGGAGGAACAGGACAATTTGGCTGGCAGTTATATATATCGTGGGGAAATTCGTAGAGCACATTGTCCAGTATCCCAGGAAAGAGATGCGCCGATAAAACTAGCAATATTTTCTCGTAGATTTGTCAGGCTGGTGACGTCGATCGATAGGCGGGCAGGCAGGCAGGCAGGCAAGCAGGCTGACGGACCGCCGTAGTGTTAGCAGCATGAAATTTATGATGCAGGATCGTATTGTAATTGTAGTAGGGATAGGAAGGCCTAGAAAGGTTTCGGGAGGGTCCGCTGGCCGAAAAAGCAGAGACGTGTCGAAGCAAGGCTAGAGGGTCGGCCGGATATACATAGTACCGTGAAAGGCCCTTTCTATTAGTAGGCCTCGCCGTTTCGGGCGCTTGAGGGACCCTTTCAAATCCTCATGCTCCTTCCCAAGACCCTTCACTGAAACCCTCGAGCGCGCGGCAACAGCTGCCAGAGCAAATAAACCACTATCCAAGGATATAGCGTGCCTGCCGACCTCAACGGCCCGGCCTTCCGACAACCTCTCAAAATCTTAACTCAGGCATGCTGGGCACGCTGGCATGGAGGTCTTTTCGTTATTTTTCTTCCTTTTTTATCACCTTCGTGGCCAAATCCCGCTTTCTCTCTTGCTAACTCCGGCCAGGTATATGAACGCAGATTCTATTTAATAGTGGCTGCTTGCCTTGGTAAGGGATGAGTTTTTGGGAAAACTTGTTGCTTGTGTTAGCTACAATATAGCCACAGTTTGAGAATTATTAGATAGATTTGCTGGATAGGACTGGGCCACGACTGGACCATTGATTTACGAAGGAAAGGGTAATCGTTATAAGAACGATGGATTTCTATTGTTTAACAGGTGTAAAGAACATTTTACGCGAAGCCGGCACCGTAGCAAGCAGTGGGGTGGCCGTCGGTAGCACGACAGTCACGACGTACAAGCCAGTGGTACCAAGAGAGCTGGCACAAGACTTTTCAAGGCCAGCGCGACTTGACGTCCTCCTCGACATGCCGCCCGCGTCGAGAGAGACGCAAGTTCATCACAGCTGGAACGCCGATGATCGTAGTCTTAACATATTCGTTAAGGTGCGTTATTATTGGGAAAGAATGGAGCAGCAGCCAGTTGGACTTGGAGTTGGAGTTAGTTGGATCAATGATGAGGTTTAATTGATTTATAGGAAGACGATAAGTTAACGTTTCACCGGCACCCTGTAGCCCAAAGTACGGACTGCATAAGAGGAAAGGTCGGTTACACGAAGGGAATGCACGTGTGGGAGCTCTCTTGGAGCACGAGGCAAAGGGGCACGCATGCTGTGGTGGGTGTCGCAACCGCAGACGCACCCCTACATAGTGTCGGCTATCAGAGCCTCGTCGGTAACAACGAACTCAGTTGGGGCTGGGATCTTGGTAGGAATAAGCTCTACCACGACTCGAAAAACAATAATGGTGTCACTTATCCAGCCCTCCTTAAGCCTGATGAAACGTTCGTCGTACCTGACAAATTCCTCGGTGAGCAAGTGTTCCATTCGCCTAACTTTGTTCTCGTGCATCATTTTTCCATATCGATTAATTCGACGTGCTTACCGATTTTCCAACAGTGGTCCTCGACATGGACGAAGGCACCTTAGCATTCGTTGTTGACGGCCAGTACCTTGGAATAGCATTCAGAGGCCTCAAAGGCAGGAAGCTGCATCCGATAGTCTCAGCTGTCTGGGGCCATTGTGAAATCACAATGAGATACATCGGTGGACTCGATCGTAAGTATCATACTAGTCATTGCCAATCAATCATTTGAATCACGTGGAATCGATGCTTTTATTATTTCCATTGCCATTTTCACAGCCGAACCCCTGCCACTTATGGATCTGTGCCGAAGAGTAATACGCCAGCGAATTGGAAAGGAGAAATTAGAAGAGAAAATCAATTCGCTGAACCTACCGCAAGCAATGAAGACTTACCTCCTGTATCGCGACAGAAGGTAACTACGGATGGAAGCGCGGCAGCGCGCTGCTAACTCGATGTCCGCTAACGCCAGCGCGCTAGAAAAAAGCCAGCGAGACGCACAGGAGAACGCCCGTTACACCCTCGCAATCCATCAAGCACAACAGTCCATTAATGATCGCAACCGAGATCTACGTTATTTCAGTCCAATCTTAGGCATGGCGTTACGAAAACGATCGTCCTTGTCCTTGTCCTTGTCCTCGACCTCGACCTCGACCTCGACCTCGACCTCGACCTCGTCTTCAATGTCGCCCTTGGCCTCGTCTTCGTCCTAGTCTTCTTCGTCACCGTCGTCATTGTCGCCATTGTCGCCATCATTGTCCTCCTCTTTCTCCTTAACGTCTTCGTCTCGTCAGCGTCACTACTCTCCTCCTCCTTGTATACATCCTGTCTCTCCCTGAGTCTTCGTCGCCACCGCCGTCGTCTTCGGCCGTTTTGATATCGTTATCGTCATTGTCCTAACACATGTTGTCACTGTTAGCCTCACCGTCAGTACGTTCGATCAGACGACGACGCACCTGGTGAAGCTGCTGAATTCGCGAGGTATATATCGGGACTAGGAAATTATTTAGGCGATATCGTTGTTTTGTATTTTCACTGCGATTAAAATCGTAAAGTCTTTATTGATTGTTATAGCTGTACGATATGGGCGGTGCGACATTTCGGTATGCTTTCGGCATCGCCCAGCGCTGTATTCCTTTCTTAAGATCTCGCGTTGCTAGGGAGTCTTGCGTGCATGAAGAAGGAAGGGAGGCAAGTGTACAAGTGATCCGATTGCGCGCGAAGCGAGCAAAAGCAAGTTTCTCAGAAGCACGTTGCTCGATAACAGAGAAGAGTGCGATAGGACGACCACGAACCTACCTCGCTTCACAGTTGGCCAGTAAAAAGTTAGACTTTAGTTGAGTCTGGAAGCCGGCACACGGTTGACATTACGACACTTAGTTGAGCGAAGGTTAGCGGGCTTGTTCTAGTCCGGCCACTGCGCGAGCAGAACCCAAGTATTTTCATGTAGAATGGCATGCGCATCAACGAGTTCCAAGAACATAGACATACACATAGCCGCCACTATCAGCTTGTATGAAACGAAAGGATTGGAACTCAACACGAGGAGAGAGAGCGATTATAATTACATGAGCAGTATATCGCAGAAACAGTGTAAAGGAAGAAGCCTGCCGAACGAACTGCCACCTTCCAATAGACTCATTTCCACGTATTCAATAAGCATGCTAGCTCTAATCAAGTATGGTGGTATGCGTGTATCGTGTATGAACATACACGAAAAACGACTGGAAGAGGATGCGTCCACAGCTTGCCGTATTCTCCGTTCTTACAATGAGGGCGCGGGACCCAAGAAAAATAGGAACTCTTCGAGCCGGTTTGGTGTAAACATGGCAATTTACAGAATAATTGTACGCATAAAGCCAACCAGAGTGGGAAAAGGAGAGAGGAAGAGAGGGAGGGAGAATGAGTGAGGCTGGGAGTTGGGGGGGGGGGGGGGGGGGGAGAATGAGCCAGCAAGCACGAGCGGGATATGAAATGGAATTATCTCGATTAAGTTAATTAAAATAATAAACCAAGAAAAAAACCCTACCCTATCTGCTGTTAGGGGAAACGACTGAACACGGGCATTGGCAGTGTATTCCGAAGAAGAATAAAAACTGTTGTCCGATATACTACGGATAACTGGCGGCGATTACGGCGGTTACCATGGTGATGATGTTAGCGATGGATGATAATGATGAGGATAATAATGACTATATCGGGCGTGTAACTACTATACTATTAGCATGACAACTTACGACTGGTCCCTAGTAACTATTCTTACGTTTGTCGTTTAGGCTAGTGATAATGCCGATATCGGCAATGTCGATTTGTACATAGGGTATAATAATTATATTAATACTATCTACCAATACGACGATAAATGTGTCGTGGGTGATGATTGTATCCGAGACCGCGAGAACGAACCGAATGCGAGAGAAACAAACTACTATCTAATACAAGAAGCACTATATAAATATATATACATATAAATATATATTTTTTCGTCGCGTTCCTTCTGTTCGTTACGCGTTCTTCGATTCAGCAAGCTCAGTACTCGCTGAGGGACGGGACGTTCCGACTTTTCACGGCAGGTCAGTACCGCGCATCCTCTTCTATTCTCCCGGTTCGACGCGTCTTCCAAAACGTTATTCTAATGTCCGCGAAGATTTATCACCGCACAGATCGCGCCACTGTGTCTAGACATTAGTTACACGCTAGTTTTTCTACGAACTTGAAAGAGTCTTACCTCTTGGATGGCGGTCGGCCACATTTCTGAGTCGATAAGAAGCAGGAGGCTTCACTTCCGAACGCCCTCGCCGTTTTCGGGCACGTACGGTGTCTCGCACTCGGCAGGTGTTATCGGCCGTTCTCTTGCGGTCCTCAGTACGCACACCCATTCGCTATCTGTAAGGAACAGCTTCGCTTTGTGCGCGAGAAAACCGAAGGTCTGCGCGACTACGAATCGGCCAGAAGAATAAGCTTGAGAAGTTGGAGACACTCGCTGCTTGAGAACGTACCGCTAAAGAAGGAGCGTACGAACGAACGAACGAACGAACGAACGAACGAACGAACGAACGAACGTACGAACGAACGAGCGAACAAGCGTCGTGGGGATGTGCGGTTCTCTCGAACTACGACCAGTTAGAGCGTGGTGCATGTTGCACACTCGCGGACAACGCCGGGAATGACGGTTTCGCTACTGAACTCGTGATTACTGAGAGATGATTATGATAGGAAATTATTGTGAATTTGGGTAGTCCCCTTAATACTTTGTCATGTGCGGCAGTATGCGAGAGTCAGCCTGTCTTGTTGCTTGCATGTGGCACTGACGGCGTTTACGCGGTTAGCAGGTGATTGGTACGATGAAAGAAACCAAGAGAAAACGGGGCACCGTCTGGTGAAATCAAATGTATGACGCTCTAATGAGATAAATTAAGAAATGTAGTCGGTTAAAAGAATAAATTTCAACTTTGAGGAAAAATTGCATATCGCCGCCACGTGCTGTCCGCACTATTTTAAACGGATGATTTCTCTGGGGGCGTGTCGCGTTTCGCGTTTCGAGCATCAGGCAGGACAAACCTAGCACTTAAGAGTATTGTACATACTATTAATAATGATTAATATTAAAATTATTATTGTATCGATCGATAGTTTAATTGTTTAATCGATTATCGTGTTAGTCGGCAGAATTGTGAATTCAGTTTTTATACGGTAGCGAAGATTCGTGATGTGATCGATCGATCGACGATTCATTACAGGGGCACGGCGATCCGAGACACTTCGCAATCCCGTTCGTCCGCGAGCATAATTTCCTTAGATTGAGAATTGCATCGGCGATTTGACGTGATACTGAATTGCAGCGAATAAACCAAGTGAAAAGTACTGAAACGTGTCCTTTATATCATCGCGTCGTTCTTACTCCGTGACTTGGCCAGATCTCTTGCTCAACGATTCCTGAAATCACCTCTTCGCGAACACCTGATATACATACATACGATATATATCCGAACGAAGCTGTTACTTGCCCAGGACTTGTGCGCCCACTATTTCACTACCAACTACTGGATTGGACAGCGTCGAATTATACATTGGATTCCAATCCTTGCTTCAATCTTGCGAGGGAGCCAACTTATCGACCGATCATCTATTACTTACCGGTCTTCCTTACTTTCGCAAAGCAACCATGGCGTAAAGCTCAAAAATTTATATCCCCACCGGTCGGTCGATCAATAGTGTGAAAAAAAGCAAGAAGAAAGAGAAGGATTCGCGGTAATACATTCAGCTAGTGCCAGAGGATGAAAAGGGAGAAGGAGGGATGTGTTCGCTTCGTCGTTGGTATTCGCCGTGCGAATCATATTTTTGCTGGAGTGAGTAAGTGCCCTATAGCCTCGAATGGTCGGAAGATGAACCTTTCTCTTCCTGAGTTATGCACGGGTCTTCTATCAATTCTAAGTGCCACGAGCGCTAGGAGGACAATGAGCGAGCGAGAAAGATGTATGTAATAATTTATTACGGATGCAATAAGCAGACGGACATATGCGGTCGAGAGCCGCGATCGGCCTCCCGCCGACGGAGAGGGCGAGCTAACGACGAACGAATGAATGCAAAGTGTGAATGGGCCATCTGAAGCGAGTGTGTTATGCCGCTGCTGAACGAGGCCGTTGACGCAGTCCGTTCTTTCCGCTTCTTACGTCGGCGTCGGCGAGAACACCGTCTTTCGGAAGTGCGACTGCTGCTTAGCGAATTCTCGCCTTTTTCAGTTCCCTTTCTAGGCTGGTTCTCATGGTGGCTGCAACTCCCACTACTGGCATTATATCAAACATCCTCCTTTCCTATGTTCTTCTTGGCCCCTTTGACAGCCAGAGAAGGAATAGTAACACTCTCATCATCATCTTCTCATTGATCGTGAACTTGCTGGATTCCCTTCCAGATGTTCTTGTACTTCTTTCCTGTACTCTGTTGTTGCCTTCCTTTTGTAAGCCTGGACTATTGCAACGAGCGATCTCACATCTATTTAAGCGTACGACTATGAGTTTAGCATGGTATTTGATCTATAGCAGCGAGCTCGCACGAAGAATTTATAAATATGTAATGCCTTAATGTTAACAATAATAATGGAGTAGCGTTACTATACGAATTATTAGTTTCGCCGAGCTAGCAGAGGGGCGAACAGTATCTATGTCCGGCGACCAATGAAAACGGGAAACGAACAAGAGCAAAGTGGTCAAACGGACGGTCTAACAAAATGTAAGCGCGGTGCGTGTGATCGGTTGTCACCATTCTGTTCGTGATTTGATATTTTTTTATAATTCCGACGACGGGAGTGAGAGAGCGAGAGAGAGAGAGAGAGAGAGAGAACGAAAGCGCGAAAGTATAGGCGAGGAAGAGGAGGCGTGTAAGTGGAGAATGTATAGAGCGGACGCTATCTAAAATAGTTCAGGCTAGATGTCGATGTTTGTAGCGGATAAAGAACAAAAAACAATACAGCATATTGTAATTAAAATTAAAAGTCATCAACATGGTTGGTTTATTCATTCGCTCCGAGTATAGTACACATCACTGCCATGAGTGATACGTTTAAATAGCAAGTTCTAATCGGACTCTTAAGAGGTGGCAGTGATTATGTATTGTTCAATCGCAGCTCCTAGATTCAAGAGGTTTTCCCCGACTCTCCAGACGCCGAAGCAGGGTTGAATGAAAACACAGCTATAAAACAATCCCTATAAAGTACGTTGCAATCCTCCCCGCGAAGCCCAGCCGCACCGGCATCACCCACCAATCGGTCCCAACCTGGAGTTCCTTTCAGGGATTCCTTAATGCCCCGCCTGAAGAGATATTTATTCTTTCACTTTCTATGCAAGAATTTGGGAATCTGGGCTAGTACTTCTCGCCTCTTACGTCAAATATTTGGCCAATATTCTACCAGCAGCCCCGAGGTCACCGAGGAGTTTTCGATTTTCCAGACAAACCGTTCTCTGAATGCATCTCACCCTCGCGTCATCATTAAGAATATCTTCTTGCTCGGGAGTCTACAAATTTTGCAAACCGTATGCTGGATTAGCTATCTCGCAAGTTTTTCAGGTAAGAAGAAAAGCGTCTTACCATCGAGTTAAAATCGTATGTGGTGTATAGATCCCTCTTCTCTCTAAAGGAAGCAAGGGATTCTATTAAAGCTTCGCGCCGCTTTACCGCGGCTATCGTGTTCTGTATAATGGCGAAGAGAATCAGTAGCCCGATAAAGCTCACTACAACCATGTGTTTTGAGGATGGGCCGATCGTCTGCTCGAGGGCATGTCCCACCGGATATCCTACTCCCAGATAGGGAGGATCGTACACGTAGGGAACAGCTAGGCTCCTCTGGTACATTAATTCCCGCTGCGGCTGTGGCTGCGGCGCTACGACAAAATCAGTAAGTTGTAAGAATTACCAAGTTGGGCCTTGAGCAACGTCCCGGAAGAGAACTCGAGTAATTCTTCGGCTTACAAAGGACAAAGAACATTACCCATTATATCATCTTTTTTCACGAAAGAAACGCATCTTCTACACCAGCAACTCGTTCAAGATTGTGGGTTGGCATATTATGTGAGAAATGAGAGGTGGGTGGTACGTTACCAGGGAGGAAATAGTTGCCGGGTAAAATGGGCGAGCGGTTGGGCCTTGCGGCGGAGTGGCTCACATCCGGTGGGATGGCAGTGTCAATTTTTCCATCGCCGGTTTCGCTCGAGGCTGAACGATTGCCCTCAGTAGTAATTAGCAATGGGAGAGCAGTCAGCAGGAGAAGAAGTCGCATCGGGGAGATCGGGGGGCACATCTTCACTTTCAGTCAGTCCGAGCGAGCGATTAAACTTGCCTCTCTCACTGCCGTTCTTCAGGATGATCGAGAGTAGGAAGGTCCAGCCGACGGTGCCGAATGCAACTGGTGTAGAACGCACTCGGCAGCGAGCTCTTAAGAAACGGACCTTTCGCCAGGAGGCATACTGCCTTCGTCATCACATTATCGTGTCGATGCAGGCCAAGTGGCAAGAAAAGTGGATGCATTTTCCTCGGCCATCTCCATCATCCAAGTCGCCGAGCCGAACCACTGAATCCATCCAAGCCAAGGGAGATTACGGTGAAAACAATTGAGCCTTGTTGGGAGGAGCGTACAGAGCCGTGCCATGCCATACCGTCTATCAGAAGCAAGTATGATCACGCTTTTGCAATCGACCCATGCTTCATCGTTCTTCTATATAGTATATGTATTCAGGTCTCATCACGTATTGTGCGTTACCCCGTAAGAGAAATAAATCGCACGTACCACTAGCCACCATAAGGAGAGCGCGATTTTCTACTCCACTTTCGCTCGGTAAAATTCAGTGAGAAGGAAGAGGGCAGTGATCACTTTTAGCCACGTTCGCGTGTTCAAAACATTAAACGCTGTATTTCAATCACGCGATCATATAAACCTAAAGTAGCGTGAATGAAAATTTGGTTGTAACAATAGCATTATTAGTAATAGAGTAGACCAAGTGATGATTGCGGATAACGGTAGGTCGGCAATGCAGGATGAAAGCGTAAAAGTGCGTAACAGTGTGGAAAAGTGTGAGGCTGTGGATGAGGTGGGCTTGAGTGGAGTTGAGTAAATCGGTGGGTTAGGCCGGCTGGTGAAAGCAAGGGGTTGCTATGGCGATAGGTCGGCGGTCGGCCGAGAAGCGATCGAGTGATACTGAGAGTAGCCCGACGGGCCAGGACGCCAGAGGGACCTTGCCAGGGACTCGTCTGTCTGGACGGACCTTTTACTAAAGAGGATGATGTTCCTCGTTCTGTCTGTCTGCCACAGCCACTCCGACTGCGTTTTACTGCATCGCACTTCGTTTTCGTTCACCCGATCCCACACCACTGATCCAACATTTTATTGAGTGCTACATCGGAAAGGATAGCACGATTCAGTGTCAATTACAGGGCCGTCCCGCCAGCCACACTGCCTCACAAAAATCCAGAACGTCACGGTTACCATTGAACTTTGTAAGACCGCGAGATACGTGGTTCCTTTCGCTATTACGATCGAATATTTGTCGACTTGAAATAATCTCGTGAGAGGTGCAGCCTTCAGTGTGCGCTCATTTCTAGTGGCTGGGAAAAATGGAGCATCCCCTGCAAGATTGCTTATTAATAGAGGTGTACGCGATCCGCCACCCCTTTTATACGGCACAGAAATAAAGCAGGGCGCTCGCGATAGCAGTTTATGGAAACTTGGTGCTTCCAGGCGAAAGGGAGTCAAGTCAGTCCGCTCGATCCGCCTTTCCTATCGCTTAGATTACGTACTTGGGCTGTAACACTTGTGTGCTCACTGGAATGAGAGCATTAAATTGTATTGTTCGCTCGTCGTGGTACACCCACTCGATTTGATTGTTCTGGGGTTGGTGGTTAACCGTGTAGAAAAAATTTCGTTTTTTCCTACCCTTTGAGCATTGGGGCTGACTATCGGGGTCATATCGATAGACGAGCCGCAATTTTCCTCCAACGCGGGGCCAAGCAGCTGACATATTTTTAGATCGCTTTTGCATCATCTCGTCCTAACCCCTCCGTGGCTCCCGACACCTGTCACTCCTTTTAATACTTGCCAATCGACTCGAACCGGCTGCCCTGCAGTCACGGTACCTTCTTATCCAATGGTATGCACTTCCTCAACACACATCTCATTTCTCCTCCTTATTCCGGTAAACATTTCTACAATTCATTTAGAGGCTCTCGAGGGTAGGTCAGGAGTAACGATGACAGCTCTGAATACACCAACCCTTCACTTCTCAGCACCCACCCGCTAATCCTCCAACCTTTTCTTCTTCCCGCCCTCCCCTACCAACCCAACTTTTTCTCCTCTCATCTTCTCTTATCATCACGACCTCCAATTTTCCTCTACTCCCTTTCATGCCCGGCACGACCCACGTCCAGTGCACGAACGGTAGAGCTCAACTTCCAGCAAAGGTGGATTATTTTTGTGCACAACACAATTATCTATTCAATTAATCGATCGAACGATCGATCGTTCGATCCGGAAAGGAGAACGAGCTTTAATTATACGGCCGTTATAATGCGATCGCGGGGTTGTCGCTCTCCCGCGAAAGGGATCACCCCGATCGCCGAGCTATTTTCGCTGGATGCGTCAAGTAAGTATTATCGCCCGATTATAGCGTAACAATATTCTCTCAGCCTCTTCCTTCTACACACATAATATTGTACATGTACTGTATAACACATATACAATATCCATTCTATATAGCTTTGGGTATTTTCCACGTTTTCTAGTCTTCCCGACTGCTTCAGGGGCTGAAATTTGATGGCGAATTTTTTCATGCATCAAGGAAGAAGTGCAAATTTCTGAAGGGCACTGACAAAAATTTAGCCCACCGGCTGATGCAAAGCGAAGTTAGCAGTTGGCGAAATTAACAGAAGTTAACATCCATACAATATTGTATGTATGTATATCATATTGTTAAAGCTACACAGGCCTTTTCTACCTCTTTATGTCTTATAGTGTCGTTCTCTGGATCTGCTAGTGCGCAGATTCCGTCAAATCACCGTGGCCTATCGGATATACTATCGCTTAGCTTATGCGGTTATACTTCGAGCCAATGGAGATTAGTAAAGAGAATAGTCTATATTACTAAAAATTGATTCAAGAACACTGTGAGAAACGATCACGGGGCAGGCATTTCGTATTGCCCATTGATTTTCTCGCTTACTAGAGGCGGCACGAGCATCTTCTCTATCTAACCAGACCAACACTCTGGCTCGACCGAGAGTGGTGAGCTCGAGGCATACGATTGCTGTTGAGAAGAAGGTGCAGATTGGGTAAAGGGAGCGGTAATAGTGTATGACAGAACTAGAAGAGGATGAAGAAAAGTTTCGAGCGTATGCAGTCGAGAGTGTGGGACACACACATATATATATGTATAGAATGTGTGTGTGTGTTTGTGTGTGAGAGAGAGAGAGAGAGAGAGGGGGGGGGGCGACTTAACTAGTCTCTACTCTCCCTCGGTTTCACCTTCGAGGTCCGCCCGGCTGGCGGGCCGCCACCCTCCGCTTCTAGTACCGCGCGACTCTCTACTCACTGGCCTTCTCACTCCTTCCACCCCCGAGGATTGGGGTTCTGCGTTTATCGAACGACTGCGCGCGCACCGATAACACCGTCGGGGTGCGCGATGTCTTGGTTGGTCGCGGTGAAAGCAACGGCGGTGGACGAACGGGTGGGTGAGCGCGGCGAGGAACGCCGAAAGTGAGGAAGCGAGCTAACCCTACGGCGGAACTGCCGCGCGCGAGTGAGTGACGGCGACGGCGACGGCGACGACGACGACGACAACGACGAGGACGACGACGACGGGGACGACAAGTATACACAATACCAAGAAGGGGAGCAAGAGGAAGGCGAGGTCGCGGGCAAGTGAGAAGAATGCGAACGTGGACGTGGACGTGGACGTGGACGTGGACGTGGACGTGAATGAAGACGACGACGTGGACGAAGACGAGGACGTGGACGTGGACGTGGATGCGGACGCGATCGTGAACGTGGACGAGGAAAAATTCCTTGCTGTTGGGGATGATGAGCGCACCACACTGAGAACGAAGGCCGACGTGCGAGACTTTCCGAGAACTAGCCTCTTTCCTCTAGAACATAGCATTGATTAGACCATCGGAGCGATCACCACCTTCCTTAAGATCGCAACGTCAAGTAGGTGTAGTGCGCGGCAACAACGCAACGCGAGTGAACGCGAGTGAACGCGAGTGAACGCGAAGCAGGAATCCCTTTCTGAGAGTAGAGAGAGTAGAGAGTACATACATAGGACACCAGTTTCGCATCTCGAGCCGTTCACCCCCGACTGCAACGCGCAAACGACATGCCACCACCATCACAACACAATTCGATACGTGCTCCCATCTCTGGATTGATGCGAACCGTCCTTCCTTCTGCCTGGGACTGCTGGTGAATTCGGTTCACCACCCAAGGAAGAAGGTATCAGCCAGCCCTCTATCCAGTATCAGAAGGACTGGAATTTGCGCTGTTGAACGCTGCTTTCTAGTAGAGCCAACTCGAGCGATAGCACTGCCGTGATACTTGTACTAGTGCTGACCGCTGCTGACTCGACTTATGTGCGAGCTTTCTTACTTGGACGGGTGACTGGTTAAGTCGCATGCTTGGAACTCTCACCCCCGTCCTCGGTCTGTTGGTATCGCAAAGTGCTATCGGAGTGCAGGAAGAGTGCCTCGAGTGGTGATATACTTCCAACTAGATAAAGGAAGAGGATTGTCCGATGGAGTAAGGGAATAAGATAGATAGGACCAAGTGCTGTTCCAGTGTTTTCCTTCACCCGGTGGTTGGTCCTCCCTCGGAGAGGCGGAGGGTGGTCAAGTCCATCGATCGTTCGCCATTTTGCGCGGCGCGTCGCGGCGCGGCGCGGCGCGACGCGGCGGCCGACATCTTCTCGGCATCGGGACGACATTTTCACTAGGCCGAGGACGCGGAAGGGAAATCATCGAGAGGCGAGAACTCCGCACCAAATAGGCCTGATTAACGCGCGATATCTTTTCATGCCTTTTCCGTCGGACTTGGAGGTGTGATTTGCTATTGTTAGTGGTTGAATAAGTGCGAGAGAGGGGGGGGCGCGCGAGAGCGTAGGCGCGGTGGTGATAGAGATACGCGAAGATAGTGAGAGAGGACATCAACAGAGAGAGGACATCTTGAATTGGGAGTTGGGGAAAAGAAGTGGATAAGATTGAGGATCGAGCGAGTGAGAGCGGAAGGAGTTCTCGCGGGCGCAGGTAGAAGTCAGCAGGCTGGGAGGTCGGCTGAGTGAAGTGGTGGGTCCCGTCGTGGAGGAGGCCATCGAGCCAGGGGATGCGACCCCGCTGACGGGACCCTCGAGGCAGTCCTCGCTTCCTCGAGGAGGCCCGCCGCCCCCCCAGCGGGTTGCCACGCCGAGCCCACCGAGCCCACCGAGCCCACCGAGACCACCACCGCCCACCACGTCTCGGCACACGCAGAATCCACCATCTCGACGCTCGCGGGACGCCGCGGCCAATCTCATTCTGACCTCGAGTAAATCAGCCCACGAGCTGAGTCGGCCGGCTCCAAATCCGAGTCGGCAGGCCCACAACAATACGGCCGGCCAATTGGCGGACAATCCGGGCCAGCGCTCGCAAAAGCTAGATCACACGACCCAACACCCGGGTCGCCAATCCCAAAATCTGGCTCACCAGGGCCAAAATCTCGGCCACCAGCAGCGGCAGAGTCCGGTTCGCCAGACACAAAATCCCGGACATCAAGGGCAAAAGATTAACCAGCAGGAGACCAATCCTAGCCACCACACTCATCAGACAACTCAGACTCAGCTGGTGCAGACGGCACAAGCCCAACAGGCACAAGTTCAGGATCAGGCACAGCATTCTCAGCAGCAACAGAGCCAGCCACTGGCGGAGCAGCGCACCACCGCACCAGCCAGCATGGGCACCGTCCTCTCATTCAGTCCCCGCGACAGGCGCGGTACCGCTTATCCAACCTCTGGCCATCAGCACACCACCGATTTTAGTCTCAACAATTACAATTACGAGCAGCTCAACAATGCCAAGAATCGGGAGAACAAGAGCGGCGGCGGAGGCGGTGGCGGTGTCTGCGGCGGTGGTGGCGGATGCGGGGGCGGTGGCGGCGGCGGGGGTGGAGGTGGAGGTGGTGTCGCCGCCACCGTTGCTCCAGCTTCGCACGCACCCCATCCTCCGCATCCTCCGCATCCTCCGCATCCTCCGCATCCTCCGCATCCTCCACACCAGCCCATCAACAACAACTCCCTGCAGAACAATAACACTAATCTCAACAACAACGACAGAATTATCTCGGAGAAGAACGCCCTCGAGAAAAACTTGAAGAAGCATTCGCTCTTCATCAACGCACTCTCTTGGATGCGGTTCAGCACGACGAACAACAATAAAAAGAAGCTCGACAACAAGAACAAGAACATCGCGTTTAGGCAGCCGCTTGACAATATACCCATTGTCGACAAGAATAAGAATATCCAGACGCCTCAGGTGAGACGGCTATGCTCAGCTTTCTAGTCCAACAGTCTCTTATACTTACAATTTAAACATACATATACGCCTTCCTCTTTCTTCGTTGTAGGTTAACTACATATACTAAACTAGTATGAGAATTCGATATGTTCTACACCAAGTACGGCCATCTACTCTTATGAGTCATTAGACAACTCGACTGTAAGAAACTAGAAAATAGCTGTTAGATAGAATTATTAATTCCCATTTTCACGATATTCAATTCGATACGATGACGTGGACGTTACATTTTGCAGCAGCTCGCCACGTTATTGGCAGGCCCGAGGAAACCGAGGTCATTAAAACAACTAGTTTTCAGTCTCGAAATTTGTAATAATCTCAAATGGATATTAATTTCGGAAAATGATCGCTGGCGTTTATAGTGAAGAACAACACCGCGTATAGTACTTTGACCCGAGGTGTGATTGAAAGTCCATCGATCCTGCTAGTTTCTTTACGCGGCGCGCACTACGTACATGGGGGACATGGGGTACATGTAAAGCAGAGGGATGGGACTCGGTGACATTTGAAGCGGGGTGTTGGTGTAAAATTTGACCACGCGACAATCCGTGAAATAATGGCTGAGCATAATTGTTGCAGACGAAAGCACCCGTGTCAAACAACAACCACGCCACCCACAATCCTGCGTGTGAGAAACTGGTGCAGAAACCACTACCCCCCGGACCCAAGAAAACTGTGATTCAAGCCTCAACTTCGGAATTGCTCAAGTGCCTCGGCGTCTTCCTTCACAGGAAATGCACCCGGTTAAGAGATTTCCAGGCTGGCGATGCCGTCATGTGGCTCAGAACCGTCGACAGGAGTCTCCTGGTTCAAGGCTGGCAGGTGAGATGTCATGGACCAACTTCTCTTCCATTTTTCCGATCCCTCCGAATTCGTCTCATTCACCAATTTTGAATCTGAAGCCTTTATTACATTGTTGTTCGGTCATTCTTCTAATTGCATAAAAACTGACCGAATCCCAGATAATCGAAGAAATATCTCATACTTGGAAAATGCCCTAAAGATTGGTATGATCTATCGTAAGGATGGTTCATGAGCAATGCTTGCGCACGATCGGCACTCTAACCCCTTGTAAACGCGTGGAAGGGTTCGTTCACCCCTTGTGCTTTTAATTGCGATCAGGGGGAGAACGAGACGCGATCTCCTGCCGTACGAGTAACGACTTCCGATCGGAATCCCGATGGGAAGATGCCCCTGGCGAGGAGCAGATTCATAATTTATTTGGAATAACTGTTAGGCTCCAAGAAAACTTGAATCGAGCGATACAGTCCAAATTCTTGATCGATTATGTTCAATAATTGCTCAGATGCCGACATAATTGGGTTCCCGGACTGCGATGCATCCTTGAGATGATTCTTAATTCTAATTAATAACTCGGTTATTCTGCATCTAATCATAGAATCCACTCATAAGCGAGGAACATTTCAAGCAGACTGTTTGAATGTGCGTGTTTTGTACTGATGTGTGGTTTAAAGGCACTTGCGTTCCAGACTTGCCTGGAATTATTCTTGTTTGAAAGGGTAGGTGCATATCGGAGGAGTGAAACGCCTCTTGGAAGGGACTGTTTAATTAAAGTAAGTGCCAGTTGGAGTGGGGGGGTATCGACGTTGCGAGGGTTTCGGTAGTAGCGCAACGAGAGGGCGCAAATCGATTGGACACACGCTCAAATCTAATCAGTCAAGGGTGAGACACTCGGAGAGTCCGGCCTAGAAACACACTGCTGTTATACACCCTTACGCACAGCGCGTCGGTGACGGCGTCGGTCTGCCGGCGCCGTCAGATTTCGCATGTCCTTAACGCTCGCACATGAAAGGGGCTTCTAAAAAGCAACCTCGTGTCGACTGAGCCGCTAGGAATAGTGTAGTTAGAAATGATGGGGAACAATCAGCGATCCATGCCAATTGCAAGCTGCTTTTTATCCAATGCAGCGCACGACCTCGCCTCTCCAACAACGCTTTCAATCCTCATAACTATTCCGATTAGTTTTAGAACTTAGAATTAGTTTTTGGCTTCTGCCCTGGAGAGAAGTATCTCGCAACACATTCAAGATTAATGTCGATACCGATTCATCAGGCCGCACCAGCAACACGTAGATCGCTTAACATCGGCTAAGTCAATCACGTTCTCTGCTCTGTCTAGACGCTAAACAGGGCTAGATCGAAGGTCACTGCTGACAATCCCGTTACTGGTGAAACCATACAGATAGGAAATGTTTTTTTGCCAATTGCATTTCAGCTACGTCAGCGCATCGATATTGAGACGAGGAGTAGATCTGCACTAGGAATACACGTACTACAGGCAAAGAGAGAGAAAACAGTAACATGATATTATAGAGCGAATCTATGTAATCTAGAAATGTACTATCTCGATGGCAAATAGTGCGTACTCTTCTCTCAAGAAATTAAAGAATTTCCTTGAACGATCAAAGAAGTATTAAAGGCACTGGGTGCATCGGTAAAACAGGATATGGCAATGTTAATTGGAACCGAAAGTGTTCCAGCTATGAGTAGCGCGCAACTAATTGGAATGGCTAGCCTTACTTATACGTAGGCTCGATCTTGACGATTCAATTAAAACATTGGAACCTCGATAGCCATTGAAAATCGTGGTTGCGTGTACATAACACTTGGTGCATCAGAGGCAGAAGCGTAGGGATAGGCCGCTCACCCTTGGCGAATATCGATCGGACCGAGATGCATACAGCCCAATGTAACGCCGACATTGGACCCTCGCCTCTGCCCGCGACTTTTGCCTCATCCCAACTTTTTCCTTCCGATTCCAGACCCCTCTTATTGCAGGCCGGCTCAATCTCTCCTGACAAGTTCTTCTTCGTGTAATAACTTGCTCCTAGCAATACACACACACATACACACCTTTAAGCACGATTCACATTATAGATACTCCCACGCTGAGCACAACTTCGGAAAAGAAATGAACGCTGCGGCTCGGGTAACTTAAAAATTGAGGCTCTCAATGTAGTCTGATCATGTTATAGGTTTTTATCTTTATGTTGATTGAAGTTTGGATATACAGAGCCATTGTCGATTAGTGAAAGCAATGCTTAATGATAATTGCTCCTTTTTGGATTTTCGGTAGGACGTCGCCTTCATCAACCCTGCCAATGTAGTGTTCGTTTATATGCTGATACGGGAATTGGTTGACGGGGACGAAGCTTCTGAGAAGGAACTGCAAGCGACAGTGTTGACCTGCCTCTACTTGAGCTACAGCTACATGGGCAACGAGATCAGCTATCCTCTTAAGCCGTTCCTGGTCGAGGACAGCAAAGACAAGTTCTGGGACAGGTGCCTCTTGATTGTCAACCGACTGAGCTCCGAGATGCTACGAATCAACAGTGAGCCCGGATTCTTCACCGAGGTCTTCACTGAGCTGAAGGTATGACACTTGTACCGTCCTTCTTTGAAGGTTGGTTCGAATCGTTTTTTAAGCAATTGACCATACTCTTTATCAAAGTTATACATTAAGAGTAGAGGGCTAAATGAGTATAAGTACATTGAATAATGGGACACACAGGCATGCGGAGCTAGCCAGCGTGGTAGTTTGTCGGGTAGCGGCCTCGAACGGAGCCTTGTCGTCTCCGGAGTCGCGGTACCAACCAAGGCGGCTTGACGGAGCTGCATCCACCTCCTGGTGCGCATCGACAAGCACGGCAGCGACGTCACAACACTCTGACGACGGCCCTCAGGACGACGAGGAGTTGCTCTCGCAGCTTGACCCCTTGGCATCGACCTCGACCTCGACGTTGCACCGGGGACGCTCGCACTATTATCACCGTCGTAAATCGAGTCGGGAGGATGAGCCGGGGTGGGCCGGAGCCGGGGCCGGATTTAGGGGCATCGGCATGGGCATGGGCATGGGCATGGGCATGGGGAGGGGCAGGACCAGGGCTAGGGCCAGGGGACAGGGTCGATTACGAGTGCGTAGGGAGGTGGCGGTGGAAGTGGAGGTGGAGGTGGAGGTGGATGGGATTGGGGAGGCGGAGGAGGAGGGCGAGGGGGATTGGGAGGGGGATGGGGAGGGTGAGTCGTTATCACGCGATCGCTGCCTGAGCTGCGGTTTTCGGCGCAGAGATGAGATCACCCTGATCCACGACTTAGACAATCTGGACGCGGCACCGCTTGTCTCCCAGAGAACACCGAGCCCCTCGGGTCAGAGAGTTTGCGTCTGCGAGAGCGTGGACCTCGCCGAAGGCGGCGAGCGCCCTGCCCTCCGCAAGCATCGGAGCCTTGCCGTCGAGCCGAGATGGGCAGGGAGCAGCTTCCTATCGCCGGAGGATGCGATCTGGGACCTGAAGCGGCACGCGACCGACGGCACCGAGTTTCGATGGGCCTTGCACACCTCGAGCACTGACTTGGATCTCGCGAGGAAGTCCAAGTGCAGCTGTCATAGCCTCACCCCGGAGGAGAAGAAACCTCACGATGGAACGCAGCGGGGCGACCTCAGAAAACATCATAGTGCCGAAACTGACAAGTGGTCGATCAAGCCGGATTATCTTCTGACGCCTATGCACGACCTCAGGAAGCACAGCAGCGATGATACTAGGATGGCGAGGGAGGCAAGATGGTTACAGGTACCGGAAGTCTTGCCAAATCCGAAGCCGCGGTGCACCTGTCCAAAGTCGAAGAGCGGGCCACCAGCAACTCCGAGTGATATTAAATTAGAGCCGTGCGCGGATCAGCCACCGAAGAAGGAAGCAGAGCGCAAGCTTTATTATTCCGCCTCTTTGACACCGGATGAGCCACCTGCCCTTCTTTCGGAGCGGCCTGAATTGAAAAAGCATGCCAGCGAGGATTCGAGATTACCGAAAGAGCGAAGGAAGGAGAGGGAGAGGGAGAGGGAGAAGCCGAAGTTGGAGAGAATGCATGCGAGGGCGGAGAGTAGCGCGTCAAAGAAATGGGCCGGCAAGGATAAGAGCAGCCCTGGGCCCATCGAGGCCAAGAAGCAACGGGCCAAATGGGCGATGAAGACGCACTTTTCCTTGCCAGCCGAGAAGAAGGACTCGAGGTGGAGGGGCCAGGAATCCACGGAGAACTTTAAGAGCAAGAGTCTGAAGGAACGACCCAAGTACAGCATCCGCAGAAGCCTATCACCGGAGCCAGACCCGCGGCAATTAACTCAATTGGAGAATAGGATAGTTCGAAGGCTTATTTCGCCCGACATCACTGTCGCCGATGCTAAATGGGCTCCGTACGAGGACACCTCCCCGCTACCGACGATAGGAGTGAAGAAAGCGAGAGAGCCCAAGCACATTAGCGAGATTAAATGGACGCCTTACGAGGGCTCGGGCTCACCATCTACCACCAGAGCGGATAGTTTCGCTATCGCCGGCCCGGATGAACCACCGGAAACCTGGTCACCCTTCCACAATGTCACACCGACCCACAACCCTCCACCATTGGCAACACCACCCATTGCCGATCATCCGGACGATCCGGACGAGGACTTCCGATGGAGGATTTTGAATCAGGTGTCCGCATTCCCACTCTATCAGGGTGGTTGGAAAGACGAGTCTCCCGTGAGGACGCCGCCGAAGCAGTTGGAGCCTCTCGATCTCTCGACACCAGTATGGTCGCCCCAAGTGAAGATCAGTCCGGTGAAGAGACAGCGCTCGCAGATTCGCTACTCCCCGGGCCTGACGCCGACGCCGCCGCCACCGTCACACCCGCCGCCATTGGCATCGCCAGCTTCATCGCCACCGCCGCACCACCGGAAGAGCCTCTCGAAGAGCCGGCCCTTCTCCAAGAGGAAGCCATCCAGAGGGAGATCGGCGAGTGGTCAGTCGGAAGAGGAGAGGTTCATACTACCCGCGCTAATCGTACGAGCAGCCAGCGAAGACTCCAAAAGACAGAGGCCGCAGCTTCTCAGGTCGAAGGCGCTGCTCGAAGTTCCGACCACCCTCGCCATTACCAAGAGATCTTTGAGCGAAGAAGTACCCCGCGGTCGAGAGCGGCCACGTGGCCCATTCAGGGCTAGAAGCGAGGAAGCGTCCAAGCGCCGTGACGATCCATGGTTCACACGTGCCGATTACACTCCAGTCGAGACACCGGAATTACGCGAGTACGTTACCACTGTCTGATAAAGTGGCTTCGAGGCTGGCTAGTTGGCTGGCTAGCTGGCTGGCTAGCTGGCTGGCTAGCTGGCTGGCTTTACCCTCCGGCGCAACTCTATTACAACCTTTCTACCAACGATCAACACCGGGCCATAGATGCTGCTTACTTACTCTCGGTTGCTTCTTACTGACAATGACTTTCATTAATGAAGGGAGAGCAGCGGACCAAAGTGCAACTACCACCAAAGGGTTTGTGTTCGAGAACATATGCATACAAGTGTGCCAGAAAGTAAAGACGAAGGACCACTGATACCGGCATGGCACTTTGCCACCGTGCACTTTGTTGGCCTACGCCTACACTAACACTAGAATCGAAATGTACGAAGGAAACAAAGCAGCAACTAACTCGACACATTTAACACTGAACCGAGGTGGTAACGAAGGTCGAAAGGAGGGGGGTCAAGGACTGATTTATTGAATAGGTAGAATAGTAGAGGTGCGCATAGGGTCGCTCGAGAATCATAGTCCCGCAGGAGAATCAAGAGAGCTTAGGTGTGGCGGTAGGGGCACTGAGAATACCCAGTGGGCCCAAGCGTCCTATTAAACGTAATGTGATACGTTATCTCCGCGGGGAAGATGAGCACCGCTAAGTACAGCACCGACGCGTTCTCTAGTCCGTAAAACGACCGGGTGGTTGTGGCACAGTTCACATAGCGTGTTTAACGATAGCCGTAACCCGTAACTGATTCGTAAAAGTATCATGCTAACGAGTAAAGTATCGACTAACGATAATAATACGAGCTTAGTCCATAAGCGTAGCCGATAAGGAGGCCAGGAAGAAAAAGAAGGCAGCAGACCCTCTCTTGATAGACATGTCTTGTCAGTTTGAAGGAAGACGGCTCGATTAATAGAGGCCAACCTAACCAGCCACTCGATCGGAGCGTGTGCTCACCCCAGCTGCACCTATATTCACCCTATACCTTATACGATATAATTAGCCGTGTACTGCCGCGTATACGTATAATTATACTCCAATTTGTAACACATTGTGAGAGAGAGAGAGAGAGAGAGAGAGAGAGAGAGAGGGGGGGGGGTGCCAGCGAAAGAAAATGAGCGTGAAACTGAGAAGAAGGGGAGAGCACGCGAGGAAAACGACGTTAAGGAGTAGGAGGAGACAGCGCAGAGGTCGTGCGGGCACAAGAAGTAGTTAAATAGTAGGTGTCACGTGGACTCGATAGAAAAAGATTTACACATAAGAACTTGTCTCGTTCCAGTGAGAACGGTGTCAACAAGTTCACTTGGGTGGTCTGTCGGGGTTCGACAAGAGGCGAAGCGAGAGTGCGGGAGAGAACGTTTGTTAATCTTTGTTTCGGAGACGATCTCCGCGGAGGTGGATAAGAGAGGGATCTATCGCTCCGCGGAAATCGATCCAGATCCAACTAGGGATGATTGTCAACTGATGCGAGGTTCGTCAATCCTTGCCGAATCTCATAGCCATACGCGGATATTTAATCAATCTATTGGATTATTTGGTTTCGTACGAATGGATTTCATCTTTTTGGATGGCCGTCTCGAGGTGGGCCGGTCGTCTACGAGGAGTCCTGTGTGCCGGTGCGTGCAATATTAATTAGGATTACAATTCATTGATGAATATATAGTCAGCTAAAGGCTGAGGCTAGCAACGGTATGTATTTAGATGGAAAGGGGGAGCGGGGTGAGTCATTCGCGTGGGCGACTACGCATTGTCTTAAAGGGTGATATACTTCTCCATAACAAGACGAGTACTCTCAATTGAATCTTGAATCTATACGCTGTGTACGTGTGCGTTTTGCATCTCTTTAGTTGCTACTGTCGGTTCTCAAATAACACTGGGTACCTTTCGCTAGGTTCCAGTGTCACATTCACCGGGTACATAGTACATACAATTTGCGAGCCTTGTGTATGTAAGTGGATGAGACAGAGAGTATATGCGCCGCGATCGCTGGCTTGCGCACTGACTTCCCTACCCTCTACATCCGGCGCTCTTACACAACTAATTCACTTACTCCAACGTCATTTAGACTTTTGATATTATTGCAAAGGAGACTTCAGGGTCTCATTCGAGCGGGGGAAGCCTCTACCACGCGTGTCTTTGTCTATTTTCGACTATGTGTATTCTCTATCATCACGAATCATAACCCACTGACACACACACACATACACAAATCGCAAGTGACAACATATTTGGAGATGACGCGCCACGTATGTTCTTTCTTCGGGAGTAATGTTACATGTTCTTTTCGTCAGCTGATAATACACACAATAAGCGATAATCAAGAACGCACGCATTAGAACTAATCAACGCACGAATATACTTGTTTGAAATATAACCGAACCCGCGCTGCTCCTTGTAAACCGCGCGAGGCTTCCCCGAAGCCCCGAGAATGATTTTCCAAATGAAAGAGAGGAACAGCTTGCAGCAGTGAATGGGGGAATGGAAAAGCGGTGGCAGAGAGCAACAAAAAAAAGAGCGAGTGTTTCCCCGAGAGTTTGACAAGGAATCCAATCAGTTGGCAGTAAAGAGAATCCGCGGGTGAGAGAATTGAGGAGGACTAACCCTTTTCTTCTCGAGCATGTTTCGCATGGCGAACTCGTGCCCGCAACAACTTTTCTTCGGAGCGTAACTCTCTCACATCTCAGACCTAGGTGCGTGTGCTCTCCAGAACATAAACATTCCAACAAAGTGCGTGGCTTTCTTCAACTCTATTGTACACAAGATTTCTCACTCTATCCTTTAAAACGCGAGAGATGGTTGGTAGCCAGTAAGTACAAATGTATAAGTTGCAATTGCTCGATAGTACTCTCTAGTTCACAATTAAGCCGGGTGCGCTACACCCGGTCTTGGGGCCGCGACCGTAATTAGCCAGTAAAACCCACTTTATTCTCAAGCTCCAGTCCACTATCTGCGAATCTTCGGGATCGATCCCTATTCCCAACAGTTTTTTATACATGCTTATTGCAGCTAGTAAACCTGATCTAGTCTTTGCTGTCATCGACGGTATATTATTTCCAGAGCATCATAATGATTATCAGGATAGCTGATAGTTTGCACGCTTGCACATAATCATGCCGATCATCGGACGGCAGATTTCTCACATTTACTAAAGTTAGGTCTGCTGTACTTGCCACGTAGTACTTTTCACTTCACAATTTATGCGGAAAAAGAGCGAGTCAAGATCAGATATACCAGCCCCTGTAGTCGCTACACGCTACATCTTCGTCTTCGTCTTAGTCTTCGTCTTCGTCTTCGTCTTCGTCTTCGTCTTCGTCTTTGTCTTCGTCTTCGTCTTCGTCTCCGTCTCCGTCTCCCTCCCCCTCCCCGTCCTCCTACCCCGACATCCTTCTCAAGCAAAGGAAAGCGTCGACGCTTTTCGCAAACCTTGTTTAACTACTACTTTCAGACAAGAACATTTCAATTGGAATTGTTACGCTCATCGCAGACTACAATTCAAGCTATCAATACCAATATCAGGTGTATTGATTCCACACATAATAACAGTGATGTAGTTCGCAGGCGAAGTTTAAATTGGACAAAGGGTGCAAACTCAGCGGACAAGGCTCAGCGACAGTGAATGAAGCCAAGATTTCTATTGTTAATTGCTATTGCATAGAGGCGCATAGCTGTTTGTTTCTTCTCTTGAAGCATACAACCGTTAGAGATAGCTACACACGGGACATACACTCATAAATACAGATGCACAGAGAGACAGGACACGCGAATCTAGTATCCTCCTTGGTAGTGCATAGAAGCAAATTATAATTGGGGTGTATCATTGCGTAAAGGCACTGGTAGTCTTCTAGTAGGATAGTATTGTAGGTAGGATAATAAAGAGATACGCGGTTGGGTAGGTGTGCCGGAGTAATCGCGCTTCTTAGCTCGTAACGAGGTAAAGATAAGGACCTAAGTCATGTAAGGAGTAAAGAGCCACTGGATCGAGGGTTTCGGTATAGATAGATAGGTATAGTAGGGCCAATAGGACTGTTGAAGCTGCGTACTTACGTTCTCGTGGGTGATTCACGCAACGCATGTCGACATGCGTTCAACATATTGCCAAGTGATGATGGAAGGGGGGTGAGGTTGGTACTGGTCTTTGGACATGTGAGGATCCTGCAACCAATGTAGCAAATTCGTATATCTCTGAGCTGCCATTAGCGTTTAACGAGAGGGGCTAATACACAGCCGTGGGGACAGTCAAAGAATAGACTTACTAGATAACGACATGAGAAATGATATCAACCAGGGCGTCGGCTCACACAGACTCGTGGCGGGGGGGGGGGGCACGCCTCGACAACCAACAGATTTAACAACACACCATACATTTAACATTAACATATTACATTACATTGAATATATGTTTCAATATGCGTGAATCTTACCTACATTATACACACACACGCGCGCGTCGTACACCGCCTTACACCCGTAGTATCCAAGTGTACGCAGTATGTGTCCACAGATAAACCCTCCCTCCCTCTTTCTCCCGATAGAAACAACACGCGTACATGCACCCATATTACACGCATTAACCAGACGAACATAATTAGTGATGTATTATATTTAAAATGACGCGATGAAACATTCGTTTGTTTGACAAGAGCAAGGAGTGCATTTACATTTAAGTTTATTAAAACTTAATTATCAGTATTAGCAGTCTCATTCCCACGCGCCATGTGACCGAGACATTGGGTGACCGTGCACGGGGAAGCAGTGCGTGTCTATCCTAATACACTGACTAATTTAAGAGGTGAACGCTAGTGAGCGGTGGCAAACCAAACCAAAGAGTGTGAGTTGGATAAACAAGATTTCCTCGGCTCCCAACCATACTCTCTACTCATACTCTATTCCAACACAATCAATTTGTATGGTTGCGTTTTGTGTCTTCTACATCTTCTCAAGGATTAGATTTCATTAAGGATTGCATTGTATTAGTATTATCCTTTTATTTTCATCGTCAGCATCATCATAATTATTATTATTATTATTATTGTTGTTGTTGTTGCGTTATTGTTGTCTTGTCATGCTTTGTACAGTCATGATGGTCAGTACCGCATGCACAGGACATCCATTTATTATTGGCATATCTGTCATTCTTATTGTTTTCGCCGCTATCATCGTCATCCCGGCGTAAAAATTTCAGCACCCCTCTATTATTAATTATTTTGTAGTATTATTATCATTACTGTTATTGACAGGACCAGGATTCTTAGTACATACACTATGTAAGGTGAAAGGAGAGTGATGAAGCGAGAGAGAGGGAGAGAACGAAAGGAAAAGTGGAGGTCGAGTACCGATCGTTTCTAATCAAATTCGTCTAATCTCGGAAACGTCAGACTTGGACCGATACTCTCGCCAGTCTCCCCTGTCCTCGACTACAATTTACTGATTTCTTAAACAATCCCCCCAGATAAAAACGATATGGCGCGTTGCAGGACACTTAGATCTTGCGCTAGAGTGATGCATTACCTGTGCAAAAAATGCAGTATACAACCCGTAAATATGAGGTCAATGTTGATTTGTTTAAATAAATGTAAGTTTGAAAATCCAGCGTGTGCCTTTTGTTTCATTCTACACCTTTTATAAAGCTAACAGTAGAACAGACACTGACAAACAAGTTTAGCCCACCAGTAGATCGATAGCGAAGTTAACAGTTCCTTCGACCAACGGTGGACTTTTGAATGGTACAGTATACTGATAGAACTGCTTTAAAAAAAGAGTAAGTGTGGAATGCAACCTCCATGCGGATTCAGTAGTACTCGGTCGAGCACGATCGAGTCATTGATAGATACAGATACATACATATATGTATACAATACTTAGTTAACCCCATCACTCCAAAGCTGCGGCATGTTTCAATAAAAGTACGTCGTCTTGGTTAGATGTTCGAATCCAACTAATATATTATACTGCGGCTGGCCCGTGGATCTTACTGATAGAAATTGGAACTGATTGGAACTGGTTTATGCATGTACACATAGTGTACATATGCTTGGAGCAAAGTCGCAGAACATATAACGGTAGAAAACTAAGCAGCGAGATTACCAACTTAGTAAAATGGCCGATCTCAACAAAGAATTAAACGAGTACCTCCTGAGCAATAAGAATGAGAAACAGTACAAGATTAGCGTCCCTTCAGTAGGAATACCTAAGGCCAATTTCGGAAAATGGTTCGCAAGGGACAGCGATGTGGCCAAGGAGGATGTGGGATGGATTCAAGGGACACAAAAAGACTGTTGTCCTAGTATGGTACGATCGTTCATAACCTGAGATGCCAGTCACTATTCAATCGACGAATTAAAGGGTATTATGAATGATCCCACGTCTTTTTAATAGACACGAATGCAGAGACTGGTCGCATTCGCAATCTGCTTTTGCATGGGCGTTTTGTGCTTCTGTTTGTCAGCGGTGTACATTCCCGTCCTCTTGCTGAAGGCGAGAAAATTTGCACTTTTGTATACTTTAGGAAGTGTCTTCTTCTTGGCGAGGTACGCGAATGGACTTGCTCCGAACAGGCAGACTTTTTCTCTATCTGACCACTTTATTTCAGCTTCTGCTTCCTCCTGGGACCATTAAGTTATTTGAAGTCAGTCTTCGCAGCTGAAAGGAGGTGCTTCAGTATATCCTATTTCGCCACCCTCACAGGCACACTCTACTTTGCTCTTCACTTACAGTCAACCCCAATGACTGTTCTTTGCGCAGTCTTGCAATTAATTGCGATGCTCTCATTCTTAGTAAGTCATATACCTGGTGGGACGACTGGTCTTATGTTTTTCACAAAGATGTTCAAGTCATCGGTGAACTCTACTCTGCCTATATGATGCTGTCTTTTTTAGTCTTTCAATACTTGTAGGTTACACAAAGCATATATTTCTACAGTTTATATAGTATAAACACTTTGAACTGGTTTTATACTTGAAACTACATCCGAGACTGAGTCACAAAGGCTTTTGAACAGATCTTATATAACATTTGTATTAGGTTTGTACATAATGTAATTAACACGCGAAGGAGTTGGGAACATTCTCTGAATACCACTCTACCACAGGCAGTACTTCTATTTACTGATATACAAACTGTATTTACAAACTTTCATTAATAAAAAGACAAGAAGCTATTTCCTACAAGATTCTTGTGTTATTTCTTCTTTTTGATGGAGGCCTTAGTCGCCTTTACCCTACCTATATTACCCTGCTGCCTTATCACTTTTAAAGACAAGTACTGCACATCAGATTTAGAACAAGAGGCCCCAATGATTCGAGCTCTTTTGCTAGGTAGAATTTCATCCTCGTCATCACTGGTGGGTGCATTGTACTGACTTATAGAAATATAGTCCGCGGGTTTGGTTGTGATCGTTCCTATCGGCTCCACTGCATTGGATGGAACAAAAGCCCTCTTTCCATCCGATGTTCTGTACTTATAAACATCTCTAGAAACAGTGGACTTATTTGACCATAAAAGAAGAGGTTCTGATAGAACCAGTTTAGGTACTTGAATCTCCTTTCTCGATGAAGTACTACAACTGTCAGTAGTCTTGAATAGGTGTAGTGTCTTCCTTGTCTGTGGAGCATTCTCAACAGCATTCGATATTATGGAAAATAATGAATAAAAATAATGATCTGTCGATTCAGCCACTGCATTCTGAAAGATCAAGATACACGAGTAATTCATAATGTTATCATCGTTTTGGAATAATGAGTCTTGTATAATACCTTAAGTGCAAATGACGCCGATGCATAACCGATTGCAGTAGCAGTAACACTCTTAAGAAATGGTACCAATAGTATAGGCACCTGTTTGTTTTGTGCCATTATGACAACATGTTTTATCAAAAGGGATGGTTCGACATTTGAATCGAGTAAGACACAACAAACACTCTTCCTTTCCAAAGCCCTAGTGATTGCATTAATACCTGTGATCACTGATCCCCTACAATGTGATTCATAATAATTCAGTGCTTTAGTTATGGCACACTCCCGTAGAGACAACTATCTTGGAGTTAAGTAATGTTTACAATAAACTTGTACGAAGCATGTTCTCCTGTTGGAACAGTATCCGATCGCGTTCCAATGCCCTCTCTTCCCTTTTAATGAGTCTCAGTCGAGACCAAGGGAGTCTCGCAGCTGGTCTCCTGATAACTTTTATTAATCTAAAAAGTCTGAAGTTAATACCACCACCCCATCCATCTTTAATCACAAACATCGGCACACATAAACTCACTGTCCCATTACTCCCTCTAGAACAATGCCAGTTTTACTATCCACCATTGGCCTGATACATAAAAGAAATAATTTTTAACATATTTCAGTGGAAAGTACAGCGGGAAAATCGATTACCGTACCAATAATTCTCATGAGGTTGCACCAGAACATTCCTCAGACCTTTCACCGGTGTTTTTTTTGCTGACAAACTGTGTCTCTGCTGTTTTTTACTTAACACGGTGGTAGACATTTTTGAAAACTGATGATTTCTCAGGAAAGTGTGATTATCCTTAGCTCTGCTGCTCCGCGCTGTTAGTAGCGTATCTTGATCATCTCGATTATCTTTATGGTTGAGAGCCGGAGAGCAGCGATAGGTGGCGGGTCTTGCGGGCGTTACCTTCCCTCAAGCGGAGCAAGCGGAGAAATGGGGGCAGGCAAGGCAGCAGCAGCATAGCAGAGTGAAGCAGAATGAAGCAGACGGCAGACTGCAAGAGTAGTAGATAAGCGGTAACCCGGCAGCTGCCGCCAGTGTCGCAAGGGCAGGGGGATGGATAATGTGCAGAACAGGCTTTCAAAAGGGAGCAGAACAGGACCGCAGTAGTGCACGCCGAGCAAGTCGAGATCACCAAGATGGATGCTTGGAGCGAACGATGTGCGAAGTATGGATTTTGCCGCGTGATTCCTGAATCGCAGTGAAGAAAAGTACGACTCTTACTCAATCGGCTAGCTCGTATCTCGGGAAATGCGGCTGTCTTTTGACAAACTCTCCGGCACCGATTTTGATTTCGATCCGATCGTGCCTCGACTATGCGGCTTATGAAGTGAACCCAGTGACCGTGCGTAGTGATGAGAAGTACGGCCGAAAGCAGTGTAGTAGCAGAACCTTTCCACAATGGTGGATAACAATTGCATTATCGAGGGAAACGTGAAATTTCGCGACGGCAAGAAAGTAAGTATTAGTAAACGTTCGATCGCCTATTATGCCACCATCATCCGCCAACCCCTCTATCTTCTATCCCACTCTTCCATAGCCTAACAAGCAGCTGCTTCTCCGTTATCCGATCAAGTTGCGCAAACTGATTGACTCGTCTCCTGTCAAAACAACGTCGCCCCCCCCCCTCTCTCTCTCTCTCTCTCTCTCTCTCTCTCTCTCTCTCTCTCTCTACCCCCCGCGTGCGCGCTTCATTCAGCGATACACACAGTTTGTCAAAAGCACGGTCCCAAGTTGGCATTTGTTCATTTTACTCCTTTCGCTACGCTACCTCAAACTCTAAACGCTACTCTCTTTATTAGCTGGCCGAAGTAACGCTTCTCTCACTGATAGCACTTTGCACTCGGCCTCGACCGACTGTTCACGTACTTTAGCTGTCAATGAAAGAATTACGTAACGGTACTGGCAAGTTTTACTAATGTGCAAACGCGCGCACACGACCATGCAATACGCTGTGACTGATGCAAACACACATACAACCCACACATGTGAGCGCCATACAAAAAACGTGGAAAACACAGCACACCACGGAAAGTTTGCACAAACGCATCCGCCGGGGCTTTATTTATCGAGTTAATCATTGAAACAGATACCGCCGAGCCGGTGGCCGCGCTCCATCTCGCTGTGTCAGCACGTCAGCAGTAAACGGCGCGGCGGCCAGATAAGATTTTTACGGTGATTAGGGGAAATGTGTGGGCGCGTTCTGTTTAAGCTCCCATTGCAGCTGTGTCGATGTTAATATATGTCTTTGTTTTTTATTTCCTTATTAATGGCATCATTTTGTGAACGAGCGCAGCCCTTTGCTTTTCATGCAGAGGCTAGCAGAATTTGATATGCATTCAAATCCCCTGTATTGCCAGGGCTTTTGTCCTTTGTCTGGTTGCTCTACTCCCAAATGTGAAATGATTAATTGCTATTAGTACAGTACATACTTTGACACATTTGACTGGTGTATGTGTATGCAATGCTGGTCTTCTTATAAATAAAAGTGTAGGGCTCTAACATAAATTGAATGAGTACCTTTTGATCGAATGAATGTGTGGAAATGTTAATAAGGAGTTCCAAGGAACAGTGTCGCCCTTTTTTAGTGACTTCGAAAAGGAGACGGTACTTAATTCGCCCGCTATATTTCTTCTGTTTTTTTGCTTCTGACTGGAGGGAAGTAATCCGGGTTTTAAAGAAGGAGTGGGATGAAAGATTAAGTTGGCTATAGAAAACATCGGCGGTCTTTATAGAGGCAAAAAAAGTATCGATCAGACTATGTTCAATTTAAGATTATAATATTTCTTGGTTTACTTTGTGTGGTCTAGCATGAATGTACAGATTAGTATTAATTCGGGCAAGTAGAGTATTATGCTTCGTTATAAAGCACTTCCTCTTGAAAGAAGAATATTAATTAAACTACTGGATATACGTATTACGACATTGCCATGAATTCTTTTGCTATATGTACAATATTGATTTTCCAGTGGAAATCCAGATGGTGTGTTATGAGAAAATTATCGCCGGTGGCAGGTAAGGATAATTTGTCTTCTTAGATTTATTATTTATGTACTTACTTAACAATGTACATGTGAATCTTGCGCCTCTTGTGAATCTGATAAAGTTAGAGAGATAGGAGGATGTGTGAAGTAGATGGGATAGATATGTGAGAGGCAGGAAGTGTTATGTTATCTATCTAGTATAGACATATTGCATGAATCTTTCCCCCTCCATTTGCTCTGTGATATTGGAATATCGCGTTATTTACATAATGCTTATTCTACCTTTTATTCAATAGGCATTGAGAGTGGAGTGCAATTTCAGATTTGTATATATTGCAGAAATAAGAATAGGGAAAAGATTGGAAAAACCTATTGGTCAAATAGACCATCTTAGAAAGTTAGGAATGGAAAGTCAAAGTCCTACCACTAGCCAGTGTAGAATATGCTGGTCCTGCTTGTTATCAGTATAAGGAGTGAATCCTATGGCTCTCTATGGACCTTTCTGGGACAGCAGCTGGCACATCTGTTACAGATTGACTGCCTGGAGAAAGAAAAAACTTGTGAGAGCAGCTTTGCTCTTGGCAATAACCATTAATACCTGAGCCCTTGTAGCTCGAGGATATTTTAGAACTTAAGCATAGGCGGTAGCTCATAAATTTTCTTTGGGGAGAATTAGTATCTAAGAAGCATGTAGAAGGGACTAAATGGATCTGGCACTTCTCAACATCCGATCTGATTATGTATATATATATAGCATCACTCGACCCCCACGCCCATCCCACTTTATTGAAATCCTGGCTCAACCGATGCTTCCAGAGAGTAGCATGCGAGAGACGAATTTGTGTGCCGTATTAATGTTGTCCTGTCCGCTGCGTGTGTGTATTTGTCGTTAAAGATATGGTCCGCTAATTGCATTTTCTGTTCTAAATGGAAAGCTATGTATATGTATATATATACAGAGTGTTATCGCGGAGTCCAGATGTTCGAGCGTTGCAATTGTTACAGATTGCCTTCATTTGCAACTTTACGGAGATAGCAAGGATCGATACAAGCAGGGACAAACAAAAGCTTCTTTGAGCTTACAACACTTTCTCGGAGTAGAGAGCGGTTTTACTCTGGACAAGGAGTCAAACACAATCGCAATAATATGTCAGGATGTAACAGTTGTTCTGGCATTCGATACGCGAGAACGACTGATACAATGGCAAGTGAAAATTTCAAACAACCTTGGGGAAGGTAAGCAATGTAGATACTTGTATTCGAGGCAGGTGAAACTAGTGAGGGTTTAACTTGACCGACAGCTTTGACGGATCATTGACTCTTTCAGATCAACAGTATCTGATTCTGATCTCATCGGTGCCATCAAAAGCAAAAGTAACGCATGGGCCGGCGCACCTTCATATACAAGATCGAAGATTTTGCATTACAGTCGGAATTCCTCCGAGATTAGTTGGTATATGGGAGATAGGACATCTGCGTCGGTACGGTGTGGTGGAGGGAAGGTTCTGCTTCGAGGGTGGATCACGATGTGGCAGAGGCGAGGGCCTGCACGTCCTGATAACGGACCAAGGCGAAGATATCGTGAAAATGCTGCAATTAGCAGCAGAAGGGAAACTAACGAAGAAGCGACCGCCGGGCAGAGACCCGCTAACTCAGGATAGTCCGCGGCGTCAATTCTCCCGATCGGAGACGAGAGCGAGTGACTTCTTTCCGTCAGCCGTATACTCTTCGACACACGAGGATCATTGTGACAGCTGCAAAAATGCAAGCTCGCCGTATTGGTCCTCTACGGAGAGTAGGCAACAAACTGAGCTCGACGCCGATTATAGCAGCAGGGACACTATTTCCGTCTCTGAAATGCCCGATCAACCAGTCGAATGGCGCAGCTGCTCTCTCACTCGTCAAGGGACATCCGCTCTCGAGCGTTGTGCTAGCTGCATTAGCAAACTCGGAACGGTCTCGAAATCTTCGACGTTAGCGACAACCACTGGCGCAAGCAGCATAAGCAGTCCAGCTGGCACTATGAATAATCTAGGATGCCACTTGCAACCGCGAACTCTCGACCGGCTATCGCTATCTTCATACAGCAGCAGCAGTCATGATAGCGACTATTCTAGCAGCCAGCAAGTGGAGTGTCATTGTTCTTCCCAAGTGAAGCCTGCACAGGTGACACCCGCTCAACGTCTGTCGCCAAGTCCCAATACACTGCCACCGAGACCCCCAAAACCGTCCCAAATCAATGCCGCGAAAAAAGTGAAAAAGCCTCCAATGCCACTACCAACTGAACAAGTTTGCGTGCATTTACGGAAGCAGCAGCTTCCGTGTCGTGGTGCAGGTAACGCTGGAGGCCCTTATGAAAATTATGATGTACCCAAGTCGATATTGGGTCATCACATCTTACTCGAGCAGGCATCCCAGCCAGATCAGTATTACGACACGCCAAGAAAAATAAAGGAATGTTTAGCATTGCCAAAAGCCTATCCCAATTATGATACACCTCAGGCACCCCAAGCTATCGTGTTACAGCAGTGCGGGTGTCCAGCGAAGCTGCCCGCTCAATCTCCAAGATCTTCGAGCTGCCCGTGTCAAAATGTTATGAGCTGGGCCGGTTTCGTCTTACCGTACTGCCGGCGCGGGGCTGGCATTGAGCCCACCGGCGTAACCGTACACCCTGTAAAATTGTCAGGAGAAGGAAAGATGCCAGTGGTGAATGCTAGCGGTGAAATCGCTATTTACGCCACAGTGAGAAAACCTAATAGCTTTGAGAGTACGGAAGATAAGGCGAGAGAGGATCTTGAACTCAGCATCGAGAGCAGTACGAACAATTATGAAAATGTCGAGCCAGTCATCGACACTCAACCTGAATTCAAGCAGACCAACTACGCCAATATCGATTTCACACAGTCACTGGAACTCTACGAAAACAGCAAAGATCTACTCGCTAAGAGTGGCATTTCGAAAGAAGAAATGGAGAAATTCGAGGAGCAAATCAGGGTGGAACCGCTTGAAACGCCTGTGGAAGATCCCGCGAAGATATGTCACAAGTGTGGTCACATTAAAGAAAGGGAAAATGATTATTTAGTCATGGATTCTGATAAGCAGACGCCGAAAAAACCATTTCCCGGTTATCTGCCGATGCAACCAGTCCATAACACGTGTTCCAAGGAAATATTATCCAGGATTTGCAGTGGCATAAAGAGTTCGAGCAATCCCACTCTGTCCGGCTCGGCGTTGGCTGAAAGCAATAAAAAACGATCTGACTCGGAATACCGGGTGCCAGGATCAGCAATGTTGTCTAGCCCCTATCTGAGACGTCGATACTTGGACAGTAATAATGGAATGGAAGCCGGTGGGAATATTGGTATACTATTGAGAAAGAGATCATATTCAGCGGAGTCAGCCCATTACTTGGACGACGAGAATCATACTTTTCCATCCACACTCGCTATTCACAAATGCTCCAGCGAGGCAGACAAGACATCCCTGGGAAACAGGGGGCCGGTCACCTCGTGTGTTAATGCTGAAGTTAAAAATAATCAGGATAGCGGGCAGGTGTCAATGGCATCGTCGCAGCCATCATTTATAAAAATTCGTCGATCTTCGTCGGTTCCATCTAAGGCTGGTCACAATCGTGACTCCTCGAGTAGCAATGACTCCGGGGTCTCGACTGGCTCCCTCAGTCACAGGACTGCCGAACTTGGGGAGTTCGAGTTACCACTCTCATCATCGACGAAAAAACAAAACGTATTATCTGTTTACCGGAAAAGTCCACCTCCTACTTGCTATCATAGCAGTCTGCCGAGAAAATCCAAGTCGAGCGACCCACTTCGTGAATTATCCTTCCAATTTCAGAAAATAAAAATACCAACAAAATCGTCGTCGGCTGAGGCTGATATCCCGACATGTACACCAAAGAACACGAAATGTTTCAATAGTCCGGGAGAAGTCTCAAGTACACCGTACACTGATTCGCGAAGTACAAGCAGTGGGACATCCGATATGTCGGATTACATCGAGACATTGTCACTTTCGTCCCACTCATCGTCCGATACTCCGGACAGTCTGAGGTACATCAATCCGAAGATTAGAAATCGACACCTTGAACGAGATTTATACGTGATGAGACTCTCTAACGAGTTTACGTGACTTTTCGCAGATTGGGCGGCCGAGCGGTAGCGACTACACTTCGTCCTCGCAGTGGAAAGGAATATTATAAAATCGATCGCAGCATTCTCGTTGAACAAGGACGCACCCTGACAACCCCCTCAACAAATTACGCGAATATTACGCCTGTACTTGAGAAGAGTGAGTCTCCTTCTCCAGGGTACATGAGCAGCTCTCCGTTCGAACAACCGCAGCCGACACGAGAGCACTTTCTCTTTCCAGACGTAAGTAATGTAGTTTGCAAGGTCATAGGGCAGATATAAAATAGCAGCTTTTCGATATACGGCAGATGCGATCGATGGACTTCACTGATGCAGAAAATCATAGCTCAAAATCGGCTTTCTGGCTGTAGTGCAACACTCACAATTTCCCGTATAATTGGTTCGTTTTTTCCAGGAAGCTTGAATATTGTAACATTGTTTCGGAAGAGAGCAGAAAACTTGAAGTTCCTAGGAATTCCAAACAAATTGAGTAAGAGTATTCATGGTAGAAATTAGTATTCAGGCATTGTGACCGTTTAGACTATACGCGGGCATCTAGTATCTGGCTACGTAGATATAGGCGAAAGGACACTATTGCTGAACTGCTGCTGCATCTGTAGATCGAGGATTAATTTGGAGAGATAATCTACCAAAGCTAGAGCAGAAAGTCTGACGGAAATGATTTCTTCGACTATCGTCCATCCCATTTCCTCTATAACACCTTCTTCTATAATCCGCACAACTAAGTATATCAACTATTGAAACCGAAAAGCCTAGGTTCTAGCGTATAGTTGAAATGAAGTCAATAATTAACACTTCCTACAACGACTCAAACAATTTCTAAAATATGCTCAATAAGAAACTGTAATAGTTTGTATAGTAAGAATCCTGCCCTAGGATAAAGAATGAGTGCGTCGTATACTTTATATGGGTATATCGTTTTTCGAACACTTTTTATTTTATACGAGTATACTTATCTATATAGGGTATTGTACAGTGGTTAAAACGGGGAGAATGCAAGGAATAGCTCTGTGTTTGTACTGATTGATGTAACACCATTCAATCTGCATTATGCACAACCAAAAGAGGGAGATGCAATGAAAGTAGTCAGTTGCATAGTATTCACAGGGTTCTCAAATTTACAAGTTATTTTCTAAAGACTAAGATAACAAACACACTACACAGCCGTGAACGACCTTCTCTCAAGCGAGAGGCGTATAGTTTCCATGGTGGGTATTGTAGTCGCTGGGCAATCAAAGATGGCACTATGTATAGACTATAAACAAAATATCTTTAACTAAGTCCTAAAGAGAGCCGCGAAACGCGTAAAGTTCTAGTTATTTTTCCAACTTTATGATCAATGGGCAAACCTTACCGAACTTGTATCAGTCGGTAGTACTTCTTGTTTGGTGCGCTATTTCGATTCGTCTCATTTCCTACTAGACACTTAGGTCATGCAACGAAACAGATTTTAATGGTTGCAATATCATTTTCCCTTCGACTTTACACAGTAGAGATGTATTGAGAATAGTTTTTATCCATAGTTATTCTATATGTAACTTTATTGTTTCATGCGCGAAGGAACAGATATGTCTATGAAATTTTTACCAAAAATATTTATTTTTACTTCAATGGTGCAGGATTTTTTGATAATAAACTATTTATATCGTAGATGATTAAGTGAAAAGCTCTAGGTAGCCTGTAATAGGGGGAGAATCGACACACTTCTTTTCGTGTCTGCACAGCTTCGGACTTCCTTCACGGGCATGCTTGCGTACACGTATTAAATCAAGCATCACGATCAGTGGCCAGAATTTCTCTCTACACTTTATGACTGCTCGTCTATCGGGATCACCAACAACTGCAGTATTCTAGTAATCAAGCACCGAACTAATCGCAGTCGAGTACAGGAGTGTCGGGGACATCACGCTAGCAGTGATACTGAATGCAATAATAATGAGACTAAGGGTATATGCTATTTAAATGGATATCAAACGTTTCGCACCAAGATATATGAAGGCAAGATATTCCGTGCCGCATTTCACATAAACACGTATGATACGCTCCCAGGAGCAAATAATCAAACCAGTATTCAGAATCAAAAATGCGACGAATGTAAGCAGCACTCATTGAAGAATGCAACGTTGGCGAAAATCATTGTTCAATGACAATAGAAAGAAATATTGTTTCCTTAATGCTAGGAATTGTTTCGGGCGAGTCAGGGCGACTGTAGCTAGAACGTACCTTATTTGCCTTCTGGCACAGCGTCCCATGTTGTTCCAAACCCAATATCATACTGCTGCGTCTAATAATAATGGCTTTGTTTATCCTTTCGTTGCAATGCTCAGTTTCTGATCATTAGAGTTGAGACCCGCAGTCTCTTCTGCGAAATATGTATAGAAGCAACCCGTTGGCTCTACGTGAATTGTAAAAGTATTAAAGTAGTATTATCACAAGACTGAAGAGAAAGGAAATGGTTGCTGCGTGGTTAAATCGTAGGAAATGTCTAAAGAAAGTTAGGATCTATACTTTTCTTGTGCGGCGTCTAATACTTATTGCGCATTGTGCGTTATGCACCTCTCCAGTTTCTCTCTTTCCGAGGACCTTGGGTCTTATTTTCTATGGAGTACATCACTGCATTCCGCGTACATGAATCATATTTCGTGTCTTCTGTAATATCCTGGCGATATAATGGACTGCTGGGCGCTGAACAGAGCGAGAACTTGGTAAGCGGAACGAGCGACAGAGGAAGTTCTTGTTTCTCTGATGAACATTGTTTCTATAATGATTTATAGAATGCGACACGAAGGTACTTAATCAATATAGTCCGTGCGTCGGATATATTGACGATCGCAACGATCTACCGAGTGCTCTGTACAATATAGTCTGCTCCATGGAAGTGTGGACCTTATACTTCTCGCGGATGGGCTTTAGAAACCCGAGGATGATGATTAGATTGTGCTATCATCAAGAGTATACTCGTAAGATAATGCCGATATTGTACCCCGTAATCTAAAATAAAATTATTCTAAGCATTAGGGCAATAGCAGAGGTTTTCGCATCGAATGAGCATGGACTGTTCTGCCACCATGTTTTTTCAATCGAAGATGAACTCCGTTGACGATATTGGCGATTCCCAGTCTGCAACAACCGAATCAGTCTAAACGAGCTTCGAACTTTACTACCCGCCAACCCTAAAACTCGCAAGGGGCGACGATACGTTCGAACTAACTTTGCTCTCCCAATTATAATGTTTAAGGTCGCGTTACTTATAGTTTTAGCCTATAGCGAATTCTGTAAGAGATTGGGAATCAATTATACATATAAACACATGCTAGTCAGAAGAAAGGAATTAAGTACTACCGTAGTTATAGTATATTTTTACTGTCGAGGGGACTGTCGCGCGTTAGCTTGAAAGTTGAGCACAGCGAGCGGGCCAACTTCTCGACGATCCGACCGTAATGTGAAAATATGATTCTGTACGGATGCAATACATCGCAGTGTCGCTCGCACATACTATTCTAAGAGTACTGTAGCATCGATAGTAACTGGCACACCAACACTAAACCCATGAATTCATAATTGGTGAGTACAAAATTCAAAGTATTGAGATGGTACAGTTTCCGTAATCATGAATCGTCTGTGCCGGCTTTTAAGCAGCGAACAACCATATCTAGGAATTTATAAACGATACATTAATTACAAATAGCGAGTAATACGCAAGGGTATTATTATCCACGCTCTGTTCATCATTCCTGTACATAGCTTTGGTGTGGTACTAAAGCACCAAACTTTCTTCATTTCGTGGTCTCCAGGTGGAAATCGCCGGGAGAAATAATCTTCTCAATTGTATATAAAATATAATATGATGAAATCCGCTCAAACTGCCTTTAAAGCAGGGTCACATTCTAAGTGCTTCTCTTCATCGATTCAATGCAAGGGTTCACCCACCACAATTATAATGTTACACATATGTCTCGGTATCACGGTGCTGAAAACACCACCGTGGATCCTTTTAAAATAATGGTAAGCAAGACGGAACAGAAATATGCTCTCAGTTTAGCGATACTTTATTGCCGATTTCGTTACAGTCGATTGGGTAAATAATATCCGACATTACGGATCACGAAGAATGCACTTATTGAGGACTAAACCGTTCGATGCTGTGTTTGTCTCTTATACTTTTATTAAATAGTCCAAACCCAACGGTCCTATCTTTCAACCGACCACTGCTGAAAGTGAGAGTGCGCAAAGACAAATGTAAATAATTTCATTCCAAGCGAGCTGGTTCCCGCCATGGCAATCGCTAGCGCCTGGGGGCCAATACCACCATTGTTCATCCATTACTTCAGAAATGATTTCCAACAACAGTATAGATAGTATTATATTAGCCTGTACTTGTTAGAAAAGTGAGAATTCCATTATATGATAAGGCAGGCCATGCAGGCAGTGACACCGTTTACTTTGACAATCCGTTCTACATACGAGGAAGTAATTTTCCTTCAACGCGTGACTTCTGTGTACGATCAGCCTGATTGCGTGTGAAAATGACAAGCATCTAACACTATTTATAGGAATATTATACACTGCCAATCGTACGAAATCGTCCTTCGAGAATGTATTTCCCTCTCGGTATTCGCGGGAAGGGGTGGGGGCACCTTGGTGAGAGACAGAGATAGAGGTATGGGACACGTAGTAGGTGGCCCACGGCTCTACTTTGTAAATCCCAGCAAAAGGAATTCTATTTTCGTGAGCGAACGAAATCCGGACCGAATTTAAGTAATAGTTAGCGAGTAAACGGAGCTTACGTACACCAGACCGTAATTGGGAATGCATTTCATCGCGGCGACACACGAGGTTCATTCAATTACCCCTTGAAACTTGTATACTCGAGGTAAGCGGATGCGCGCCAATGGACGAGGGTGATTCAAATCAGTAGTATACTTCGTAAGTAAATTAAACCCCAATACGCAGTTTGTAGTAATACGAGTCACTGATTTACTAAGAAAGTAGAAGAAATAAAAGAATTAAAACAGTACACTTCTGTTTCTTCTGTCATTTATGCCCACCGAGTACACATATCAGGCACTCATATGCAGGCAAGAGTGGCAGAACCGATGTCTCTTTCCAATGCATACTTCTTCATGGATCGGTCATCGCTCTCTTACCGGCAGAAGGGTTAACAACCCCGGCAACACAACGCCCAGAGGTTCATAACAAAAGAATTTATTGCTTGTAACGTGTAGGAAAACAGATGTATAATAATATGTCGACAGAATCAATGATCTACAACCGCAATATTCGTATTCTCCACATTCAACTATATCTTTATTACAGATATACCTCACAAAAATACACTTTTGAACATTCCTTACTCTTTAGAGGAGTAGTATGAGTAATAAAAATATCGTTCGACGAATTTTCGTTTTCTCCTCGCATATGTACGTTCATTAGTACAACATGATTAACTTCGATTCTCTCATTTAAATAAGTATTTTTTGTTTATCATCACAGATTACTCCGTCCCTACCGCAGACCATTATCACGCATGAAACGTGGCGGTTTAACGCATATAAGTGTAACTTTATTTTTGTCGGACATTTCGGTTAAGACGCTGTTATACTATATAGTGTCAGCAAGCATCGATAAAGGTAAAGAAACTATCTGCGAAATCATTGAAACGATCTCTGTGTTACGCGGCTTATACTGTTTACCCTATGCAACATTAGTGTTGAAATATGTGCTCTCCTACATTCCAAGGAAAAAATGTTAACAATACTTAAATATCCGTTATATGATATAATATATAATACATATATGTATATGTTCTCTTCAGTATATGGGCATATATATATATACTGCATATTTACCTTTTACTTTCTGGCACAAAAGTTAATGGTACATACGGTAGATATCTGTACAAAAATAAATAGCAGTATGTGTGTCTTAAGAGTGTAGGACTGGCGCAGCAAGAGTCGTTCTCTCTAAGTGTTTTCGCACGACAGCATCAAACACCGAGCATACTCTCGTGTGTCCACATTCTTCTCTCAATTAAACTTCTTTTTCTTCGAGCCCTGCGCCTCCAGCCTGCTCCTAGTCGTAATATTTAACAATTCGTCAATCTCTTTGCAAATTACGGCCAATTATTTTCTTTACGCGCCCTCGCCCTCAATTCTCCCATCGTCTGTCACGTGGAAAACAATTAGCCTTTTAATCAACAGTGCTGCTCAACCTTGTCCTAAACTTTAGGCTCTCCCCGCTCCAATCCACCTATTTCCTTACTCTCGCGAAAATCCTCTAGAAAAATAATTCTGATTATCTCCCCATGATAAGCGGACAATGCATGTACCAAGATTTTGCAACCGAGGAGTTTCCTTGCGGATTATGGAACTTAACACGACGATCCAGCTTGCTTAGTCACGCTATAGTATTTTAATTATGCACATATGCACAGTTTGGTCTCTCCTATCGAAGGCAATTAAAGGACTCTGAAACGGATTTCACGAGCGCTAGACCGTTCCGATGCTTCTCGTTGCCAGACGGCACTGGTGTTACAAGTTTATTTCGCTTTAACTATTGGTTCAGACCTCAACATACCACGGAAATGGAAAACGATATGGGATCTTACAATCACTTTAACTTCTTATGCACGAAAAAGGTCTTTGACGATTTGTCACTTGCCGACCAGTAGGATAGTCGAAAGACTTGGAAGTCATTTGTAAGTTTCCAATAAAAACTACGAACTGCAACTTGGTATTATGAGTTGTGACTAGCATTTTCGTATGACTCTGCAGAGTCGCATGATGTCTGTTTTTCTTTTAAGGGGAAAATGATTGCAATTGCCGCATTGTTAATATTTCGCTGGATTGTGTCTTAAGAGAGTACTGAAATTCAATATTCGTTATCGTCTCTTTTTTCATTTCGCGACCATAGTTATACATATGCGGGGGATTAAATAAGATGCTTGAACTTTCAGAGTATTTCTTAAACGTACTGTCGGGCGATACGCTTCGGTACGGTTCAGTGGGTGCTACACACCTTCCCTAATTTGAATGGCACTTGCACTGTGAAGCTTAGACAGTATCTTTATATATGCCTTTAAGACTTTGTACGTTATCATTGCATACTGTTAAAAATCATCTTTGGCTTGAAAGCGTTCTATATCCACCAACGTATGTGCACAAGCTCAATGAAAACCATTCGGCAACGCATCTTCCGGTGTTTTTCGACGCGAATCTTCCTCTCCTATAATCTTTTCGATATCGAAATTCTTGTTTTTGTCTGAAAACGTGCTGCGTAGAGACTGTTAGTGAGTTACTCTTGACCAACCTATATTACTTCGAGGCTGCATGATATTAGCAGATACATTCTCGCAAGACACAAGAGAATGGAAAATCCTTAGTTAGTATTGAAAATTATTTGCGAATGCGTAACTAAACTTTTGATTCCTTTTCGAACAAAAGGAAAACTTTCAACGAAACTAGCCAATGTTAACTCTGCCTGTAATTCTAGAAATATTGGGCGTGTAAATAAAGAGGCGAATCACGCAACGCTATTCCTCTACATCTATGCCACTATCTAGTAGAAAATATATTCTCTGCTACTACTACGGATAAAACATATTTTTCGGTGATAAGCCTGGCGAAAGCAAAATACAAAATGTACAATGGATTCAAGAGACATCGTTGCAGATGCCAACTATTTGGATTAAATTCTATTTCGACTAGAGCTAACGCGAACTATCCCAATACTGTGAATCTATCCTTATCCGTTACATCATATTCTCCCCTAGTCTAGTATAATATATTGAATGTTGTCTTTAACTGCTTTAAACGCTATAACAATTTAAGTTTATAATCGGTAATCTTAATAGGCCGATTTCAACCTTGAATATGCTGCTACTAAATAAAGTGCAAAATAGTCGTGTTGATAATCTTAAGTCGGCCGCTAGCATATCATCTATCTGACAGTCTTGCAACACAAGCATGTACGTCCAGTGTTCAGGTATAAGAACATTTTACTAGTGCACCTTCTTGAGGTATTAAGACAAACACCAATGGACGTACGACTACTTACGATAAAAATGCAAACGCAATGCAACGTATAAGTACTTGAATGCCATGATATAATGTAAAAAGTTGATCGATAGGTAGTATACTATCATACTCGTTCCTTAAGAGGGCTTGCAGCTTTCGCAGCATTTCCAGCATTCCCGATAGCCAGAATATCGAAGAAAATATGATGTATTGTCAATATCTACTTAAGCAATGGAGTCTCGCGGTCTAGATGGAAAAGGCACAAGACAGGAAAACAGCTAGATAGTTACGCTGTCGCGATAGTTAAACTACACCCTGTCCGATCGATTAAAAAAACAACGGAGATACTACATGGTTACCAGGAATATGATTTTCATCTATTGAAAACCAAATGAGGAATATACTATTATTTCTAGCCCTTGCATTTCTCTCCTATAGGTAATGCGTAACGCTCTGATAAATGTTTAGACCAACGGATAAATGACTCATACAAAGATATGTAAGAGTGACATCTGAATATCAGGAGATCTGGCGGTTCTTTCTACCATGAATATTGAGCATCCGAAACGATTAACACATCTGCGGATAGTCTGGTGTAAGTGAACCATTCTTGGCCCTTCGCATTGACTGAATTATGTAAAATCCGCGCTAATTTTACATCATATTCCCAACATAACTAGTTATTTGCAACTTAAGTGTCTCCGTACGAAAGTAATGTTCTCCTGCTAGTGTTTGGGAATCTTGGCGCAACAATCTAAATGCACTTGCATTGTCATACTATGTAAAGTTGGTGTGGTATGTTTCAAAGTTCTTTCACTAGTAAGCGGACCGGTAGCCTGCTTTGCCGCGTTCTCGGACTGCCGGCCCCGCTAGTCGATGTTGCTTTAGTGTCTAGGAGCATCCGAAAAAGTTTATGAACTTCCTCGTCACTGGAACTGAACCTGGTCAAACACCTCTCACTAGCGGAGCACTGGCTCTCCTCACGATTGCCGGTATCGAGCCTCATCCGTGACCCCATTTGTACTGGGCTAGACGCCCGGGTAGCCGGTGCGGTTCTGCTACGGGGTACCATACTTAACGGTATTTTACTAAGTCCCTGATTGTGATTTACATCTAGCTTGGAGTATCGCCGAAGTGCACGCTCAATACGTTCGTTGGGTTCGTAGTCGGTTACTTCTAAACTATGCCGCTTTATGTTTGGTTTGCTCTCTTTTGAATCCGGAGGCTTTAAACTGTAATTCGCGGAATGCCGTTTAGTCCTGTCCATTGCACATTTCGAATGTACCATCTTGTTCTTCTCCTTATCTAATATTAATGAGTTTCTCTTTAGTTTCTCGTCCATTTGCCTATCTTGATTAGCTTGGTATCCAAATCTTGTTCTCGAGTGGGAATAACCGTACTGATCCCTGAATTTCCTCATATGCATTTTGGACATTTGCTCGCCTTCGTCATAATCCTTAGCGATACTTCGTTGTCTCAAGCCATCTTCATAGTCCAATGAAGTTCTCACGGTTTTTGTCGGGTCGGCGCCGTTCGATCTTTGTTTTAAACAGTCTTCGTATTCTACCGAGGCATTTCGTTTAGGCCGGCTCTTGTCAAAGTTCATACTCATTCTTCGAGAGCGATCCAAGTCGGTTGGCGGTGTTCTTCTCTTGGCGAAGAGAAAATCTTGTAGGTGTGGTATTTTCGATGTGCCTTGAGAGGATGGGAACTTCGTTGGTATCCTGATGCCGGCATCCACGAGGAATTCATCGTCTGATAGCATTACAGGTATCTCTGGCATGGAACTAAAAGCCCAACAAGACTTATAATGAGCTGCATTCGTCAGTGCTCGAAGAGCTGCCAGATTGGGTGCCCGATCCTTGGCGATAATGTTAGTAGAAAAGTCGCGTGAATAATCCCTTGTTAGTAGTGGGTTCGGTTGAGATGTCGATGTATCTTCTCTCATGATTGATGCTAGAAACGACTTCATAAGATCAGGCGAAGCATTATAGTCGTGTGCATGCATCGACTGGGCTCTGAAGGTTGAAGGAGCGCTATCGGCACCGTGCATGTCAGATGAACAACAGTGGGTCATGCCTCCCTTGTAGTGATCGTTGTCAAAGTTAATATGGGTTGTACTAATATTTGAGTTGCAATGCCCTATTCTTTCCCAAGGTTGTGTTAGCTGAATTCTGTTAGGTGTAAAGCGTGCAGAACACGATATTAGAGACCTTTGGCGAGGTGATTAGTATAACCAAAAGAACAAAATGATTCAACGATCAACCTATTCACGATCCTTATCATTACAAATAAATCTTTACGGAAAGCCTTTCATCAATTCGTCGATAACGTATATTTAATATTATCGATCCTAATATATCCAGTCTACATAGAATTACAGATACGAAAATGAACATAAACCTAAAGGAATTAAACTTGAAGTGGACATACCTCGTCCTCAAGTCACTAGGTTGCCGCGAGGAGGGTGATCCAGTATCTGAAACATGTAACACAGTTTTGCCTCCTTATTTATTCAAGTACGGGAGCCAAATATTTATCGTAAGAATGAAACGTCAGCTGCAACGCACCCTTTGAAGCGTGTGCCCTGAAACAAGAATAATCAATTTTGGAGAAAAGTAAAAAAAACTTAGAAAATTAGTGTAAGAGTAAAAAAGCTTACAATGATTTGCCTGGCATGTCAGTGCCCCTCCGCCAGCCGGCTAAAAATAGACAAAACGTGTCGATAACTCGGAAACTTGAAACCCTGTTTTAATTAAGGGCCTCTATTCTATACATTTATATCATAAATGTCGAACCTTTCTTTATTGCAGCTCCGCCAGTTGGAGGCTTTCCACTGCCCAATCCGGCCAATCTCTTTTCCTCTTCTAATTTCCTGGCATCCTCTGTATCTTGCTTGGTGAGCTTACTTGCCAACTGAAAGGAAAACTGTATCGTAACAAGCTACCCCCTCACACCACACTACACTACGTACCGTTTGACCCTCATATTTCACCTCGGTCCCATCCAATTTTTGCATTGTTGCACTTAGTACAGAAATGACGTCTCTGTCCTTTTCATTGGCCATCAAGTGCCACACAGTCGATTCTAATGCGGTCAATAATTTTTTGTCCGATGGAAGCCAAAGTTGGCTCTTGAGTTGCGGAAGTAGTGAGACTACTTTCATTCGTATGTTCGCTACTGGATCTTCCGCCAGGTTTAACAAGATGGAGAAAAAGTGTTCTTTGAAATATACAGATGAAAATATTTCGAGAGCCTCTATCATGATTCGGACAAACATCATTCGGACATAACAATCACGATTGTCGGCTAGGTCGTTATACATTCTGTTTCGAAGTTCTGCCCTTTGCATAGGTTTTATATTGTATCGCAAAAGAAATAATAGCAGCGTTCCCGCAGCGAGGCGTACGGGAATTGGTCTCTGAAACAAGAAATGAAGGGTTAATTCAAACTCGATCGAACATTAATAAGATTCGCCGGAAGATTTCTACTTACGGCGTGCAATACTCTCGAAAAAGCCATTGGCACAAAATACGAGTATATAAAGTCACTTGGAAAATATTTCGGTAGTATTTCAAGCTGCGAGTGCATTAACGAAGACAACCTCCAGTTGTGAGTGGAGGCTATTTCGGCCTCACATTTTAATAAAGCTCTACCGATCTCCATTAATGTGGCATCCTGCATGAAACGCACGAGTGCAAGTGCAAAAAACCTGAGTTTTTATTCACGCTTATTGAAGAAAGGATGAGATCAATGTGAATACTGACCACCCTGTCTACTCCAATGGTCTGACTCTCAGCCAGACAATCAAGTGTTATCCCGATGTAAGGAACTAAACCTTGTAAGACTTCCTCCGAATCATCTTTCAGTAACTTTATTAGTTCGGTTCTTATACGCCCACTCTTTGGACCCAATACCTTAGCTACCTGTCGGAAAAATTCTATTGACGCATGACACTACTTTAAATTGTAACGTATCTATTTTTTTAAAGAAAGAAGAATTTCTTACCTCATGAATCCCACATGCGACGGTTCTTCGAACCATGAAATAACTGTCGTTCGCTAACGCGGTGAAAGTATGATGTAGTGACTCTATATCTTCGGATGAATTCGAGACAAAAATGAACATTGCAGGCAAATTAAAAGCACAGAGTCTTCTACATTCCACATATTTCTCGTCTTCAGCAGGATTAGTAGTAATCTGAAGAAGTGGTCACGACATATGAGAATTGAAATGAGATTCTAAAATCTAATGCTTACAAATGGAAGATGAGGCTTCGACTCCTTCTTCATAGCAAGGGTACCCATTTGTGCAAGTTGCTGAAAGTATTTTAAAAACCAGGTCTTCGCGGCCGGTGTTAAGCATTCTGAAAAAGCATTTGATAATCTGGAATGCCTCTTCTCTGCGGCAATCAATTTAATGTGGGTCTCAACAACTCCCTTACTTTCGAATCCAAGTACAAGTTTACCGAATTCCTGGGCGATCATGCAAATCACATCGTCGTCTGATTTGGCGGCATTTTCGCATAATTTCTTTATGAGTGGCACTATTATAGTCTTTATTGTATCTGAAAGTAATTCATTCGCACAATGTTAGAAGGTAGTCTCGGGTGTTCGCTATGGGAAGGGTCAAATGTTCAAAGTACTCGACTACCAGAGACAATACTTTCAATGCATGGCTAAGAATGAAGCATACCTTCCTGAAAATGAGGTAGCAAGTACACTATTGTCTGTACAGAGGCGCATCTTACATTGCTTTCTTCATCACTTGCTAATTCTACAAGAGATGGTAGCAAAGCAGGTTTTACAGACTCAGCACCAAGGCCTTCGGCAACGAAACGTAGTTGCAAACAGATATTAGCTCGAACTTCACTATTTACATCCTGACAGAGAGAATGTACCGTGGGTAGAACTTCCTTCTGTATCCTAACAACAATTTTCATATGGATGCTCACACATCAAAGCCAGCAGCTGAACAAGAAATCCATTTTCCGTGGTAAAAATACTCACAGAGACGAATCGAATCTTGTACAAATCTTTCCTAGCAACCTGCTGCATGTTACCCTGGAGTAGATGGACTGTGACAACTGTCCTTTGTTTATAGTCAATGGAAGAATCTGTATGATTTTACTTGAATTATTACTCGTTTGAATCTCATTCATTTGCTATCTTAAGTATCAATTACATCCTCTGCCTTTGAAGCTATTCATTGTGTTAAGGAAAAAAGAAAAAACTTGATGCTTAGCCTATCAAATAATAAGGGAGAAACCAAGTGGGCCATTGATTCTATCCACTATGGGTTTAGCGATACAAGGCCAATCGTTGTATGCGAACAATGAGAACAATCTAGACAATCGTCTTTCCAAATATCAATTTCTAAGTCTATCTATACAAACCTGTGTTCTTATGACTTCTACCGGCAGTAACTCTATCACATCCAGTAAGGTCTCCAGCCATGCATGACAGATAACTTTAAATATATACAGATATAGATATAGATATATACATATATATATACATATACATATATGTATAGCTACATTAATATGTAGAGTAGAGTTAAGTTGAGCTTGCACAACTGTTCTTACAGGAGATTACTAGCTACTAAGAGAAAGAGGGGGCAAAAGAGATGTGAGATTTGGCGATAACTTTACCTGGATCACGGCTTTCCAAGGAATTTAAGATACTTTGCAGGAATGTTTGACTGAAGACATTATGGCTGACAAGCTTTTGCTCTAGTATTGTTTTGAATGTCGATGAGGCAGCAATGTGAAATTCAGTGGATGCAGTAGCCAAAGACTGCTGCATCTTCGGGACCACTCTGGACATGCATGATTGTGTGTCTGTCGCTAGCAAACTGGGTAGACTTTGAATGACACTCAGTTTCTGAATCTCATCACCCTTCCTGCAATCATTTTATCCATATCTTATTACGAGAAGACCGTTGAAAAATGTTGGGAGTGCCGTGTATGACAGAATTGCACGAGCGAAATCTCTTAAGTCGTTCGGCTGCGTCGTTGTCTGATACATGCTGCGAGACGCGATGCTGCCTTACTCATTGAGCAAAAGATACTGTTGTCGAAAAATCGTAAATTCGGCGCCGTTTTCTCTTTAACTTTCAAGCGACAAGGCCATCGGTATTACATAATCACACATACACACATGTACGTGCGCGCCCGCACACACACACACACACACACACACACACTCCTTTTGAAGTCACGAAACGTACTTCGAGTCCTTACACGGGAGAATCGAAACGCGGGATACGAGGTGTCGGACGAATCTTTCACAAGAAATGTGATGTCGCGTCCTTTTTGCCTTGAAAAAATGCCATTCACAAAAGTGGGAAAAGAGTGCGCTAGTGATATTTCACTAGAACTGGCCAATTGGCCAATACATGCGGCGGATCCGAATATAATCTATTAGCATTAACGAGGAATGTCAACCCGTAAGAACGAGTGTTTTTAAAGGACTATAATTAGCGAGACACTGACGGCAGGACCGTACCATCGCACCACACTTCTAGAACGACATCGCGTTATTTTTGGATAGCGCTACGCAGAATGCAGGGAGACGGAGATCTCGAGCCGAACGAAGCCCAAAGGTGCATCATCGATATATATCACAAGTACAATCACAGCAGAGATCTGCCAACTTACGGATCGGATGCGCTCTCGAATAGAGCTTCATCTTCCCCTTGCAACATTTTCGGCTCGCATCTTATTCGGCGCCAGCACGGGAGTAGAGACGAGAAGAAGAGAGGTGAGGAGCAGTGAGAAGTGATGAGCAGTGTGAGGATTAGTATAGAGAGGGGAGGAGAGGAAAGAAGAAAAGAGTAGGATGTGTATGTGCGTGTGCGTGCGACAGTGCGAGATTAGTGTTCCGGGCTTTTGAAAGGAGAAGGAAAGAATCGGGGAAAAAGAAGGGCGATTGCTAGGTGGACACGCGGGCACGCACTCCCGTAACGCACTGGCCGACCTAAGAAAAACAACGCGACTGACGGAATGACAACTAAGCTGGGCTGCAAAAGCAAGGTATCGATTATATCTGGCCTGTCGTACGGAGCAGCGAGTGCGCACGAACCACCACGAAGAGGCCGTGCCGTGAGTGCGAGTGCGAGTGCGATGCAGGCACGGGCGACGACGGCCTACGTACTGCCCGCCTCCAGGAGGCAGCAGGGACACGTAACACCGCCGTACGCCGTCCGTACATTATGGCTGATATCTGCACAATATATGTACTATACTCTGGATATATCTGCCTTTGATGAACTGAGCCGATCCGATCCACTCCGGACAACTGTGTATTTCTCCTCCGCTAATTTCACTGCCACTCGACTCATCCCACTTGATCATTGATCTTGCGTTTGCATAATTTGCCGGTAGATCATCCTCGTTCGCTCAGTATACTTCCGAATAAGACACATTACCAATGGATCTCCGATACCCTTGCTGACAGGCTCGAAAGAGGGTTATGGTTATTTTGAGAACAGGATGTGACAAAAATGCTAAGTGGTGATGGAGTGCTTCTAATCTTCCAGGGCATCCGCATCTCGTTTATTATTGAATGCCACTGTTTCTCTATAAATAAATAGCCGCTCCGCTGCCATGCTGCCGTGGCTGGAGATACACCTATGACCGTACGCGAGATCAGAGATCAGACCCTCCGTAAAAAGTAGAATACGAAACGCCTTGTTTTTCCAAGAAATTCCAGGGGTAATGATATTCATATCATGATAGATGACGGATACGAGTACGTGATGGTATAATATTGAGGAAATGTCCACGGGCAAAAGATAACGTTGCTAAACAGCCATAATATAGAGAGTTGGCTTTAGTGTGATTCTAAAACCAGATTCATTCCGCGATCACTTAATCAGTGGCTACCGTACGCACTCTATAATCGTGGAACACTTGTATCAAAAGGCACATAATGCTCTTAGTCTAATTACAAGGATATCATATAGTGAAATTGGAGTAAGCTGCATTTGACTTTGTGCTGATTTAGGAAAACGCAAGTTAATGCAGCAGCCTATGCCGATTTGTTACTAACATGTTACGATCAGCTTTTCACTCGGTTTCGGTAAAGACTAAAGAGGGACTGATTAAGAATCACCCTTCTCTTGTCGCTAACTAACTAATGTGGTGTGGAAAGTCTTCAAGTTCAGTTCTTTCTATCGAGTAGTCTGCTCTGAGCTCACTCGATGCGTATTTTCTATAAACAACAGAATGAATACACATAGAGAAGCAGATCCCTTGCGTCATTGTAATTCAGGGAAGGGCTATTTTACACAGGCAATCGTAGACTCGAAAGAGCCGCTTATATCCTCTTATGTTCGTTGAAGGAACGCTCGATGCTTGGCTATGACGGTTCGGGGAAAAAAGCAGTCAACGGAACGATGACTAATCCTGTTCGCCCGCCGCTTGCCACTTGTATAATGAGTGTCCGAGAACATAGTGTCTGTGGAGCGTCATCAAGGCTTTGTCAACGGGGAGCACCGGATTCAAATTGACTAGATATTGTTAGTGTTAGGCCGTCATCGCGATAATTGCGCTGGGATAATGTGCTCTGGCTTTCAAGGCTGCATACGTTGATTTGTTAGTGCAGTGGGCGCAAAATTACTATTATTACAGGAGTCCAAGGGCGCGGCACCACAAACTTTGCATACGCCGTACAATGTACATGAATATAAATGGTAGTATTTGCCCATACAAAAAGAGTAATGTTTAAACACATTACTTCGATTTCCTTTATGAGAAAGTAGTGGAAACTAATGGATAAGCTAACTAACTTTACTCACGCGAGGAGATGAAGAGCTCTGTCGATAGGCCGCCTTTCCAAATTTATGTCTAGGCTATGTCTTTTTAATTGCTCCTCATTCTAAGTGAAACACAAGCAAGTCAATCACAATTGATTTGAAAAGTGAGAACTGATGTATTTATCGGTTCGAATTGCGTACCCTCAAGTCAGGCATGGGCCTATCTAACTGTAAACTGGCAAATTCTTCGAGATCCATACTGCGTTTCTTTCCTTCTTCGATGATCAAGGCAAATCAATATAACCCCGAATATTGAAACAAATTTCCCAACTGAAAGTGGTTTCGGCATCTTCCAAATAGAACTGAATGCAAAACACGATCGCTAGTAGTTATATTCAGAGGAGTTGGTAAGGATGGAGAAATACTATTTTAAAGAAGTATTTCGGAAGGCGGAAGAACAGGACAATTAGAGATTCACCGGATGTTTCGTATAAAATGCGAAATATATTTACTTTCATAGCATGTCGTATAATTTAGATAAGTATACATACCTTATTGGTGTTGCGTAGTAATTTATAGGCTTAGAAATATAAAAGGTTGTTACAGTTTACAGAAGTATGTACATAGAGTGAAAAGTTTCGATGCACTAACACTCCAACATTCTCGTATCTTGTCCTTTAACATAGTCGTACTCTCGTACTTCGCGTACAAAGATCCCCCCCCCCCTCTCTCTCTCTCTCTCTCTCTCTCTCTCTCTCTCTCTCTCTCTCTCTCTTTTACGATGTATACAATCTAAGTTTAAAAGTGATACTATAGGTATCAGAGAACTGTTATTAATTGTCATGTTTTGATGCACGAAAATCTATTTCCCGTCTTTCCGTTAAAAATTATGTGGGAGAAAAATATTAAGACAAATTCTGGCAGTCAAGCATTCGGTGTAAGTCGAATGTAGAATATTATAAGAAATCGGTGTACTGTGCGCCCAGTTTGATGGTTCGATCCCTTAAAGCTAGTGATAATGATAATGAAATCACAATGAAAGAATGTACATATGATGTACCTATTGAAAAACCGATGTCGTGATCTACTTTTTTTTACAAATTCGGTTCAAATTACCCATCCAGCTATGGATAATATCATCCTGTCGCAAGCCTTGTCCGCTATAGTCTAACCTTATCTATAACGCCTCTATCTAAATATACTAAACTTAGGAGTTAAGGCTTGTGGAAGCACCCTGAATCACTGAACAACAGTCAAGTCTATCGGCAACAAAACCAATCGATAAGAACATTGACCCTATTGTTGCACGCATACCTTTTGCATGCTTAAAAACTCCCGACGAATGTCTACGTACTGTTAATGGGACAAACAGCAAGCAGTCCTTCGTTCTCGACGCAATCGGTTATGGTAAGGTGCATTCATATTGCATCGTTTGCGATATCGTACGTGCGTTCCAGTTTGGACTAGTTTCAGGCACAGCGAGGCCACATTTCGGCGGCGGTGAAGCATACCGCGGCATGTCCCAGAGGCCAAGCGCGTACCTCGGCTTGCAATTTCTATTCTTTGAATCGACGAAGGAAAGAGGACATGTCCCGAATGCCTCAGACATAGCTCTCATCATCGGCGACGGATCTTCCATATCCTAGATGTCTTGTGGTAATTGGAGCACGCGGCTGCGGCGGTGGCCGGTAAGGAGGCGGTGATGGAAGGGACCTTGACCTTCCTGCCACTTTATGCCTATCCTCCAAATTCATGTGCACTGGTGGTAAGTGCCTAAGTCGCGGAGGTAGAGGTGGTGGTGTATCTGGCCACGTTCGCTTCTCTGTCTCATCCTCGTCGCCGTACAAATCGATCGCCTCCGCTTGTTTGAATGAATACAAGTCATTCCGTTCCCTCGATCCGTATATATCGTTTGTCCTATCCCTGTTTCCATACATGTTGGTCTCCGATTCGTATCTTTCCGTGCGCGTTGACTCTTTATTCACATATATCTCACTCTTTACTTTTTTGAATTCGTACAAATCACTAGCCGAGTGATAGCTACCGTTCTGTGAGACCGGAGAATCGCGGCTTACGTACACTTCGGATTTAACTTTCTTAAATTCATTAAATCGCTCTTTCTTAAACTCGAATCTTTCAGTCGTTATTGCCGCATCACCTGTTAAGTCTTGTTCAGAGTCATGAATCGAGACTCGTTCTGTGCAAACAATCTCCTGTTGCGATGCTCTCTCGTACTCTGATCGGAGCTCACGGGATATGTCTATATTTGAAGATCTATAAATATCTTTGCAATTCTCGACATTCTCCTTCAACGAGTCCTGCCTCAAGTACTCTCTGCCGTATATGTCTTTTTCGTCGAACCTATCCTTCCGGTGCTGGTCGTGCTCGTCGAGTTTCGTCCTTGGTGTCCTCTTCAACTGTGCCCTCAGCCAGTCCTGTCTCTGGAAGTTTTTGTTAGGATAGCCGATGGTATTCTTCTCTTCCCTAAATCCGTGCTCGACATTACTCGAATGATGGTTATTCCCACCATAACCGTTCATTCTCTCTTCCCATCCACTGTAAACGCGGATGTACGATTTACTGTTAGACTTGTCTTCTTTAGCGAGGGATTTCTCAAAGCTGGATGATGAGGCATTCACGGCGGAGTCCTCGGAACCTACTGGTGACTCCGGTATGAAGAGCTGACAGTCCGACAAGGTCAAGCCTGAATCTCTCGAGAGAGACATGTGGTCCTTGCGCGGTGGTTCCGTCAGGTCAAGGCTGTCGAGGGAAAGCCCACCTGCTGCAACGGGAAATAATTCCAACTAATTGTTAGTGGATGTGCGAATTAACTAGACGTACTTATGCATGTGTGCACACTATACTCACAGTGAAGACTGTCGGTACTCTCCTCAGCCCCGCTGTCGCTGCGTTCCTCGCCAAGTAACTGCGTGACTCCCTCGCCAAAGAGGACTTCACAATGTCGGATAAGCATTTCCGTTAGTGTTGGAATTGCTCTACTCTGATTTACAGATGGATTCGGTGACCACAACAAACTGGGCCCGCAACAGACACCGAGGTTACTCGCACACATCAGATTGTGTTTCGATCTCCTCGCCACGTGGTGTAGTATACATATCAAGTGCGACAGTAGACTGTAATTTGCTTTGGGTAACCTATCTAAAATACTAAAAGAAGAGTTCTCATTACAACACCATCGCGACAAAAGGGTGTTCAGTGCACACCAATGAGTACAACAGATGCTCACTTACTTCTTAATAGCCGGAACGGGGTTTGGAGTTTCCAAGCTATCCATCCACAGGGGAAATAGGTGGGACGTTAATAAAGGGTCTGGCAATGACCGTAAAAAGTCTTTTAACAAAGCCGCCACAGCAATAATCGGCGCATCTTCCAGGCAACTAGAGTCTCCCGTGGACTCGATTTGATCTCGTAACTCTCGGACAATCCTCACGTTTGCTGACTTTCGGAAGATGCCCTGTGTGAAGGGACCTTTCGCAAACAGTTGCTGTAGCATTACTAACACTGGTTTCGGTAGTCCATTCTCGTCTAGTCTTGAGAGATTAACTCCAAATATACTTGGATTCAATGAGAGAGACCTCCTGAGAAGGCCAGTGATTTTCGACTTGTTCTTCTTTACCGGTGATTTTAGAACAGGCCTCAGAATAAAGTGACACGTGTCATGACCACTTTTATTACAATGCTCGAGGTCGAAGCCTTCATCTGCAGAGAGGGTATGCCGTAAGTTCGATAATTTGATGGCGAAAGGTCTTTCGTGGCCGATTAAAGGGTATGGAGCTTCATCCGCGGAAGTCCTCGCCCAAAGTTGGAAAGACCCTTGAAGGTCCAAGAGTCTTGTCGCCAGATTCACGCATGCTGCTGCAGACATTTCCGATCCAACCATTATCGTTTTGCACTAAAAGCAGAAAGAAACGTCAACTTGCTTAGTGTCGCTTTAGTGTCACTACTCTCTACGAAAATGAGATCGAGGCGGGCTGTATAGGGAGTGCGTAACCCGATTACGCTTATGAGGTACTAGTTAGTTACGTCAGTTCCGCGTCGTAGTCGGAACGCGCAAAAGGTGCAACAGTATTCCTAATAATGGCAAACCTAGCGAACGTAATAAGGATGCTTTTACTAAGAGGAAAGAATACTTGGCTCGGCTTGGGTCGACGTGGCGTCAATGACATAAAACAAGTACCTGCTTTGAGGAAGGCCGAGTGATCGCGGTCGTGTCAGCCCTCCCCGAAGATGTGTGGAGAGAGGAATCGGTCACTCAGTCAGAGCTACGCTAGCTAGAGCAGAGGGGGGTGGAGGTGGGGGACAGGTCTATGTATGTACGCTTACGTATTCCGTGTTCGTGTCACTCTCGTGATACACCACTTGAATGTTCGTATCTGGCGGCTCCTTCATACTCTCCTCTCGTACCAGCTCGGTCAGACGTCCCCACCAGAGATCACGCGCTGCTGCAGTCCTGAAGGAATAGAGAAATCTTGATACCTCTTCTAAGTCACTCGCATCCCCAATCTCTAACCGCACGTCCTCGGATGAATTTTATCCGTTTGTGCACAAGACCCTTTTTCATCACTTACATAAAGGTGGCGACGACGTTCGTGGTAGGCCATCCAAGAACGAAGCTCGTTTCTTGAGATTTGCTGGTCTCCGCGACGTCCTCGATGTGCCCCGTGGTCAACCAGAGCTCACTCATTCTCACCGACTGTTTTAACTTGAAATTACCGCCACTCCGAGCTTTTGCTATTAGCAGAAGGTCCGAGAACAGGAAGAGGTGTCTCTCCTGAGACTGCATTCCCTTTAAGGATATAATGTTCCATGAGAAATCGAAAAATCGTCAAATAGCTCCCGTGAACATCCACTCTCCTGCAGTTTTTTGCTCATCACTCACCGTCGTAAATTGTACCGGAGTCTCCAGAAGAAAGGTTCTGGGTGGTGACTTCGCCACCGGTGGGTTGCTGGGTACATTGAGTGACTTTTGTGACAGTACTCTTGTTAATCGGCCAGGGTTCCCTCCGTTTCGTTTGCGAATCAGGCTCTTCATCTTCTGTCAACCGTGGCAATTTGTGGAAGAAAGTAAAATTGTCAATCCACCAAGCGAGTGTACATGTGCGCTAACAAACTATTAGAATTTCTCAATCGAGTCGCTACCGCCATCCCAATCCTACTATGTACCATCCACATTCTTCAGTCTTTAGATTTTCCTAGATCAGCTTGAGCAATACATTTTTCTACCCGCGCCTATCTCAACTACACCTTACTACCACTCTCAGGTTGCTCGCGTGCGGTTGCGTGTTTGCCGTGCGTCAACTGCGCAAGAGCCACCACAAAATGCTCGCTAATTTCCAGCCTCAAATCTAGGACGTAAATTACGATCCTCCCAGCAGGCGGTTAATAACTGGACGCCAACGTGCCAGGCCGTATTAACTTTCGGATGAGTTAACAGGATTATCTCATTGACTTGCCTGACAGTGAAGCATTAGCGCTCGTCCCCTGCCCCCGACCCGACCCGACCCAACCCGCAGAACCTGCTCGAAATTCCAATGCATAGCAAAGCAGTCTGCGCCAAAGATATAACTACTAGATTGTTGCTCGCACCGCACCACCCACTGCAAATTGCACCCAGTCATTTTCACTAAACTATTGAAGCCCATCAGATTTCCATTCCGTCCACCTAGACCCTACGATTTCTCTATTGCTAGAGAATATTCATGTGGCTCTCATCGCTACAATTGAGCCGGCTCTTGGGAGAAAAGTCTGTTTCTTGCTCTCCATTGTCACATACCGTGGTAAGAACATCTCGCTCGTGTAGCCGGAGATTATCTCCGGGAAAGAGTTCTTGTATCCGATGGAGATCCCCCTCGAGCTGGCCGCGCTGGAGAACGGCACCGCTGCCCACGCTTCCGTTTCCGTGCTCCACGAGGTTCCTCGCCTCCTGGCCCAGGTACCTCTCGTACTCGGCAAGCCTTTGCACCTAAACAGTCCAATTAATAGTCCAATTATTCTGCTGCCTTCCAATCGGTACAAGTACTCTAGCTATATCTCTACATATAGACAACTTCGCTCGGATATATTTTCCCTAGTGAATCAGTTGTGTTCTGCCTCAATACTCAGGGTGAACGTTCCTCGATCAACAAGCTGACATAGTTCCACCAGGCTTTTTCCATGCTTACCCGCCAGTTCACTCTTCTAATTACTCTAATGCAGTGATATTATAGCCAAGCCACCATGGAAGTAGTGGAAGGCCGAGGTCAGGGCCAGGGAGCGACGACTTTCACTCTTTCTCAGATAGAATTATCCGGAGGACTTATTCGAAACTTAGTCGTGCTAGCTTTTCATAACCATAATTTCATTACACCGGGCATCAATCTTTCCTTTATTATTCTTTATTCTATTAGACAGTGATGATTTCCAGTAACAAATTTAGCCGGGACGTAATAAGTAGGCAGAAACATGAGGAAGAAAACAGGCGAACTAAACGGTCGGCCCGCAGTGGGGAATGCATGTTTCTTTCATAGCCGCTCGATCGGGATAATTATTATTCGCCGTATCACCGACGTGTTATGTAAATTGATGGCGAGTCAACCGTGCCCGCGTATAACCAGCTACTTGCACACATCCTTATACATGTGCAGCCATTGTACACGAGTAGCAAGTGACGCGCACGCACCAGAGCGCCCTGTTGATTGTACTCCTTCGGTGAAGTGAGCCTTGACTATGTAAGTAAGTAGTTGGTTCATTCCTTAAATATACGCAAGGTGGCTGGTGACTCCCTGTGACAAGTGCTTGGCAGTCGCGGCATCAAGTCACCGTGGGATATAGTATATTACTAGCAAACTCAACTAACGGGTTATTAGCGAATAATGCCGTATTTGCATTCACGAACCGCGGAGCGCCTACATCAGCAAACCCTGGCTACGAAAAAGGCCAAATGTCCAAGCGCGTTTCCGCATTTTCCTTCCTCCAATGCATCCTTGCACTACTTATATTCCTGAAGTATGCAGGCCCCTCACTCACAATCCTACCCCAATCCTTAAAGTTGAAATCGACTGGCCGCGTCATTTCCGATATATGCTACTAAGTACTAAGTGCATATGTGCGTGCCTCTCTACGTTTGTACATACATACATAGATATAGATAGGTATAGGAAGTTTTATGTTGCGGCATTCTTACCCGGCGCCGTCGGCACCATTTCTGGATTCGTTTTTGCACACTTTCACCGTGGCCATGTTGATTACATTCCTAGGAAGAGTCTGGAACGTGAAAGCACAAGGTCCGACTTGTAGCTAGGTGTATCGGGTCCAGCCGATCGATGCCAATCTTTCGATATTGCATGGGTTCTATGTGCTAACATAACTTGATGTTCATGCAGGCAAACATAACTAAACTTATCTACCGTTACTTGTAGAGGCGACCCTGGGACCCCGGCCATTCGCGCCATCTTTCCTGCTCCGCTACTTAATACATAGCCTGTATACTTTACGGTTTACGGTTTACGGTTTACGGTTTACTACGAGATGAGAATCGCCGCAAATTTGTATTTTCTTTCCGATTCCCTAAGTGGTAATTGTTGCATTGGCTGTTAGCGATGTAGGCAACTTTTTCCATCAGCATCTTGACGGTTCGATGTGTGTGTAAATTGCTAAAAGTTGACGCAACAACGTATCTTGGAGAAAAAGTGAGAGACTGTCATGAAGTGAGTGGAGGGCGATGAACGGGGTAGAGGGAGAATCGAAAAGTTTGTGTTAGCGATCGAGTGGAATCGGTGCCGATGAAAGGAAGGAATTTGGTGAATGGGAGTGCCACGACTCGTTTTTCCACTACAATGGGAGGGAGGGAGTACGGTGAGTGCCGTCACGATACGGCACAACCACCATCACCACTAGCACGAGAAACCGGCAATATCACGAGATCGCGAGCCTGATAGGCACGGCGATCACGATTCCAAGGTGATCGAAGAGAGGATCCACAGGTCGATCCAGCCCCGAAGATCAGTAGCTAGTGATTTCAAGAGAGGTATCGCGCGCGCTCCCTGCCTCATAATCTTTCTAGCTCAATTCCTCCAAACAACACATTCATCAACCGTGGAATATTGTCCGAGAGTGTAAAAGGTCTTTGGCGAAATGAACGAATCCTCATGAGCCACGACACCGTCTCGCGCAGCCTCTCCAAGAAATTCCGTATAGGGTATGTGCTTTTGAAGCTCTAGGTCTAGCTTAATGCGATCTTCTGAAATTTCGCTCGCTCGTGCATAAGCGACCAGCAAAGACAACCATTCTTCTCTCTTGCTTGTCAGGGAGCGGAGGAGAACGAGTATACGCAGGAGGCTCGCCTGGCTGGCTACACGCTTGGCGAGACCGCTTTGAGAAGAGCGCACCAAGGTCCTTACCAGGAAATGCATACTGCGAGAACGCCGAGAACAGACCCCGCTGCTCCTCCTATCCCTCCTATCCCTCCTATCCCTCCTATCCCTCCTTCCCCTCCTTCCCCTCCTCCTTGTAGAGAGGGAATCGGCTACTCTCCTTACTCTTATTACTCCTTCTGAATTGGCACTTCCCTTTCGCCCCGAGGCCACTGCGCCCCCCCCCCCCTACCTCTGCTTTTCTTTCCTATTCTCCCACTTGTCTTGCTACCTATCGCCGCCGCCGCCGCCGCCGCCAAGACTGATCCCTCCTCTCATTCGTCACGAGCAGGTGTGCACCCGATGAGCGGCCAACAAAGTTTGCTAATTTGCCGCTTCACTGGGAAAATGAGCTTACTCTCTTCCGATCGGAATCCCCATTCAATCTTTCATATTACACACACGCACATAATTAGGCAGGGGCACATATATTGAATATGAGAAGTGTGATGCCATCGAATGCCAAGACGATACTTTTCGCTGAATTTGGAGATTCATCTAAAGGTGAAATTAAAGGCCCTTCGAGAAGCTAAGAGACATTTATGATGGTACTATGATACTACGTAGAACGCAGGGCTGAAGAAGAAAGGGATGAGAATGCGAGATCGGGTAACTGGTGCGTTTAACGAGCATGGTTTTGACGTCTTAAGAGGTCTCCTATAATAAACCTGACGGAGGATTGTGACAACGACCTTGCCGACGCGACGCGACGCGACGCGACGCGACGTCCGGCCAGGAGGGGAAGAATGGCCCTTAGTCATCGCAGGAATGCCGACTGACATATGGCTCGATGTAAGTACATACTTCCTATCTACTTGAGAAGCGCTGTGAAAATAATGTCCTTCTCCCAGCCAGCCGCCTCTCTCACCGAAATGGACAACCGACCACCCTGAGATCGAACCGAGCCTCCTGGCTCACACAGACATTGCTCCAGTTTTATTTGCTTATCTCGTCGCTTTCCTCTTCGCTTAACGAGTCGCGCTCTATCGTTTCGCGGAAGTCAAATTGGATGGGGTTATTCCAGATACATATCTCACCGAGTAGTTTAATCCGATTGAATTCGTACATCAGTAACGTAGCTGTGATAAGAGGATCAACCTCAATGCGGCTTACTTCCCTCTTTCTTATGGCGATCGAAGCTCAAATTAGCAGATAAGCACATGTACGATCAAGAGCAACAAGCCAGACGACACGATCATCACCCCGAGTATCCGCAGTCTCTCTCTCGCAGCATTGGGTCAATGCACCAGCCCAGTTTTCAAAATAACTTCAAACGCCGTCTTGTCGAGTAGAGGGAAGCAGCAATCGGTGCAACTGCTCGAGTGCTGCTCTCGCGATGGTGCTCGCTCGCCAAGAGCATGCAAGTTCTCTCCGTGGCGTGCTGCGCCCTTTTGCACAATCGAGAATATCTCGCGGACATTCGCAGACTCTCTCTCTTGACCAGCCGCCAAATCGCTCACTTTATATTTACGCGTACGCGGTGGGAACGTTCTGCGAGAGCAACAGAGAATTACAGCTAGTTCACTCCTGAGAGGGAGTGTCAGATCCGTCGGGTCGAAACCCCCCATGATATTTTCGGTATTTGCTCATAATCATCATCGAATAGGGAAAATCGGGGCAGCTGAATTTTTGGCGGATTGTTCTACATTAGATTGCGAACTTGTAAGAAAAAAAATGAGCACGGGGCTCATTTCAGTTGAAAATAATAGTTGAAAGCGCCCCGACCGAGCAACACGTAATACGGTACAATATCGCTGGTGATCCTTGCCCAAGCGTACCTGAATCTGATTGTTGATTAAGCTGATGTTGCAGGCCCGCGCCAGAACTTTCGCCAGTCCGAAGCAATCTGTGATTTCTCCGAGGCGCATCACAGTTTTCTGTCTAACAATCGGCGACCAATTATTCTCACTATTGTTCTTACCACTCACACTTTGCCAACAACGTACACTAACCGGGGTATAACTATGACATTGCTTGGATCCTGATTGGAAACGAGTGGGGAAAATCTGAAGAGGAGCGAGAACGAAAGCCACTTGTTGATCTCAGTAGGAAGGCGTTTATATTTGAAATGACAAAGGTGCCGTGGCAGTCGGCCGGCGCTGTGATTGGGGCTTTGAGTTAAGGAGGGTGAGGGTGAGGGTGAGGGCGCACGCACCGGTGCGTGCAGTACTCAGAATTGGACTAGCTACTAGCGGGCATAGCGGTAACGGGGTGCCAGGGCTACCGATTGTACAGGAGCCTCCGCGCTCTACGCTCTGGCGGTCATCCCGGAAAGTTGAGCCACCCCTGCGCGATCCATCTCGGACCACCCATTCCTTTAAAGTGTTCAGAAACAGTGTCAAGAAACCTGACCATACCTCGATAAGATAGCACTGACCGCATGAATCGGGTTTCACTGATAAGACCTTGGTTCACCCGAGCGGACGAAACCATCGGAATTCGTCCCTCCGAAGCCGATATTACCTCTCTCAAATTTCTATAACTATGATAAGAATAGGGAAAATGTTGAACGAGCAGGAAGGAAAACCCCTCAGTCTGCAGAATGAGCATGCAGCTACAAATGAGATATGTGCTAATACTCCCGTTAATGCCCAGCTAATGACAGTCACCTTAAAAGGGGATGATCATTTGTCCCTGAGTCTTCTTTAACGCACTTTATCTGTATCGTATCGGGCAATGGTCGGGTCGGGTAATGAAGGAGGAGGAAAGAAAATGACTGCAGCCCAACCAAAAATGTACGCAAATTCTAGTAGAGGAATTATCGCGGCGAGTATCCTTGTTCTCGGAAAGGCCGACAGTGGCTGCGTGTATGAGGTAGCCCCGCAGGATACATCATACGACTTGGCATTCCACCGGCTGAGAAGAATCTCCGCGAGCGAGTTGTTCGCTTGTACTTATAATTAATAGGATGCAGGGTAGACTGGCGGTTAATATGCAAAGTAAGCTAGAAAGGGGCTGGGTGAACCGGCAAGGTAGTAATAGCGCAGAAGGGAGTAGCCAGCTTGAAATACTGAGAAGGTGCCGTGCCGACGGGCATTCCCCATTTCATTGTAAAGGGGGGAAAGTGATGGACCAACTGTACCTGACCTGGGCTCGACACTTCCTCCTAACAGTCGAGTTTTACGCGTGCCACTCCAATAATCGACCTGCGCTGTCCACACTTATTTATTGGCCGCAGTAGTCATGGATCATCGGACTTTTCGACTCTGACAGAACTGCGTATCGCTTCATCAGCTCTCCGCCTTGGCCCTCTCGTCGGAATCCACGCATATCGTAACCCCAGAATTACGCGGAAAATAATACCGCTCTCATTTTCGAACAGCCAATACAACTGATTAACTGGGTCACGAGTCACGAGTCACGAGTCACGAGATAGTAGAGAAGTAGAGCCTGCTGGCGGGTAACGACCAGTCTATGGCAAATGGCTGCACCGCGAAATAAGCGAGCGTAAGCTGTTGTCGTTGACTGAAAGTAATAAAGTGCCCGAGGAAAACGGAATAACGCGAATGGTTCTCCCTATGCCAGTAGTGCTTGTAGACACAATCACCTGTCTCTTCTTTAGGTGTGGATGGTTAGGATAAGTGATTACTCCACTCACGGGAGAGAATATTAGCTGTACTGCGGATCTGCGGGTCACCGTACATTCAGTAAGTCGCACAAGGCGTGCTCGCAGCCTTTTTTCCAATTTCAAGTTGCATAGACTTGAGTGGTCAGGGAAGCACAGGGAAAAGAGGTATAAACATCGGAATCGGAGGTGCTCGACGAGCGGCGTCAAAATAGAAACCCATCGGACGATGCAAGTGGAAGGCAGCGCACGTCTTAACGAAGAAGACGAGGAGAACGGAAGGCAGGCAGCAGATCGGGTAAAATGCGGTGAAGCAAATACGCGACTGGAACAAGTCCAAGAAAGAGAGGGTAACCGTCTGCTCGACGACGACGAGCAAGAGTGGAAGAAAAGGAAGAGGAGGGGAAGGAAGGGGTGGAGGTGGGGGGAGGCACGCGTCATTCACGAGACTTTCCGCGAAAAGGTCTTTTTAGTTTGCAGGAAATATCTCGGCGTCTGGAGAGAGCGCCACCGCGCCGGCGGCTCCTCTCATTCGGAAAAGCGACGATAGATTTTGGTGTTGCTCTTTCCTTTCCACTGGGATTATCTGGCACTTGATCTCGGCCGGTTCGACATCTCTCTCTCTCTCTCTCTGCCACTCGGATTTCTGGAGGCGCCGCGCCGCCAAGATTACAGGTTTAACGTTCCACTGGAAAGCCGAGAGCGCCTAACGCGTGTCCCGCACTCTCGGCAAACGAGGAGTTGCTTCGCCTCGCTTATCAAGGGACAGGTCGAGAAGAGAGGAGTACCGTGCCGCCTCATCCGCCTCGTCCGCCTCGCCCGCCTCGCCCGCTTCCGAGATATCCGCGCGTGTGTTCGCGCCGGACACTACGCACGTACGCACCCAATGACCGAGGAATTCCAAGGAAAGAAAGCGATAAACCGCTGGTAATAGGACAGGAGTGCATTTCACGTCGTCGCCTTCTTTGGAATTCAAATTATACGAAGCCGGCGCCTTCTTCTCATGATAGAGTGCTACTGTCTCTCTTCGAGTAGTTGACGACCTATAGGTCTATCATAGCTAAATATTCTTCGATTATGATATCCCGCTCTCCGTTCAATATATTTGTCGGTGTTGAAAGAAAAACGCATCGGTGGATTGTTTAGCTCAACTGTCTAGTTGAGACTCACCAGCTCAAGCTCCAACTTGTGCACGTCGTAATATCCCTTGTAGTACTTGAACCACATGTCTCACTGGTCACTGAACGGTTTGCACATGATGGTTAATGCCGAGAAACCGCGGGTAGCAATAGGCCAGAAGACGGTGTTCGAAATTCGTATGGGGCGTAGTGTTCCAGCTCCCGACCGGATGATGAAAACTGGGGAGAAAAGTCGGGATACACTGGTTGGATCTGTAAGGCCACTTGGAAACTCGGAGGCTTGGAGGCCAGGCGATCAAAGAGTGTTCTGTTCGGACTGGTATCGGTCAGCCGCACGGAGCGATAAGTCTCCACTATCCGCGCGTGTTGTTGAGTCGAATAAGAAGTAAGAAGGCCACTCACTGCACTGCACCGCAACGGGCTGCTGGAGGAAGGCAGCAAACGTGGCCGGTAGAAGTAAGTAAGTACGTGTGACACGATGCACTCGAGGACCTTTGAGAAACTGTTTGGAGTGTCGCGCGGTATAGCCCATCAACCAACTACATATAGACCCAGCTAACACTGGTGTAGGCGCCAACACTGCCAACTGCCAACCAACCAGCAGGCACTCTGCGCGCGCCCCCGTGCTCGCGCTCTCCCTAACATTCACCAGTCTTCTCTTCTATGCACCAATGCACAACCCGATGAGCTAATGCTTCCGAAGCTTAAAGGGATTTGCCGTTAAATCAGCGGGACTCCCCCGCTTTTTTCCAATTTCTTTTCCCGCCACTTCCCATCCTCAGAAGCGTCCGCCTCCTTTATTTCTGAACACAAAGAACTACTAACTGTACCGTGAAAAAGTGTAAACACTCTCGGAGATGCAGAGTCATTGACTTCTATTAGAAATGGCTGAAGCTATCTCTCTTATCTTATTAGTGATTTGGGCAAGGTATGAGCGTCTGATTAAGCGCCGCCTGGTCAAACATCATCGCGGGCTAATTGATTCCTAATGCGCGTGGAACAATTCTCAGTAAAATTGCCGAAAAGGCGTCGAGGTGAGCAGGAAGCCCGAACGACATTCCAACAGTGGCTTGTGCAAATCTGATGGAGAGTTTATGAGGTTCGGATAATTCGCGTCAATGGGATACATCCTTTCGTACAATGCCCTCGTTTATCCCGCGCATTTGAAATTTTATGAAGGAATAGCGCCTCTCTCATTAATCATGACACGATGCACGCGTATGCACGCTCATAACTGACCAAAAAAGCCTGACTGCGGACGCGCGCGGGAGAGAAAGAGGGATGGCGCGAGAGATCTACCCGCGAAAAGGGAGCATATTGATTTATGAACTGGCCCATATCAATTTCCAGACTCAGTTAACCTTTTTTACTCGGGGCCCGTGATTGCTCGTCGGCAATTATCTTTACGAGAAAAGTAGTATCGGCCTGTTGTAATCAGTGGTGTGCCATTTTTCGTCTAACTTACTAAGCACATGCAGAATGGGTGCTGGGATCAATCTCGTCTGCCATTCTGATATTTATCGGCGAGCTCGAAGATAATATTTGGAGGAGTTCCATTAGGTTTCGCTTGAAAGACGCTCAAGATTCCCAGCTGATAGAGTCTAGCACATCTTTCTTGGTGAATCGAGGCCTCGACGCCGAATCATCGATCACATCCCCATTAATCTACGCATCGATCAATCTTACAATGGTTCTCCCGCCGTCCGCGGTATTCCTGCGCGCATATTCACCTAATCCTGAGCCTGAGAGGCTGAGAGTTCCGAGGACTTTCAAGGTCTTCCTTCCTCGTCCTTGGATAATCTATCGGATAAGCGGGCGTGCGCCGACTAGATCGATCACGTCCCTGTTAATCGATACCTCTATTAATTTCATAAGAGCCACGCCCGCACGCAATTACCTCGGTCCGAACGCCTTCTACAAATGAATGCAGACTCCTTTTGTATTGCGGGTTGAAACATCGCGAGAAAGTGCAAGTGTAATGACATAGGAACCAAGATTAGGGGATACTCGAGTCTCTACCATCTTCGCCTATCCTCCCTGTATAATCCCGAAGGCGCATTGTGATCTCATTAATTAGTAGCAATCTCGGTCTTGGGCGCGAGGAAAAAGTGTGCATTCAACTTCAGTGGAAGGAAGGAGAGAAGGGGTCGGCATTCGTTTGCGCGCACCGCCGTGTAATTATAAGAGAGTAATTTCGATTTCGAGAGACGCGCGCCGCCTGACAAGATACGCATGCTGGTTGCCGATCGTTCTCGATGATCGCGCCAATTTCTGATTTATGAACCGAGCGACCGCATGCCGTTTTCGAGATTGCATCTATTTTTAATGCGCGCAACGCGTACGCGTCACTTTTTATAGTCCCTTTTTAGCATCTCGCGTAGGATTGCCTCGTAACGATCTGGGTACCGCTCACCGGTCCACCGATTGCCTCGGCCTTCCGCTTCTTTATCTTGGCTTCTAGGAAGATGTCTCCTTTCTACTCTCGGGATTTATGAAAACAATTTAGGACTAGCTGTGTAAATAGTTGGTATTGCTGCGACAAGAAAGAGAGAGAGAGAGAGAGAGTCGAAATGGGGAATCGCGAGGATCGATCAGAATCAATGGCTACTCGTTGAAATCAATCACCGGGGAAGCAGAGGGACAGCAATATCTCTGGGTCGGCTGGAGTGGCTCCGCCATTAATCAAGGCGTCCGCACACTCGGGAAAGATGCGGATTCATTTCAACGGGCGGTCTGTCTTGCATATAATTGCCAGGCTACGCGCTATGCGTCATCTTCTCTTTATGCAGAGCTCGCCCGCCGGTTATGTTGATTACCAGCTGGAGAGACCGCCAAATGGGAGGAACTCGCTCGGTCTCATCCTCCAAAGGTTATTTCAGCGCTTGCACAATTTCGATTCGGTGGATTAAGTATATTAAAGTCTCATGAACCAAAAGCCCATCTCACATGCTTACACACATCAACGTGCTTCATCTATTCGTCAAACCTGTTCGCAATCGCGGCCTAGTATTAACCATGTGCTCCCTAATAGTTTTGGAAAGCGTGGGTGCGCGACTCCTCCGCACGGTGGAAGTCGTCGAATGTCTTGGAATATCTCTCATCCCTGATGCATGGTCTCACCATATTACTTCTGCCGGCTCACACACACTTTACACTCATTCCCATGAAATAATTATATCACTCTAATTTCGGTATTAGCTTTCTCTCTCTGCAGAGAACATCGACGATTAGTCTGGGCAGTAGGATTGCCCGCTTGATCATATCACATAGTAAGTAGACTTTGAACCGAGGAAACATGTAGATACCACGCTTGGTAGAATGCCCTGGACCACGAAGAGATCCATCTCCGAGATTGTCACTTGCCACTTACCACTCGCTCGCGAGACCTACCAATCAACCACTTGATCTGCTTACCTGTAACAGAGAGAATGAAGCGAGCATTACCGCACTGTATCACTTAGCAGTATCACAATGGGTGGGGTTGAGGAAAGGGAACTGGAACATCAACTCGGCAAAGGGAATGCTATTTTTCTTCTCATGACTGGAGAGTGGCTGCAACGATCGTTTTTCATTGACAGGCTATCGATATACACCATGTGTCCATGGGAGGTAGACTTCTTTATTAACTGGAGTAATCTAGTGGGGAAAATCAATTTGATTTGCTAATAAGCGATCACCAACTTAAATAATCACCTTAACCGTACTGGTAGTGATGCACATTCTTGCACTTGCACACGCGTAAAATGTTCAAAGCAAGGGGGAAAGGAATGATTAAAGGTGCTTGAAGAAATAGGGATGAAGCGAAGAGAGATGTATCGGGCAGGCGATCAGTAGGTGTGTTCGAATCAGACTGACAATGAGTATTGGGACGCAAGAAGGCGACAGGCCACAAGCCGAACAGACCTAGATTGAACCGAGCGAGAGGCTGCTTCATGGGACTGGGGGAGAGGGTCAAAGGGACTTGCGTCTTTCCTTTCGGCTTTCGGCTTTCGGCTTCGATCGCTATTTGAGGGATCAAGACTTTCCCGGGCTCCCTCTTGTCCGGAAAATTAAAGTTTGCCTAATTTTCTTCTAATACTATTGTTTTTCAGCGAATGCTGATCGTGAGCGTCGGGAAATCTTATTTGAAAGATTCCCCACCGATGGACGTCCATCATCAGTCGGGGCGGGCTTCAAAACAAGAATTCCTGCTCGACCTATCGGATTCTCAGCCTACGTGATTCCAGTCACGGCGCCCTAATACCCCATGGCCCGATAGGCATCTTCTTAAGGCACTTGATTTTCCTCTCGAAATAGGAGAAGTGACGACGTGCATAGTGTTAAGGACCGGGGACCCCATTGCATGTCTGACACTTCAACAGCTGATTCTCCAGTTACTTGAAACTTTTCCAACTCTTCTCTGATATGAGAAACTCAAGGGAATTCCAGAGTCGCCAGAGGGTACCGGGGATTAGCAGTGGACGCACCTTTGAAAACTTGCGATTCTTCGGGATTAGTTCTCAGACATGAAAGTGTCATACATCTTGCGGTAAGGCAATCCTGTGAGGTAAAGTGTAGGTGAATGTAGTGACGAATAGATGTAGTGGGGTGTGAGCACCAGGAACCCACGATGGTTATCTTGCCCGAGAAATTACACAGGCAGACGCGCCTACGATACAAGAGATGTATTATTATCTCACCAAATATTGCTTTAGTCCTCGCGCGATTTTCACTTCCTCCTGGCTCGATCCTAATACCAGTCAACATGCTACATCAACGGAACCATCGCTATTTGCTTGAATTGAAGTGCCAAGTATTTGTACAAAGGCAACCCCAACCCCGGCAAACTCTGTCAACTGGAGCGGTCCCGAGAACTGGCACTCTGATATCTCGAGAGAGAAAGGTTCAAGGCCTGGCCAGGAATTATTAGAGGAAAGAGTCTCTGCCATCTAATCGGGAGCAGTGAGCATTTAATGTTCCTTTCAGGAGGAGTGCCTTGAATGAACTCGGTCACAATTTGGCTTCTCATTCAACGGCTCGGCTCGGCTCGGCTCGGCTCGGCCGGCTCGGCCTGGCTCGCCTTTCGACTAGCCTGAAAATTCGGGCCAGCTTTCATATTTTATGCGGTCGCACCAACTTATCAACCAACTGTTAGGAGCCAACCTCGAAACCCTGCTTCATTTTGGTTTCCTTCAAGATTTCTTAATTCTAGCTTATATCGAAATATATACGCGATATCCATAATTTATATCTTTTGAATATGAATATCACAAGTGGATTTGCACCAGGCCTAATAGCTATGGGGAGAGCGAGCAATCCTGAGAGGAATTCCAATTGAAAGATTGATTTTAAGATACTTGGATGGTTGATTTAGTGAGGAGTTCGTATGTTCCTGCTATCTCTGAGGCTGGAGTGCCACCGGATAGGCAGGATTTTTCATCGGCCAGTGCCACTGACCGTGGCACCAGGCTCGGAGAACCGTTGGGCTCGAAGAAAAGAAGACTCGTCACTCGTCGCTCGTCGCTCGTCGCTCGTCGCTCGTCGCTCGTCGCTCGTCGATGAGTCAGAGTCTTGAGAGACACAAAATCTCTTGGAACTCGTGTAGACAAAAAGCGTTGATATCAGACATGCATTGGAACTCTCGTGCCAAGTATAAAGAACGCCTTGTGATATTTCTCGGTCTGAATAAGGGCCGGTTCCTTTCTTTGAAATACATGAATACGTGGAAATGATATTTCCACGGCGTTCACCTTCGAAAGACAGGCCCATCACAAGTACTGTCACTCTCGCAAATCTTGAAGATACACTGTCTTGTTCCACTGGAAATAGAGTGCAAGAGAAGTGCCAGTAGCGTGTTGGCCGAATTCTTGCCCTTTATGACTGATACGAATCTCGAATGCCAATCCGAGGCCAGCGGAGGTTCGTGTGAGTTTCGCAAGAGCGATCGAGCGTGCAGAGCTCGCGAGCAAAACACGCATCAGTGCCTTCTGCCCCTTTTTCCGTGCCCCGTAATCACGCCGCGTCGCTTCCTCGCCTCTCGCAAGTCGGCTAACACGTCAGTTCAAGCAGTTGCCTTAGAAAACCGAGACAAACTTCTCATAGAGATTATCATTTGAATATCAGAGCAAACTGGTCCAATGTTACTTTGGAAAGAAGTATAGAAATTAAATGTACTCGGAGTTGGAGCGTGGTTAAGTAAAATGCTTTGCGTACCTAGAGGCAGAGGTATGCGCATAGAAATCGAATGATTCGCTGCCGGGCGAGCGTACTTCGCATAAATCTAGGCTCTAATGATCGATGTTCATCTGGGGGCGATTACAGCCGATGAATCATATTTTTGAGACGCACGCATATCATATTTAGTACTAATTATGCTAGTCAAATGATCCTTTCGGTATACCCATTTCTCAAACGATATCTTTATTAAAACTCTTCGCTTTTGTCGCCAACTGAGCGACTTGCATGCCATAAAGATCTATTGATCTCTCTCCTGAATGAAGCAATTTTCGCGCCAATTCCCCCGATATAAAGGCTAAGTATAGTCTCTCTATCGTGAAACTCTATGATCTCCGGTGGACCCGAGCACTTTTTCGTTAGGATTTCTATCGAGAAACCGGCGTGAATGTGCGAGTCTTCTCTCCTACCAAAGACTCCTCTTCCGCATCTTATTCCTCCTCGACTGAACGTTTTTCTCTCCATTGCACAGCACACCGCCTGGTGAGCGTCGGGGCGTACTTTTGCACTTCGTTCCTTACATTCCACCGGATAAATAATAGCCGCAAAAACTAACGGCAGTACTCGCGTTTGCTCCCCGCCCTTCTTCTCCTCCTCCTCCACTCCCCTCACTTCTCACGCTCTCTATGTATCTAGGTATCTTTTTGCTGGAATACAGTAACCACTCTTTTCCATTACCAAGTATTTATCGTGAGCCAAAATTTGTGCTGTCCTTTATAAAATAGCAGAAGAGGGCTCGATATCATTTGAAAACCGTATGAAACTCTCTACTGAAGAGTGTATAATGGAGTGCGAGCAGATGCCGACAATGCATCGGTATCGCTTGCATTTCCTATTGCCGACGGCGATAAAGAGAAAATCTCAAGAGGGAGAGGGATGGGGATGGTTCGGCTTATCTGGAGCGAGTGGTCGGTGCGGCGGGCGCACCTGCACGATGTGGGTGGGTGGGTAGGCAGGCAAGCAGGTAGATAAGCCAACAAAAGGGAGCAAGGAAAAGAGACTCGGCGTAGCGTTGCCGATTTAGAAAAGCATGGACCGGAGGCGGAAAGACGCAATCGAAGAAGTGTGCTGCACAATTGCATTCTCTTCCCTCCAGAAATTCTTATACTTTTTTCTGCTGAATGTTGAAGAGGTGGACGTACGTCCTCTGGGGAATATTCCGTCTCACCTGGACAAAGGGACACGTCCTTCAGGGGCATTGATGCACAGAGGAAGCAGATGACACAGCGACAGTGGGCGGGCAATTCGAAGCATGTACCCTGTCGCCTCCTCTCCCTATTCTCTATCTTATGCATTCGTTGCACACTGGAAATCGGAGTGTCTCGCCCCTTGGCCGCTTTCTGCACGGTGTACTTGAGTGCGCGCACAGAGAAAATGGAGGGCCACTTGTCTCGACCCTCGCGCTCTATCTCCTTCGCTCTGCAGCACGCCATCCATACACGCACGCACGCATGCACGCACGCACGCATTCCCTCCTGCCTTTCTTCTCCCACGGCTTGTAAAAGCTCCCGCGAAAGACTTCGCCCTCGAGAGGACGTTGCAGAATATGTTCCCGAGTCGGGCGGCTTGGAAAATGCTGAAAATCGGTCGGCTTCCTAACCCCTCTTGCCACTCTTTTCTTCGCTAGAAGTGCCACATGTAGTGGTAATGGTTCTTAAAGACTCTATCGAGAAATTCTAGTGGTAGAGGAGAGCCAGTGAATCGGAGGATTAGTCGATTTAGATCCTATCGATATGTGGATCGAATGCCAGGTTAATGCTACGTTCCAGAGAGTAAAGGAAAGGAAGCCTCTACCTTCGCTGGATGAATGTAGTATGTATGTACGTGGCTGCATATCCTGCTGGCCTTCTATGTGTGCAGCGGAGAAAAAGAGAGGGAGAAGGGGTGCGCGCGCGTGCACGCCTATGCGTTGGAAGGAAGGTGGGGTACTGACCGCACATTCCACTAGGGAGGTGACCGCCTCGCCTGACTCGCTTCAACCGCTCGAACGCTCTAAGGGACCCTCCACACCAACCATACCTAGCAAGTATGTACTCTCTCTGCCCTGGCCCGTGGCCTGCTCTTTCCAACAGATCACACTCCCATTCCTATTACCGACCTCCGTCCATTATAGTCGCCGGTAATCGGAACAAACCCTTCATTCCTAGAGAAATCATATCTTTTCTCGCACAGACATTGTCGTCCTTCCTATCAGAAACGACCGACTGCATTCTTGCTTCTACAACACTATTTGCTTTAAAGCGAGGCGGGGAGCCAAAAAAATTGAGAGACAGGCACGACCTCCGACAATCCGGATGGTGCTACTTACGATGCTCCTAATGGAACCTAACACATTGCTCATCGGTCACGGCTATACTTGTACTTGCACCTGCGCCAACCTATACGATTATTAACATACAACATTGTGCAAGCTCTCATTATTTATGTAGATCCGAGCAATCATTTATTCAATTATGAAATAGCCGGTCAACAAATCTGTTGGTAGTAGGGAGTAAAATAGCCGCAGCTATTAGCTAGAGTTTGCAAACTATCGCTACGCGACGCGTCTCGTAAAGTATAAGCAGACAAGCAGGCAGGCAGGCAGGCAGGCAGGCAGGCAGATCGCGCTAGCCAGTCGACAAGCTTAATGAGGCGTTGCTCTATTCATTTTTTATTGTTGGCCTTGCGTTTGCCAATGAAGGGCTATTAAAAGATGACAAAGCCGCGGCGATGGCGTAGGTGCGTCTGTCTCTCCCTCCCGCGTGTCCTCTCTACTGGCTAAAGAAACGGCAAAGATGGATTCAAGTAGAAGAGGAGAGCCGTGCTGTGCGTCGAACACACGTGCTCAAGCGCAGAGTAGGAAAAGGCGATGGATGCAGTGCGCGTAAAGAATGAGCGAGGATCAATGACCCGTGCACGACACAAGTCCAAAATATGCGAGTAGGGTGAAGGGAAATTCGACAATGTATCACTTGAATCATCCAAATGAAATAATCTTGGCTGGGCCTCGGATTCAATGGTAAAAAGGGAGAGGGGTGCGGGGCCTGGATTTCCTAGGAGGAGCAGATTACTCAACGGAAGACTAGCAAAGCGTTCTTGGGAGCGGGCAATGGTCGACGCTCGACAGTACACGTTCTCGGCCGCGGCAGAACGTGCACATCTGATCTCGTGTAAGTGGAGGCGCGAGCAGCGAGCAAATGGAACACGAGGGTTCCACCCACATTCTAACCTACATAGACTATTGCCGCGTACAGTTTCACCCGGCACGTATCAACGACACCCCGTGTATCTCGTTATCGCCGAGTTAGAACCTATATTTAAAAAAATATCTACGTGTGACTTGTATCGATTTACTTGATCGGGAAAAGGGTAGAGAGGGTGGTATGAAAACAAATCTCGAAGCAAATGGTATCGAGGTAGGTCGCGCTGCCTCCTTTATATCCTCGATTCCCGAGTCTATTATACATACGTATTTTAAAAGGTACCGAGGATGCGGGTTAGCTTGTTCCCGAGAATTTTCTGCGAACTTGAGTGCTGGTACTTCTACAAGAGATCTTTTAACAGATACCGGACTTAGGAATTTCATGTATGTACCAGAGATCGAACCTTCACCACACTTTCAAGTGCAATCTCGAAAGAAATTTGACATGTATATTGGAATCGAGTAAGCGGCAAGATTTATCTTTGCTCCTGCGAGGCTGGTTCGGTCCCGATGATATTCCGGTCCCTCGAGGAACCACAAGAGTTATTTCTCGTCGGATCATCGATAATAAATAATAACGGCTGCTATTATGGCACGAAGAAAATAGAGGATTTGCAAGAAGTAACGGAGCACATTTTTCTCCAACGAGTTTCGCATATGAGGAATCTAAAGTACTTGTCAACCCAATTTCCACAAGAGGGAGCGTAATTCCCTGTTCACCAAAGAGGCATAAGCCATCGAAGAAAGTTGGAAGAAAGGAGAAAATAATTCCCAGTGTCTCGCGTTACACCTGCACGGTGCCGCTCGCTACCCACTTTCAGCACTCGCGGATTCCCAGCAGCCACCTGCAAGGAAGGTGGACCACCTTTCACGAAGAGGAGAGAGGCGGAGAGGAGAGAGCAGCGCTCCGTAAGCATGTGCGGCGGCTTGCCTTCAACGGGAACCGTGTGGAATCAAAGAGGTGACTCCGACTTGTAATAAACTTTCTCTCCCCGAGTAGAGTGTGGTGCAGTGTGGAGTAGAGTCTGCCTCCCCATAACCCAGAGTGCTCTTTCTCTTGAGCTGTATTGTCGACGCGACGGAGGCCAGCCAAACAGACGTCGAGGGTGACGAAGCCGGCGACCAGAGAGAAAGAGAGAGAGAGAGAGAGCGGAACGGAAGATAACGAGGCCGAAGCTTGTCTTCCTGGTGCATGCGCACACGCGCGCACTTGCCACTAATGAACACACCGCAACGTTCGCTTTGCCCTCAACACAGCCAATTCCCTCCAGCAGTTCCCTATCTACCATAAGAAATCGCTCTTCTAACGCGAATTACTTGTGCGAATTGTCAATGTATGTACGAGGAAAGTGCCGGACCCATCAAATTTATAGATATATTAAATGGAAAGCATCGAATCATTGGTAGTCTCGTACGTTGGGTTAGATTAAGGAGTGGAGTGCTCTGGCTTTGGATTGAGACGACTTGAGATCCGTATGAATATCCAAGTGGATGCGAGTCAAGTCCAGTCCAGGACACGGCTATGTTACATGCTTTACTAGTTAAACGCTGGACCGTTAAGCCTTCAAGGCTGGCTTTTGCTTCGGTGTAGCCGAGCCGCCGAGCCGCCGAGCCACCGGCCGTCGAGCCGCCACGACACGCCGAAGGAAGGAAGGAAAAGGGGGCGGCCGGTCCAGAGGATAATAAGAGTCAGTCGGACGAATTCCCCGGCGTTTGTCTCTGGAGAACATCGGGGTCGAGGCTAGGGTCAACACCAACGCAGTCGGATTTACTCGAGTTCTTCGTGCCCGAGGATAAATGGGTAGCATAGATCGCCGCTTCTAACTCCGGTTCCACCTGGCTCGCACACCTCAACATTCCTAACCATTATTTCACTCCTTCGATTACCCTATTACTTCGATATCGATTACCCTGGAGTGAATCAATGATTAATCGCACCAGTCGATTTGATCATTTGATCCTATTTGGGAGAAAAGTGAGATGCGATTGTTAGGAGCACCACCAAAAGACTGTCCATCGAGCCCGCGTCACGGCCGAGTGACAGGATGAGTTAGAGAAGAAAAAGCGAGGAAAGGAGCGAGCAAGGGCAAAGAGCAGCAACGTGTTTTCCGCAGGTGCAGTTAGATTAACTGGAGTAGCCGAGGGTGGACCTTGCTAAGGTCGTGCCTCCTGGTCCCTCTCTCGGTACATAACTGGCATGCCGGCTAATGGGACGATTGTAACCCGAGTGGATCTCCGACCACAAAAGCTGTACGGTGGTGAGCCACAACTCTCGCCGATCGTGAGTACAGACTGCGGATTACGGACCTCTCGTTTCGCTCTCGTAATTATCGTGACAATTCGAGAAGACCTAACGATCCTAGGTCTAACTTGGGGAAAAAGCTTGTGCTCGAGCACTCAAAGCTGTCGGCTGAAGAGTGTCACACAACTTGCATTGATAATTGTTGCATAGTCTATCGCAGGTTAATGGACGAGGATAATTCGATGAAGGAGCAAGTGAGCGAAGAGAGCCGAACCGGTGGTTTATCGCAGCGAATAACGGTAGGTCCGAGCTTCCGCTGACGCGTCACGTGTGTTCTGGGAATGTGCGCGAGAGATCTCCTCCCGTCTTCACTTGGGCATCACACATCGCACCGCAACGCAAAGGGCCACCAACCACTACTAATCCTGCCGGTGAGCAAACTAGTCTTTGCGTTAACGATAATCCTTTCCGGGATTATATGTAATGAGAAATTTAGCTGTACGGTAAATAATACAATCTACACACTGCTAGGTAAATTAGGGAGACTGGGATGGGGCTGGCTGCCACCTCAACCTGCCGCTACTGGCCACCGCTGATTCACCGGAAAAGGAAGGCCAGTCTTCTAGAGGATAGATCCGACATCTATTGCCCTTCCTGGTGTAGTTGCCCTTCAAGTACGATGAACCGAACCCTGCTATTCCTGTTCCAGCCGTACGCCTACATACATCTCTCGGCTCTCGACATAGCATTCCGACATCATTCCGACATCATTCCGATAGCGGCTTTGCACGAGTGCTACTCCACCAATATCAGCAACTGTTTCGCTCACTTTACGGACTATTCAACAACTTTAATCCAACTGACGAAAGTAACTCGAAGACATTTCAAAAATTGAAGGAAGAGCGAGAGAGGAATGTATTGGAAGGAGCTGCACGTAGGACGTAAGGTAGAGGAGGAGTATATGCAGTGGGTAGGGAGGGTAGTGACCTTGACCGAGACAATCAGGCATCCTCAAAGCAGTCGACCCAACTGCTGGCACTGGCACAGATTCCTCGGTCGGTGTACTTACATCTATAGTGTTGAACTCGTTCACGAGTCGGCTCGAATCGGCTCGGCTCGACCTTCGCTACTGACCCAAGGCCAGGACCTCGCGACCCTAGGACCCCAGGGGCCCAAGAGCCCGGGAGCCCAGGAGCCCAGGACCCCCTAGTCACACAATGCTGAATCAGGACTACCTGAATTCTAGGCCAGGCTATCTCGGGAACGTGAATCGGCACGGTAAAGGCCGGGTCGAGGCAGGTTGAATAACGCGAAGGTGGCGAAACCCCGAGAGTAGCAAGGGTGTCTAGTCTCTAGGTGACTCACGTAGAGGAAGGGCACGCGCTTTTGCTAAACCAGCGGTTAGAATAAATCTCTCTGCTAATTCGAGCATCTCATCAAATCCTTTCCCATCACCGTCCAAACTACCCTTCTCTAGTTGTTTGAAAACTGTGGGTTCCGATCACCCTTTACCCAAGAGCCACATACGGAGGCATTCTCGTAGAAAATGCCCCCCCCCCTCTCTCTCTCTCTCTCTCTCTCTCTCTCTCCTTCACTCAATGGAGAGGAGGGGCAATATCGCGCCGCTCGCCGCTCCTTCCTTGAAAGCAGAAGAAGAGTAAGAAGGAGTACAGGGAACAGGAGATACTGGCTCGTCGATGAAAAAAGGAGCGGAAGAGCCCGTTTTTACGGGCCCTCCATTAGCAGGGGATTGCATTATCCGCTGCTGTATCGGGATAATTCCTATTGAGGACGTAAGAAGGGCAAATCCCACATAACTATGTACCTGCACCAACATCGCAGGAAAATTATGGAGAAACCCTACGTTGAATTATTGCTGCGGGCAATCGGGCCTTTCTTTTTCTCGATTATTTCTAGTACCGCAACTTTTTGCTCTTTGCATTGCACGTTCGACCTCGAATGTTAAAGCGCTTAATTTTAACGTGATGCACAGTTATTATGTTAATTTATCGCTTAATTCTCCAATACTCGCACTAGAGAACGATTGGCGAATCTCGCTCTAAGTCGATTAAGAATTAGGGGCCGCTCGAAAAAGGAGGAATGCGGCCTGCTATGCCCGAGGCACTCGCCACAGTCGCCACTCGCCACTCCCTGCGCACACAAACCTTCCACTCGACACGCTTTAAGGGCTATTTGAGTTGGGCGCCAGCGACAACATTGTGCCAGAATGTTTTCCCAAGACTGGCTGGATGGCTGGATGGCTGGCTGGCTGGCTGGCTGGCTGGCTGGCTGGCTGGCTGACTGCTGCCGATCGCAACAACAAATTCACGCGTGTTTGCTCACGTGAGAAAACCCGGCGCTACTAATCGGCGATAATATTCCTGGCTGCCAAGGGTGAGTAACCGTTTCCTGGACAAGTCCGGTCGACCGGCTGACCGGCCCTCCACTCCACTCCACACTCCACAGTCAGGAGATAAGGAATGCCGGAGCTCCAGCAAGAGCAGAGCCCAACGCGCATGTGTATGTATGCGCTCTGCACGCCGAGATATTTCGTGAGTGCACCTGACAACACTGGTTGCATGTGCTGTTCATGCGCTCTCGCCCCACCCGCCGCCCCTCACACACACACACCCACTCGCTCGCACTCTCGCTAGTCTTCTTTCCTTGCTGGCGATCTCTTCCTGTGTGAAAGGCCGATCGCGTGCCAGGGAGCTTCGTCAGCATTAAGAAATGCAGACGGCGGCTGAACAGAACACCCCCCGGCCCGGCTCAAAAGAACTCTGGATACCATGTGGCCAATTGCGCTTCACTTGCCAGGCCCTCAAACTTTGTAAACTGGTGAAAATCTACCAGTTTTTTTAGCTACTTTTGCATTAACTAGCGAGTCATATAGAAAACAAAGAATCAGTGGTGTGAAAGTCAGAATCGTAACGCAAGGGAGATACTTTCATCGAAGATGGGTCCTTTTTTCTGGTGATAGTGTGGAGGAGGAAAGGGGTGTAGCAAGAGGCAGAAGACATCGAGGTGAAGACGGGTGAGCGGGTACCGTAGACAAATGCACCTGCATTCCGTCCCACCACATCCTGTCCAATTACCAGGCAACGAATGAGATGGGCTTCTCGGGAGTCCGATAGTCGGGAATGCTCTGCTGGAATTATTTTCCTCGATCATGCAATATTTATATCCCGACCGGGCAAGATAGCGGCAGGAAAGCCGCGGGAGAAGGAGAGGGATGATCTCTAATCGTTAGAGCGGCGGGCGAGCAACGCCGGATGTCGGGTTCACATTCAATCGAAACCAGTTCGCCAAGTGGCCGTGCGACCGCCAACCGACATTAGCCTTGCCTTGAATTATTACGAAACACGCAGCCGAGAAAAATCACGACGATTCGGACCATTTTCTTCGGACTTTCTGAAAGACCCTGAAATTCGACACGACTCCTGAGCTGGCAGAAGGCAGCACACGAATCTTCGGGAAAAGGAGAGCATCGGAGGAGAAGGGCGGTACGAGAGAATTGAAGGAAGCAGGATAAGGGGACAAGGGAGACTGAAAAATTCCCCCAACATAATTATTTGCCGCGAAGGCCGTCCTGTGCCTGTGAAACTACAGGAGCGGCTTGAGAGTGTTGAGCGCTACAGTCTCGCGCCTAGCTCGTTTACCTGTTGGCGCGCTTCACACACTCTCCCCACTCTTACACGCACACGACACCGCTCCACGGCCGTCGACAGGTATACTCGAATCCGTTGAAATCCAGGCAGAAGGGTGAGTCTGCGCCTGAGAGGGCGAGAGGAAGCCGGCTGGTGGCTAATCAGGAGCAGCAGAAGTGAGAAGTAGCAGAGCGACCAGTTGACTCGGCAGGCATAGCGAAGGAACGGGGATTTTCGCCGCGGGATTGCCCGACAACTACTCTTATCAGCATTATATATTGCTGTTCAGTCGCGTTAGTTACTCTCTGATATTTATAACCGAACTTGAATGCGGCTCAAATATTCCGAGGAATGATAGAATTACAAGATAGTTTCCTTTCATATGTTGGGCTGAAAATGATTCTTGAATATTTGTCTAGGTGCGAGATAGTTTGCTTAATGGATCTGGCGACGCATTGGAATTGGTCCAAGCTTGGTATCGGGATTGGACGAGCGGTAGGTAGGTAGGTAGGTAGGTAGGGAGGCAGACAGGCAGGCAGGCAGGCAGGTAGACAGCCAGTCGAATTCCAGGATTCCGATATCCTCGGGTGCTCTCGGAATTCTCTCATTATCAAATTTCATTCCACGGCCGAGATTGCGGGTCCAAGTGTGGAGCCCGACGAGAGATTAGCCGCGGTATTCGATTGATAGGAGAGATCCGAAGCAATTAGGCCTTAACGAACAGGAGGATCTCCGGGATGGAGAGCGCAGTTACTGCCGGGCTACTGAAGGACGTACTTTAATCGGAGAACGAATGCAGCATGCCTTAATGAAACCAGAAGATTATGAGTTTGAATTGAAACAACGGGGAACAGGATCAGATTTCTGGGAAAGCGAAGGGCAAATTTGCAGAGGATAATTCAATTTATGTAGTTAAACGTGGCAAGAAAGGAACCACAGCACACCACCAACGAGCGCTGCTCGAGGAACGCAATGCTCGGTACGCGATAATAATTTCCGGAGCGCAATGGGTCGTTCGCTCGAAAGGCGACGCAATGAAACCGGAATGCAGGAGATGGGAGGAAGAAAGCCGTGGTGAGAGCGACGCTCGGAGTCGCGGACAACGATCGCGACTGGTGCTCCGACGGTGCCAGTCCATTGCCTATGCCTATGTACATACTCCTGTCCGAAAGGGGAACCATATTCAATGATTCATCGGGGAACGTGCTGCCGTTCTCTCCGGGCATCTTGTGTCCCGTGCCGCGCCCCCCTCCCGAGGGCCAATTGGAACGAGGTGGTTGATAGAGCCGTGATCGATTCTAATTATGTATGCGCAATGAGGAAAATGAGAGTAAATGGAGGGAAGTGCAGGTCGGCAAGGGTGGAATGAGGAAAGCTGGTATACGCGTGGGTCGCGGCCGTCGTGGGAGCAGGTCGAGAGTAAGTTGGAGGATGACAGTAGGGCTCGTAGGCAAGGACAGAGCGAACCTGTATTCTGAGGTATACGTCTCGCTCCCAAGTGGTCGAACCTGCGTGAAACGCCCCGAGATCAAGAGAAAGGCAGGGGTTGGCATGCAAAACTATTGAGAGCAGATAGAGTGATAGCCTCTTCAATAGGCTGGTAAAAAGGCTGGGAAAAAGGGTGGGAAAAGGGCTGGGTTAGGTTGAAAAGAGCGGCGTGCTGCTACATAACGATTGAAATCGATTGAATTTCACTGTAGGAGCGAGGCTCGATTCGATTGATCCATATGCATAATCGGCTGTGGGCATGCAAGCCCGCCAGCGGCGGCGTCAAGGCCAGTTACTCTGAAAACTAGCCTCGCAGTCTTAATCTACTTGCGGCCATAAATCCTGAGTGCAGGTAAGACGCGTACGTAAATGGAGGATGGTTGCAAGTGGCAACGATGTTGAGGCGGGCAGCGCGTCACATCTTTTCACCCGCCATAGAAAGAGAGACAATGAAGAGATGGGCCAAGATCGGGCCTGAGATCGATCGCCGATCGATTTGAGACGACGTATGAGTTAGAGAGGGCGAGAGCCTGCAACCGGATGAGAGCGACAGCTTGAGATACACACAGCTCCCCGAGCATAGTGTCATGCGAGTCGGTCAGCGCCGCACAATCACCCTCGTAATCCTTTAACCAGTAAAGCTGACAGTCCCTCCACTCTCCCGGCCCCCCGTCATCTATTACGGAAGTACGAACCTGTTCGGAACCTCCCTTAGCTCGCGAATCAATTAATTTTAAAGGGCTAATTAGCCAGGCTGAGTAGCGCATGAATAACAGGAAGAGATAAGATTTGAGCGTGAGCCAAGTTGTTAGGCAGGAAGTTTGAGAGGCTTTTTCGTATCTATTGCGAAGGTGAAGCGAGGACCCGTGTCACTCGGTCTCCCGTGCACCTGCACAGCTGTCGGGCAGCTGGCCGCGGTGGAATCACGTAGCATATAACGGTGCAATCCTCGGGAAGAAATAGCCACAAGACGCGCGCAGCACAGCGGAATCCTCCGGGAGAAGATTGGCGCTCGGCAACAGTGAGACCAAGCGGAACGTCTTGGAGAAGCTACGATACCTTCCACTAGGATGCCCCGAATAGTACCTATGTACCTAAAGGTACGAGGATGCAAATCAATTATGAGAATGTCAAAGGACTCTCTGCCGTATGCTATGTGCCTCGGTAAATCTTGGTCTTATTCTTTGAAGGCTTGTCCGCCGATAAGAAAGCGCCGAGTAAGACGAGAGAAGAAACAGGCTTGAAACAAAGAGCGAGCGAGAACTCAGCACGCGATGCAGCAATTTGTAAGCAGGTTACGCGAGCCCGGTACCTCGCACACTTCGCTCGGTCTTCACCCTCCACCAACCGCCAACCAGCAACCTCTTCTGTCGCTTCTTCCCGTTCTCCCCTTTATACCGCCTATGTATTTCTTTCCCCTCCTACTTCACTTCCACTAACTTGAACCACTGAATAGCTAAGGCATTATTTTTACTAGAGGCCGAAAAGACCTGTACTTTGCTGCTACAGAGATTTAGCTAATTGCGAGCGCCTCTGTGCACTTTGATCCCACTCTGACAATAAAAATCCTAAGCTTTTCTTCCGCGTTGTCGTAATCCCGGCAAGGAAGTACCGTGCTCTTGGGCGAAATGGAAGTGTAGATCGGGCTAGAATGGTATGCGGTGGGCCTGCGGAACGTTTCAATTAAATCTACCCACAGGACGATATTCATCTGGAGCGTGCTGCTGGTGGATGGTGAACGAGGATCGCGAGGAGGCGGTCAAAGATAAAGAAGCAGCGAGGAAGAGTACCGGCAGCAGCACCTCTCGAGTCTCGAGACTAAGAGTAAGTAGAAAAGGAAGCTCGTGTCGGACATGCGTTCGATTCTCTCTCGGGGCGCGGAGGAAATGACACGCGATATAGAGAGACATGCAGCAGCCTCCGAGGCAGCCAACCAAGCCTCCACTATCCACGCAGATTCAGCCAGGGCAGTGCACATAACGCCAATATACACGGTGTAAATAATATAATTCCGTCAGTTTCCAGCACTGGCAAAGAGACTATAGTCAACGATTATTCTCAACGATTTAAACTTATATTGTGGTAACCTATCTCTTTTAATTTGCCCGTTAAAATTCGTTAATCTTAGATGTGGATTATTAGAGTGGTTGATAATAGAAGGTTGTAATTATTACCATTTTGTACATCAACGGTACGTAACTGTATTATGTAAATGGGTACCGCGCCAAGTATATTTTAGAGGAAGGCGCACGTGGCTGAGTGGGTGGGTGTATCAAGATTTGCGTGCGGGATATCTCGTGTTACCACGCGGCCCACCACCACCGTCGTTGCTACCCTGACGCGTCGCCGCACCTTGGTAATCCGAGATTTTTTCCCTCCACTATTACGTCCGTAATGCGAGTCCCTGGCCTCATCTTAGCAGACCTGGTGAACCGCCTCTATCGCCTTTACCGACCCTCCAACTAATAATTTCGGTGGTACGTCACAAGTATCGAGGCACGGAAGCAAGCCTGGAAACGGATTGCCAGGCTGTGAGGAATGAGAATGCGCGTAAAATCGGAGGGTGTAGTGGAGGTAGGTAGTGCTCTCTCGGGCAGGAGCGAAGCATCTGCAAAAGGCAGTCCTGCCATAATCGGTGCAGGCAAGTTATACGGCCTGGTTGCCTGTATCTGGAGCGGAAACAGAAGAAAAACGAAATGGTGCTCGAGCTCCGTGAGTCAAGCACGTATCATCCTCCGGCCGCAGTTTGCCAGTTCCATGCGCTTTCCAAGTCCATGCCAATTTCTTCCAAGCGAATGCAAACCTGCTGGTACTCTCTGACACGCGCTTCCGAATATTTCTTTCGCGAAAAGACCGTTGTCCCAACCGAGATCCATTGTCCATCATCACGTGCACGTGCCAACACCGAGTCTCAATTTCAGTTTAAAGCGATAGTGCATGGAGATCGATGAGAAAACTACTCCTTGTTCTCGAATGCCGGCTCTTTTTCCATTCAGGGTAGACTTGGCAAGCCTTAAACAGGAGTTACTACGCCAGCTTCCCCACGCTCTTTCCCTCTGTCACACACATACCTGTGCACACACACTGTGACCTAAGCTCTTTGGCGAAGGAAACCATTGCCAAGGTGCGTACCTCGGTCACGTATCTAACCGGAGTGTCGTAGCGCGAGGCTGTTTAGGACTGGAGAAATCGACTGGATTCCCGGCTGCGAGCCGTGGACAGGAGAGCCACAGCCACCACCGCAACGCACTCTACCGCACCCCAGCCCAGTCCAGCCCAGTCCAGCCCACCTTATCCAATCCAGCCGGTTGTGCCGTTTTTTTAATTCCACTAAGATTTCTCATAACGGAGACTAGATAGTAGAGGGGCGAGGAGCACGCCTGGCAGCAACATGCAAGAACATCCTTCAGGATATATCATTGAAAGAAGACCGGCTCGGAAGGATTTTAGTCTGACTCGCACACGATTATACTCAATGCAGGTGTCTCGTATGGCTAGCTGTCTTGTAATTTCGCTTCATAGATTCTCTTATTAGAGAGCGACTTGCGGTGGTTTTAACATTTTTCAGGCGCAGGACTCGTTACTTCAAACTAATGTCGATCTTTCGTGAGAGAGAGAGAGAGAGAGAGAGAGAGGGGGGGGGGGGCTGCAATCCTGCGGAACCGCATGGTGGATGGCTGGTTCGTGGTTTTATGCCCAGTGGCCATCACCTGGAGCGTGTCCGCGCGAGCGTCAGACTGTTTTGCAAGGGAAAGTCTTCCGTTCAGTTCACCATTCCCCGTTTGCCGGCACGATCTGCCGCCGCTGCTTCGTTCAATGCGGAAGCACGATCCGTGCTAATCGATCCACCCGACCCCTATTGATATACATTCTTCAGCTAAGTGTCGATGGCCGTACTAGCAATGGACAAAAAAGAATGGCAAGCGCTTGATAGGATTTCATTCGATGGGATGGGATGGGATGGGATGGAATAGAACCTAATAGCGATGGCGGCCCTCCTCTTTCCCATTCGCCCCGATCAACGATCAATTAAATAGAATTTTAATCTGCGCCTGTAATACCTGTGCTCGACGCATAGAACGAGTTTCCGCAATGGAATTTCCCTTGCTTCTCCTGCTCGTTCCAGTAGGCTAATTAATTAGCATGTGAATGGGAGGAGCTACAGTCCCGCAATTGCCACGAGGTTTTTGGTTTGGCGCGGCGCGGCGCGGCGCGGCTAAGGACTCTAGTATTTCTCACGATTTTATTTGGCGAACCTATGCTTCCACGGCTTGTTAGCATAAAGCGATTGCTACAGAGTCAGGCCCGCTCGCGCGCGCCCCCGAGTACAATAGAGCGAAGTCACTATAGCACGCACCCAGTGTGGAAGTTTTCCCACAGTTCCGGTGCGAGCACAATGCCGAAAGGACGCACACACATCCTGTGGACGGCACCTTCCGGTTCGCGCACTCTCTCCCTCTAGTTCCCCCTTTACGCCACTGCTTCTACTATGCCTGCGCCTGTCTTTCGCGGCTCCCTTTTGTTCCCGAGCATCCTACGTGCTGCAAAACAAGCTCCCCGCTCGTTCTGCTTCGGAAATTTCGAGGAATCGCGCTTTATCCAACCGAGCAACAGCAAAGCTCTGTCTCGGGACTCGGCACTCGGGTTCTGGCACCCAAACTGACTGAGACAATTAGTATAGCCAGTTTGACCTACAGATCGACCTCTGGCAACGTTAGTGCCACCTCATACCGTGTGTGTTCACCTGCAAGTGTAGCATGCCGGTGGTCCGTAGGTTATTAAAACGAGTTCCTGAGGCTAGTGTGAGAGCCCCTCTAGGAAAGAATGTAATACGCGGAACGTCTTAATGAAAAAACGAGTGACTGCTCCGGCATGAATCTAGTGGCGCTCCAACCCTTTGTCAAGAGAAAGGCATAATCTACCGGGAAAAGAACTCGTCGTACGAAGAGGAGGCTCCGTGAAATCGATGCAGCGTCAACGGGTTTCTGACGTAAGAGACGTGTACCAGAAAGGGCACACAATAAGCCCCCATTTTTTCCCTTCCCTTTTCCCTCCGGGTCACAGCAACAATCGAGAGCAGAAGCAAGGCGCAAGGCAGAGGGCAGAGGGCAGAGGGTCCGGTCCATGACGACACACGTACTATACGGTGCACCGTGACCGTGGTAGGGCCGACGTTGTTGTGCCGTGATGCGTCTGCTTCGGTGACAGCTGCCGAGCTGCGGGCTACTTTCCAGCATCCCCCCATAGAAATCGGGAAACGTACGACCTACCGGTGAATATAAAAAGCCCGAGTCGGCACTTGTGGAGTGCTCTCCCGCTGCTTAGGGCACACCTCAGCGCATGGGAATGCCGTGGAATTCTCATTCGCACACTAACTTCTTGGAATTTCGATCGACTCATCTCTCGTTTGACGAGATATCGAAAGTTCTGGCGGCACGCAGAGTGGATTCACTATTTTACAGGAACGGCAGGCTACGAAAATTGTTCGACAGAATGAGAAAACCAGGAAAGGTAAGCTGTGTCCTGGGTTCCGGGGAAGAAATCCCGTAAAAATGCAGGATCCGGGCCCACTCTGTGATGGCAGTCGCAGTTAGCTTCGCAGCCGCAGCGGCATAAATGATAAATCAGGCAGCTACGCAAAGGAAGAAGCCGCGTAATTCGTATAAAAGGACGTTACGGGATGTCAGGTCTGCTCAAGATTCATCAGGGATTCGCAGCCGTGAGGGGAAAGGAGAGAGGAGAGCCGCGCAGAGAAAGCAACCCCCTCGTCGTGTAAATACCGGTATCGAGTGTGTACTTAAATATGTGGACGCGCGACCTCTCGCGATGGGGCCAAGCCTCTTTCTTGGAAGAACGGCACGTGTTTCCTCCGCACGTTCCTCCCCGCCCCCCTCTCGGTACTCCATTTGATTTGGCATTGTCATGCAAATTGCGCGCTGATTCGAGTGCCACGCGGTACTCGCTTTGCCAAACTGTCTCGCGATCCACCCTCTTCGCTAACGACCATCCCTTTCCACTCCAATACTCACTGTATCTCTTCACAAGTTTAACAATAAGGCCGACTCATTCGACATTGAGAGTTCTTCTATGACAGTCGAAATGTTCGCCAAGGGAAGCTTTGAGTGTGCCCTGAGAATGGTGAGAGCGCGCTTTTGCACGTGCAGCAAAGCCCTGCGCAAAACGGTCCGGTGCAGTGCCATGTGGTGGGGCGACTTAATATTTGAATAACTGGCGTAGGTTTGACCCGGGCAAATCAACGGCATATCGGTGCAACCATAATCAGGCGACATTGTGCGCCGTAGATTATGGGGTAGAGAGAGGGACTCGGTCTGCCGGCTTCACGAATGCATAAGTAATGGACTTGCGAGACGTCCCTGCCTTCAACCCCGCCCGCCTTCTCCTCCCTCCCACCCTCTCTCTCTCTCTCTCGCTACTCTTTCTACCGACTTTGCGACAAGCAAAGCGAGCAACGTAAGAGCGCCTTTGCTCCTAAGGAGAAATCCTCTATATCCTCGCACCTGTTTCCCATCCTGAGGAGGGATTACGAGCACGTTAACAAGAGAAGAGCGCTTCCAGAAGTAAGAAATCTCGATCATTATATCGGTCTGAGTTTCTTTCTTACGAGATCTATTATCCGACTCCGACTCCGACTCCGACTACCACTGAACAACTGCTAACACTCATGCATATATTACATATGTACTCTTCTCGGCTCTTTGTCTACGAGTACGCCATACAGATAATTGTTACTCGTGCTACAGATAATATTGTCGGGAGTTCCGTATCTCTTTCTCTCTTTCTGTCGGGGAGGCCCATGATAAATGGGCCGAGACTTGTGACGGTGTTAAACTACTGGCTCGGTGATGTAAGATACTTGGGTTGAAATCGGCCGGCATTGTTCACTCGGGATGCCGATGTGGCCGATAGTGCCCTGGTCGGGGCCGGGGGCCGGGGGCCGGGGGCCGGGGGCCGTAGCCAGAGCCAGGGGTGGGTAGCTGGCTGCGATCGCAGATAAAGCCGACCGCCCGTCGAATATCGCGGCAAAACAGTTTGCTCCTCTCTCGCCCCTCCCACTCCACACACGCACCCATACCCACAACCACATCCACCCCCTATGCCTTTTTCACTCCTTCCTCCCAGCTCCTTACGTAAAACTGTCACGACTATCCAGTGTCCAGGAATGGACAGTCTAGCATTTTTATCTGGCTGAAAAGCTGGCTGGTACATTTACAGCCTCTACAGCCTCTCACTAACTAGTGTCTCGATTTGGTACGTGATCGAAATATGAGAATCAGGGCCGAACTCCCCGGCATTCCGGGGATGCCACCTTTCCTCAGCAGCGTGGGATATGAGCCCAGCCACGCTGGAAAGCAGCCATATGTCGTCGAGGAAGTTATCGCAGATGAATCGGATGTCCCGGCTGGCACCTCCATCAAACCTTTCCCTCACGAACCAAATTTTAATTGAGTCGACGAGTTCCTCGAGACCTTATTGACCTGGCGATGAGATTCGCCAGTCCAATGAAGATAAGAGGAGTTGGACGCGTGCTTCGGAAGTCCGGAGCACCGGCATGTTCAATTAGTGTTCGATTGGAATAAGATGTGTCGCGCTGGAGTCGGTAGCCGTGATCGGCTTGGCTATCCGATGCAAGAAGAGAGCGAGTAGATCGGTGCTAATGTGTTCTTGGGCAAGAGAGAACGATCGCGAGATACCGATCAAGTTTATGGAGGAGGGGAGGGAGGGCTTTGGTATGCTGTTCGAACCGGTATATGCACCCCCGGCAGAATCGATGGCATTCATTGCGTAACGAGCCACTTAGCGCAAATCAAACTAATAGTCCATAAACCATTCTACCTGAAATCGAATCCGGCTGAATCCCTTCGCCGCGGCGCCGGTTGATCCTTAATTGGGACTGGGCACATTAACAGCTATCCAATATACCATCGAATTGCGTATGAGTCACTATCGGGGTATACAGCGGGCTGTGCAAATAAACTTGGAAAGCCACCTCCAAAGCATCTCTTTCTCCTTACTTAGCGCGATAAAAAGAATATTGCAAACGAATAATGGACACGCGCGCCACACGCCTTCCAGAGGACAACTGCTCGCTGCCGCTGCCGTTCCCGCTGCCTCCAACACCTCTTGCTACTACTATATTTCCCCCTAGCAAAACAATGGTCTCCGACGAATGCGATTAGAGAAACACAAGGGACTCCTATCAGGTGAACATTGGATTTGTAGAGCGACGCGAGCAAGCATGCATCTCCCACCCCTTCGCCCCAACACACGCACACACACACACACTCTCTCTCTCTCTCTCACTCTGGGATATAACGGTCTCCCTCCATCGTCTATCATCTACAATCGCTGCATTTGTTGACTGCGCTTCATACATCGAGCAAGCATTATGCTCCCCAGGATGAAATATCCTGCCCCTTGCTCAATTGAAAATCGAAGGAGGATCTTCATTCAGGGTCTGCATTATTGTTGGACTGAAAAAGTCGTGGCTCGGTTGAATGGGCGTGGAGAGGAGAGAGAAAAGAGCCTTGGCCACAACGCTAGGAGAGAATGCCAATCAAAGTGTGATATTACATCTAGTGTTAAAGCGCGCGAGTGGCAGCGAGGAGGAATGAGGTTTACTGCAACCGTAGGAAGTCCGCTGCAACGGGTTACTACGCGACGAGTCTCGGGTAGTTATGATTGCATGGAGCCGAGCCGCAGCGCATACAGATGCATGTCTACACAATCATGTAGAGGGGCACCTCGTGCAATAGGATCGATTCACCTGTCTCTCTCGCGCTCGAACTGCGTTTCGCATTATGAGGCGCATACAGACGGAAAAGGCAGCTAATGCTCGATTACGAAGAACGGAGAGGAATAGCGCTCTGGCTCCGTTGAAGCGAGTGACGGCAGCTCTGAGAAGAGAAAGATTGTATCTCAACAAAAGAATGGGCCGCGATATTGCCACGGTAAGGGTAACGGGCAAGAGAGGAGTCCCGCACAACAGAATTACCTTCGAAATATACCGGAGACTTCTATACACATCAGATCCTCTCCCACTCCTCCTCCACTCTCGTTTACGTAGCTACGTATCTGTAATGCTTGCATAGTATACATGTACATGACGAGATGTACCGTTCCTCTTATAAGGACGCCTCAACATCGCGGAAGCACTAGAGCCCAGGGCAGCGCGGCGCAAGGTGCACGCTTCGCTACCACTCTCTAGTAACATTCCAATATTCTCATCCAATTCTCATAAAGTTTTACCAATTACACGAGGGGCTGCGGCACCCATGACGCACGCTTTCACTCTTATTCGATATCTCTACCAAACTCTAGAAAGTGGCAAGCAGAAATCGCAGATAAATGTAGGTATGGAATGGTCGGCATGTTTGCCGGCATGGGGGAGAGAAGGAGGAGGAGGAGGAGGAGGTGGAGGAGGTGGAGGAGGGTGGGTGGACAAGCTTGTAAATCAGGTTCGACGGGGAGACGTGTCGCATATTAAAGAGTGATATGGGACACGCCCGGCATAATAATGGGGATCGCGGTCACAAGCAAAGTCCCTTTAGGAGAAGGCGAGGCGAGGCGAGGCGAGGCGAGGTAAGGCGACCCGGGTGGGCGAAGGAGAAGCGCGAATGAAAGTCCTATCTGAGTGTAGTAGGTGTGTGTAAGTATGTAGGTATGTCGAATGAAAGTGGAGTCAAAGGGCTTGGTGTCAAGTGCCGAACGTGAGAGACCAACTGACCGAGAAGGCGATGCCAGGCCAGAGGCGGTGCGCGCATGAGGGGAGAAACGGAAGAGGCTATCTTATCAAGCGTACTCCATCTAAATACACCTGAAACAACAATCGCTTATAAGAGGCGATCTCAGCCGTGGAAGGTCGAGACCGATCATGAAGATCCGAGCGATTCTCTAGCACCTCTAGATTGGAATCATCCAGTCGAGGAAGCAAGGAGGAGGAAAAGTATTATGAGTAGCGAGGCTCTCGCGGATTAAAGTAAACGAAGTGAATCTGCTCCCGTTAGTGTAACGAGCCTGCGGAAGGCGAACGGGGAAAATGGAGTTACGGTGAATTTAATTACGATCATTACCAGAACTTTTTCTGATAGTTAGCGAGTCTCGCTGCTGCTCGCCACTGGAAAGAACGAAGGAGAAAGAGCGGGGCGCCAAACCGCAACTCGACTCCGTTTGCCCCCTCGACTGGGACGCCCTGTCATTAAACTCGATTCTGACTTTATCATTCTTAGCGCCGCCGTCGCCGCCACCACTTGGAAAAATCGGCCAATTAAGCCTATTAGTTTGATAATTCTGCGACACGTACTTATTTTATTATCATCGTGCTATATTCTGGGCATTTTGTATATACCAAATCTTGGTGAATCTCGCGATACAAGAGTCTCGCTTTTGCCGCATTCCGGGCTGATAAACCAAAGTCACGGGATGTGGATATAATTAGGGAAATTCTCGGAGAATGCGAGACTTCCTGTCTGCAGTGGTGGCTCAACGGATCATTATAAAGATTCATCCTGCTACGATGAAAAAAACTTGCAGCTTGTTGGCTTCCCTGGAGTGATTTCGGGAGTCGAGCATATTCTAGGAAGGATCAAGGACGACGTCCTAGAGTTTTGAGATGAAGGAATGTCACGGTCGAACGAGGATTCTCCAAGACTGGACAAAGAGAAGAAAGCTTGTACGATTAAGGATATCCGTGGTTTCTACGAAATGGAAGCTCAGGAATGTCCAGGATGTCATAACTCGTTGTCCCCCCGAGCGAGTTCAGAGGGGTTCGCAAAAAGAGAACATGTCCTTTTCACTGACACGAGCGCTGCTGCCCCTATGTCTTTCTTCTCCTCTTCTCTTGCCCGTTTCTCTCGTAAAGAAGGCCAACAACACTCGACTGCCAACACCCCCGTCGCGATTTTCATATTCACAATTAGCATTTCTTCTACCTCGCCTTTTCGGATTCCAGCGGAACAAACGGCGACAAAGAGTGAGAAATGCAAATTCGCGCCCATCGCTATGTCCAGGGTGATATTTGTCTCGAAAGAGGAAAGACCTGCTTTGTCTGTGAGTGGAGAGAAACGTAATTGGCGAGACGGGAAATATTAGCATGCAATCTGGAAAGTGAACCGACGCCCTATTATGTCAAGATTATGAGCATGGCATTGGAAAAGGTGGCCTTTTTCCAGTTCTGCGTCCCTTTGTCTCCACGAGTATTTCCAATGGAAATTACCAGGCAGCATGACTAATTGTAAGAGGCTCCAATAGCTCTTGTTCCAAGTCCAACTATAGTGTGAGTCAGTTCAAGACTGGGAATTCTCCGCATGTCCTTTAGTAAAGCGGACCTCAAATATAACGGTAATCGACATCGAATCGACCTTCCGATACCGCGCCAAGGCGATAAAGAGATAGAACGAACAATAGAGCAGCATTGGAGCGACTTGACCAAGTGGCTGGGTCGGAGAAACTCGGGTGCGAGGACACGTCTCAACCGATTCCCCGTAATCTCCCTCTCATCTCCATCACTTTTTTCGACGCTCAGCCCAACCCCCACTGGTTCGTTGAGCGTGTCTTCGGTATCGGACGTATATACGTTTCCTCGCCACGACAGGCTGCTGTTGCTGCCCGGTGAAACAAGTTGAAAGCTCGAATCAGAGTCTCGGAATGTTCTCGGCTGGTGTAGAAAGCCCGCGGGGCCAAAAGGAACCCCCTGCGACTACTTACGCGCCGACCAAGAGCCTGAAGGATAGCGAGTCTAAGGATATCAGGTGTTCGAGGTGAAGAGTAGAGAGTGGAGCGCGCTGCAGCGAGTCCAGGCTGAAGCAGCTTTGCCGAAGGAATTAGCATGTAGAGCAGGACGGGGAGCAATAATTCGCAGGGTTCGGGATTTGGCTACCGTGCTCCATCAGGCCCGATCGTCGATCTTATCTTCTGGCAGAAACAGCGGCAGGCCCACTCGCTCGCGCTCTCCCAGTAAAACTTCTCTGCGTGTCTCGCGGACCTCTCCGACTTGGACCCCATTCAGCCCCTTCACCCCCTTCGCCCCCTTCACCCCCCTGCTCGACCGACCACTTTTCTCTCCCTCACTCTCACTCTCACTCTCGTCCTTCCCCTTTCCCTTTCCCTTCTCCCGTCACCCCGAACGAAGGTGCATCGCGATTTAACTAGATGCGCACCACGGCAGATCCCTATCTCTCGCATCTCGCTTCTCGCTTCTCGCATGCTCCTCTCCTCGAGGTGGAACCTCCCTCTCCTTTGCCTTCCTCGAGAGTTCACCTCCTCACCGCGGCTCGGGAGATTCGCACTGTCTTAAGCCGCGCTCGCCTTTCGGACCCCATCACGTTCTTTCGCCTTCTTCCTTTTAGCCAGTGAAATTAATGGTGCATCGTGCAAGTACTGGGAAAAAGGCTCGGTACTGTATTTAAAAGCTCTCTGACTCCATCACCAGCAGCAGTCCACTCCCCCCCACCACTTTATCCAGCCGCTTTTCCACAATGAATCCTCGTGATTCTTCTCGGTGTACTCTGTACCGAGAGAGAGAGTACCGATTCTGCTCCAATTACGACACGATTTGCGAAAGTTGTGTTGTTTACTCATATCGATCAACTGGCCCTTTTTTCGAAGCATTTACCTTTTGCAAAAGCTGACCTACAATTTCGTACTAATGGCGGATCATGCAAAATGCTCTTGAGATAATGCATACCTGCGTAGACCCGGATCGATTTGTAAACACAAGTTGAGAACATCAGCTAGGATGAAATGTTTACCAGAGTATACCACGCGCGGGCATGTATGTGTGTGTGTAGCTGTGGGTACAGCCTGATCTCCCGTAATGCTAGAAACGCGGAAGCAAGGTTCAGCCAACTTTAGGCTGCCGTCTAATGAATATTTCATGGCGAGCAGCTAGCCTTTGCTCAGCGATGAGCCAGTTTGCTGGTAGGACATAGGAATACAAGCCCGACGCAACTAGTTCTGGCGAAAATATGCATTTATCTTGATGGGTCCAGTGAGGGACTTGCGAGAGTGAGAGCAAGCAAGATTACCAAACTAGGCTGGAGTGGGTGATGGAATTTGGAGAATTAGATTGGTGACTGCCGAGGCAAAAGTAAGGCCAAACGAGAGTCTGACCGGTAAACGTAACAGGCAACGATAAACAAAGATCCGAGAGACGACGACCTCGAGGGCAAATGGTTATGCAGAATAGAGTACCTCGCTCAAAGGAAGAACGAAAGTACTGGGAGTATATTTGGAATTGATAATGTGAAATTTTGGAGGAGGATTGTATTGGCTCACCTCCTTCATGCCGTCGAGCCTGCCGAGACTCTTGGTGCCCCTGATCGGCGGGAAGGCGGCTTCGTGCCAGCTAGCAGTATACGAGTGATTCTGCTCGGCGGATAAGTTCAATCCCCTCGCCCTGCTCTTGCTCTTGCGCTTGTCGAGAAGATGCTTGGCCCTGGATTTCCGCACGGGCACCGCCGGGTCGTCCTCGGGGTCGCTCTGCACCTCCCAACGCGAGGGCGATTTGAAGCGGCGCCTCGGGCTCGTCGGCGAGGTCACCGGCGAGGTGAGCCTCTGCACGAGGCTCCCGAACATGGTCATCATTCGACCCCGATTCTCTCCGAGCACTGACCAACAGCAACGACGACCAACACCACTCGACGAAAATACTGAGATTCAATCTCACGCGAGCTTCATCCTTAAACTGGGACTGCTATCTCCGCGAACATTACACCGCCACCTTCACTTCAAATATCCACAGGTGCTTCTTCGCAGATGATTTCACTAACTCTCTCTCGACGACAAAGTCGACGAGGATGACTTTTCTGTTACGTGGAAGGTTTGACCGAGCCTCCGATACCCGGTGCCGCACTCATTGCAATTGGACAACCAAGGATTGATTGATTATACGGTGGGCATAGTTAGTAGGTTTTCTCGAAAGGAGATCCTATTGATGGATCGCGTTTGAAAGATCGGAGGAGAGGAGCGAGGTGTCAGAGGCGAGGTGAGGTAAGGCGAGAGCGGCCCGGATGGATCGAGTGGAAACCAGGCACAGGTATTTGCCTTGGGGCGCACCGCGCACTGCTCTCCCGTCTGGGCCTCACGTCCTCGTCCTCCTCTCTATCTTTCTCTCGCTCCCTCTTGCTCTTTGTTGCGTCGCCACTGCGCGTGTGCATGCGTCCGTGCGTCCGGGCGTCCGTGCGTACGTGCCTACTGGAACTGGAAAGAGACTTTGGCAAATTCGGAGTAAAACCGCCGCGTTCCAATGTTCACTACTGATGGTCACTACGCGTTCGATGAACTTGCACTTGGCACTGGCACTTGGCACTTGGTAGGTGGGTAAGATGGAGATATCGCTCGAGAGCGAGAGCAAGAGCAAGAGAATGGGGATGGGGATGGATAGGGGGCCCGTAATGCGCAGCTTCGAGTTGCGTGGACCTGGCACGGACTACGCGCGGAACCGGACTGCCCGAGCCGAGCGCCCGCCGCGTCGCTCAACCGGTTGGCCTCGCTTACACGAGGATTCCCGAACTTCCACGAACCACACACTTCCCTACGATCTCGCCAGAGTGGCCTGCGATTCGCCGGTTACCATGGAGATCGGGACTTATCCTCCGATGGGCCATAGGCCCTCGCCCTGCATCCCCAGTTACCGCCACCGCCGATATACGCGCTCTCCTCCCCACGCCTTTTTTCACTTCCCTCTACTTCCTCGACCACCCAACCCTTGCTTTTCCTAATATTGAGCAAAACTCCACTACGCTTTTATCTCTAATGCAGCTCATAGGCCCAACGCAATCTTGAGCAAGGTGAACTTGAAATTGGCATAACTATGCGTGCATGACATTCAATTTGGCGATCGGCAAAATCTATAGTGGTTGTAACCTAAACCTGTAACGGTTCTCCCCGGGATAGAGTGGATTGCTTGATCCTTCGGCTTGGACTAAACTGGTGCTTCTAGGCGTCAACCGGCTAATTAATGGTAGGATGACTGGTCCGGTCGCTTCTCAGTGATATTCTTGCATGTCGGACACGGTAAATGGGGACTACTCGTGCGGAACCTAGAAAAGGTGGCGCGATACTACGAGAGCCGCGCTACACACCAACTGCCAAGTCGAACGTCCAATGCTTCTGCGACCTCAGAGTGGAAAACCGGCTCTTCACGGGCGAGTAGAATATTTTAAAGAAGCGTAAATAAGTTCATTGCGTAAGAGGTTTAGCCACGCGACGGAGCCTACAAGTGGTTTTGCGTCCTATCGTTCAATGTTCTCCGATACCACAAGGTCCACTAGACCAACTCCCTAATCATTTCAATTCCAAGAATATCTCTTGGTTCGCCCTCTTCAATTATCACTCTGCACCCTTCCCACTCAAACTGGCATGGTGTATTACTCTTCATGAATGTAAGGCCCTTCATCTTCAAGGACAATAAAGGCAACACGGGATCAGCTGGATGTCAGGACTTCTTACGCGAATGATACCATTAGATCTGACCATTCGTCAAAACTTCAATTATTCTCATGACTATATAGGGAATCGAATAAACCTTTTGATTGATCGTGCCAGTGCAGGCATGAGAGCGAGAGAGAGAGAGAGAGAGAGTCCGTAATTATCCAACGAACACATGATCAATGAAGATAACCCAGATATCCTATCCTCCTATACTATGTATAGTGACGGGGCATCATTACGAGCCAATTAAAGACTCCTGGCCGTAATACACTTTCCCGACGAGCTGCCTTCCGAAAAGTGCAAGTGCTCTCTTGATTGACTGTGTCCTGGTGATGCCTTGGAAGCCTGAAGCACGTGCCTCCTCTGCGGAGATGCTATAACGACTGGAAAGGCACGACCGCGTCACTTGCCGCCATCGTTCGAGCAGAAGGAAAGAAAAGCCACTCGGAAATCTACCTTGGAGACGGATGGACGGTCTTACTGACGTTAGATCTCTTCGCAAGAGCACCACAGGTGCTTTAAATTTCAGTAAGCCGGCCGACCAATACGAAGAATAAATAATACTTTTCTTTAGTCTCGTTCGCTCCCCTTTAATACCGGCATCTTAATAAACAATTCTCAATCGTTTCTATCCATTATCCTTTGAATAAGCATTCATTGGTAATCTATATTCTGTACTCTGTACTCTGTACTCTATGCCGTACATGTATATTGTTTCTTAAATAGGCGAATCCATGTCTTTATTTTTACGCGACTCTGGTATTGTATGTGCGCGCGTCTTTGAACAGAGGCCTCCTATTATGTCAAATCTTTTGTCTTAGAAGACAATGAGTGACCAAGTAGTCGAAATGAGAGTCGAGCGAGGCTAGCCGGAGGAATGACGCACAAAGTACGGAAGATTTTATTCAGTGATACTTAGATTTAACATTTTCTGGGGCTGAAATTTGATGGGGAATGTTCTCTTGCATCAAGGCGAGAAGTGCTATAAATTGGGGAGCCCTAGCTCAACATTTCTTTTTTTGTAAATTTTTTAAGGTGTACCCCTTCTAAAATTTTCGATTTTTCGAAGGTTCTCGGACTTTGTCGAACGCTTGATAAATCCTTTGTTTAAGTATCAAAACGGATAGAAAACATGAAACCACTGGCCAAAGTGCCGGAATTGTACCGAAAACACGTGGAAAACCGATCCTGAATAATTAAGTTTTATGGTTTTTCCCATGTTTTCCATACTTCTCGACATTTTCCATGGCTGAAATTTGGTGGGGAATGTTTTCTTGCATCAAGGAAGAAGTGATATAAATTCCAGAGCCCTAGCTCAAAATTCATTTTTTCGCAAATTTTTTAAGGTGTACCCCTTCTAAAATTTTCGATTTTTCGAAGGTTCTCGGACTTTGCCGAACGCTTGATAAATCGATTGTTTGAGTATCAAAACGGATAGAAAACATGGAACCAGTCGCCAAAGTGCCGGAATTGTACCCAAAACACATGGGAAACCGATCCTGAATAATCAGCTTTGTCTGATTCCGATGGTTTTCCCCATGTTTTCCATAGTTCCCGACATTCTCCGGGGCTGTAATTTGATGGAGAATGTTTTCTTGCATCAAGGAAGAAGTGATAAAAATTCCAGAGCCCTAGCTCAAAATTCATTTTTTCGCAAATTTTTTAAGGTGTACCCCTTCTAAAATTTTCGATTTTTCGAAGGTTCTCAGACTTTGCCAAACGCTTGATAAATCCTTTGTTTAAGTATCAAAACGGATAGAAAACATGAAACCACTGGCCAAAGTGCCGGAATTGTACCGAAAACACGTGGAAAACCGATCCTGAATAATTAAGTTTTATGGTTTTTCCCATGTTTTCCATACTTCCCGACATTTTCCATGGCTGAAATTTGGTGGGGAATGTTTTCTTGCATCAAGGAAGAAGTGATATAAATTCCAGAGCCCTAGCTCAAAATTCATTTTTTCGCAAATTTTTTAAGGTGTACCCCTTCTAAAATTTTCGATTTTTCGAAGGTTCTCGGACTTTGCCGAACGCTTGATAAATCGATTGTTTGAGTATCAAAACGGATAGAAAACATGGAACCAGTCGCCAAAGTGCCGGAATTGTACCCAAAACACATGGGAAACCGATCCTGAAAAATCAGCTTTGTCTGATTCCGATGGTTTTCCCCATGTTTTCCATAGTTCCCGACATTCTCCGGGGCTGTAATTTGATGGAGAATGTTTTCTTGCATCAAGGAAGAAGTGATAAAAATTCCAGAGCCCTAGCTCAAAATTCATTTTTTCGCAAATTTTTTAAGGTGTACACCTTCTAAAATTTTCGATTTTTCGAAGGTTCTCAGACTTTGTCGAACGCTTGATAAATCGATTGTTTAAGTATCAAAACGGATGGAAAACATGAAACCACTGGCCAAAGTGTCGGAATTGTACCGAAAACACATGGAAAACCAATCTTGAATAATCAACTTCGTTCAATTCTGACGGTTACCCCCAGGTTTTCAAGTCTTTCTGACATTTTCCGGGGCTGTAATTTGGTGGAGAATGTTTTCTTGCATCAAGGAAGAAGTGATATAAATTCCAGAGCCCTAGCTCAAAATTCATTTTTTCGCAAATTTCTTAAGGGGTCAAAAGAAGGCACGAACAAAAATTTAGTCCATCGGCAGTGTGCAAAGCGAAGTTAACAGTTCCTTCGGGCAACGGTTGACTTTTGGATGGTACAGTACTAATACAACTACCTTAACGACTCTCGAGCTCAGAGAGCGCTACTCTCTTGCAGCGACTTTCCACGGCGAATGCGGTGTACTTTCGGCACACCACGGAAGCGATATGCCGATATATCTCCTGGATACGTTCTCTTCCGTCCGCCGGATTCTCTAAACACGGCTTAACTCCGTGGCGATGGGAAAGCGCCGCTGTTGTTGGCGGGGCCGAGGCCGGGGCCGGGGCCGGCTCTGCCGGAATAGAAACGAGCAAAGTGTGTCGCAGCAAGTAAGTACCTTCCACTCTCCACGCCCCTCACCTTTTTCTCGCTTTTCTACCTCTGCACACCGAGCACTCCAATAACTTCCTAACAGACCAATAATTCCATCCGACAGTACTCCATCACCCCGAGGTTTTCCTCAGAAGAAAGTTCCGAGCGAACTGGTACACTTCCAACTACTTTTCCATTGAAATATACCGAATACATATATCACTCAACTTTGGGAATATGATTAATATATCTTCATATCTGAAGATATCTGTGAAACTGGGCTGGTGAGAAAAGAGGCTGCATTTTGTTGATGTTTCCTCAAGCAAGTCCGATACGTGGGAAGTTTGAGCAATAAAAGTTCTTACGTATTGGCGGAAAGACGCGAATCTAATCTTGGCTTTTATGAGGAGGGAAAAAGTATGTATTGTACAGCGAAGCAGGCAACTATGCAGGAGGCCTAAGTCATCGGTATGGGCGCGGGAGCTGTTACAAACGTGCACGCGGAGAAGGGAGATGGGGGGGGGGGGGGGGGGCACACAGAGGGAAACATTGCGTGCCGATTATACTGTCGGCCAGTGTGAGAAATATTATCCTTTGATCTCGGAGGTGCACCGTGTGGCGGTTTCACTCCGCGGCAGAAAATTAACGACTATACCTCGCGCGTCGTTTCAGTACACCTTAGACCGCCGCCGCCACCACTCTGTTGAGGTTATCACTCATAGAAAAGCACGCGCTACAAACAGAGGAAGATCGAGACTACATGAGAGATGGAAGTAAGACAGGGCTCTTTACGAACCAGCTATACCACATTGGTGGCTCCTATCAATACCGATACCAGTATCAATCTACCAAGGCCCAATAAGTCTAATTGAATCCTTAATTCGGATAGGAAATTTATAGTACGCGGATGGAGGGAAAAATCGGTGGGGGGTTTAAGATAGCGAAGGGTGGTACGTATTGGCGAATATCGTTGGTAGAGTTACTCGCGCGTACGGGCAAAAAGTGATTTATGGCGTTTCACCTTGTGTCCCGAGCCTTGCGCGGTTCAAGCGCACTATCACTCGCTCTGCGGCTCGTTGTTCCAAGTGGTCCTGTTTAACAAGCCCTGCGATCCAGAGCTAAAACCGCAAACGCGCACGCGAACGAGATTGCGAGAGGTCCTCGTGAAAGTTGTGAATGCACGCTTGCGCCGGCGCGTGCTATGGTCGGTAGGAAATGCTCGGCCACCGATAACGACCCGGTGTGACTGCGCCAATAATTGCTGATTTCCAGCCGATTTTGCCCATCTGCATCTATTACCCTTGTGCAAACCATTCAATCGGTAGGTTAGTGCTACCCTAATTTACTATATTGGCCATTGTTGGAACTGTCTCAAGTTTCAATGAGTCTCTCGGCATATCCAAGCGAGTACGACTTTGGTAAGTAACCAGGACTCGTAATCAGGTTCGAGTCCACTCATTGCGCCAAGAGAATGGCTTAAAATGGCGTTACTCTAATAGGGTATAGTTAGTTGCATTCCTAGATTCCTTGTTACCCCGACAGCTCTAAATAGCTAGCTGGTTGGCCAGCAACGACCGACCTATTCTACTGTCGGTAGAGTGCTCCTGGCAATATCGACGAGGATCCCTCCCGCTGGCGGGGCGGAAGCCTGTTTTAGAAGCTAGAGCGAGCGAGCCTCAACCCGATATCCGTGGCAAATTATTCGGCGTCAGGTGTCGTAATGAGCATTTCGTAAGACGCGAATTGCTCCAGCGAGTTCGGATTTATCTGCGCGAGCAAGTACATCCTAGTCGAAGATGGCACTCACACACACAGGCATACCAAGGCATGCCTTCTTTTCCAAGAAAGGCGAGTCCGTCCTCCTGCCAAGCGCCTTGACCTCACGCAACGTTTCCGCATGCTAAGTACTCTCGGGAGCCTATCCCTCACACGAACCAGTCCCTTTTCCATCCGAGAGTCGTTCTAAACTCCGATTCACATTATTGGTACGCTCACGCCCAGAAAAAAAAAAAAGTATTTTCCCCCCGGCTATCCTGCCAGCCACTTCTTTTCCTGGCACCTCTCCGTGCTTAGAACGCGAGAAAAGGTGGTTGGGACTTCTGGAGCACTTCCAGATTCAAGGGGCGAACTTAACAGGCCCTCGCGAATATCTCTATTATGCAAATCGCTCTACTCGCTAATGATAGCGAGTGTTAGGTGTGCCTCGACGGTGGCGTATCAATTTGGCTAAAGACACGTCTCAAATGAGAGTAATAGACACTTTAGCGCTCGAAAATTTCTCAGATATTCAGATCGTTTATACATATACATATGTATCGGTTTGGAAATTGCTTTAGCTTTACATAGGGAAGCACGGCTGATGTTACACACTGTCTCTACGTACGTGGGCCGATCGTCAATTCCGTGGAAAATTGGAGAAAGTTCAGCTCGATGGGGAGAGCCAGGCTCAGCCGTGTACCTTCATTGTACTGTGATACATGCCCATACGTTCATCTTACTCTTTTAGCGGTATGATTGACTTGGTCACTTTCTCATTCATCCGCACAATGCGTCGAAATTGTACTTGTGAGGAAGAAGCTCGGGTAGATAGTAATGGGCAAGCTATGAAAGCTAGTAGAAAGCCCTTTAGGATTTAGTAGTCTAAGAGTCTGACTAGTAGTGGGCGAAGGGGCCGGGGCCGGGGCCGGGGCCGGGGCCGGGGCCGGGGGCGGGGGCGGGGTGAGGGTCGCTAGGTCGAACAATGCTTGTCAGTGAGATTGGGGGCCCGTGGCGGGCTGGTGGCAAAGCCGATGCCGGCCCGCTCCCACTCGTTTTTTCGTACACGAGGAACTGAGGTCGCGGCTCTTAACGGTCCACGGCATATTGCATCGAGCGTTTGGCGCGTATGCGCGCAGATTCGAAAGGACATTAAAACCGGGGGGCTCAGAAGGAAGCCACGGCATCCGCATGCCAGCGCAGACTCCTGCGAAAAGGCCGGTCGGCGCGGCGGCTCCAACCGCTGGAGCGGGCTACGGCAGGCAGCATCAGATGCTCGACAAGCGAGAAGCGAGTCCGAGAGGAGAAGATGCTGGGCCGAGCACTCGGCCGACCGACAATGGGGCATAACGCCGGGGGATAACGAGCGCGAGTTATGTCCCGTCATAATTTGCAATTTAGATTTCATTATCGGCTACCGACGTGCCGCTCCATTGCTACGGAGCGATGCCTCAATAACTCTGCACGCGTCCCGATAGGGAGATGCCCTATGCTCAGAACGATAAGACTCAACTTCACTCGGAGAATACTCTAGAGGGTACAAGTGCACCTTACATGCGCAATGAATTGACCAAGCCGTTTTTGGTCCGCGTATCTTTGAAGCACGAGTGACATTAGTTAGGAAGGCTCGCAAGCAACCAACCTCTTTCTCCCCGGCATATTTGTTCCGCGATAGTCGCTGGTTCAGCCGGATACGAAATCAGGTGAGATTAATAGCATGGTGAAGGAGAGAGAGGGTTTGCAGAAGAGTCTCCAAGGCGTTCGGCGGTGCTGATGTTGTTGGCATTATGAAATTCAAAGGATGCCCGATTCAAAGCGTGGCGGCTGCTGCTGCTACTGCTATCGGCAAAAGTGTGCTAACGACGTGCAAACCACGCTCGGCTCCGCGTTTCCGCATAGCGTGCGAGCCTTTAAAGTGTGGAAAAACGCAACTTGTATACCATACACCTTTATACAGTAGACGTGCGTGTATATAAGAGTGCGTACGTGCGTGCGTACGTGCGTGCACGCGTACGAAACGCTTGGCTCACAGTAATGATTCTGGATAACGGTACTGCAAATTGGTGTAGTAAAGGGCCCGTAAACTCCTTTATGGGAATGCCCGTTGGAATATTGTTAGCACAATTAAAGCAATGCCGCGTCTAAACCGAAACAAATCAGACAAATCAGACACTTCGGTTGAGTTCCTATCGCCTGGAGTCCCCTTGCTAAATCTTATTCCATGACTCATCAATGCTTCCACTTGCTCGTTGCTCCAAATACTTTGTCAGTTCCTGCTACTCATCAAGAACCGAGTAACTTCTTCGCAGCTGAGGATCGGGGTTTCACTTTCGAGAGTGAAGAGCGAAGAGTGGCTGCGGTGAAGTGGCTAGTTCGGGATCGCCTAATTCGGAGATCGAAGATCGCCCGTGGAGCTCTCTCAGTGGCAAACTGCGGGAGGACGGTGCAATGTCCTGGAGAGGATGCCTGATGCCGGTACCTTACAGGAGGTTCCTTTGGACTGACTCACGTACCGGTCGCCTCCGACTCCACCAAGTCCCTCTTCCTCCCGAGGTGCATTCCCCTCCCCTACCCGAAAGATGCCGCATTTCGGCAGCAAAAAGCGACATGTGGGCGAACTCCACGAAGGACGCATCCTGCACCTACTCAACTTGGTCCGTTCCTCCCTTTCTCTTCCTCGTACATATTACACTCTGGACTCGTCTTTCCTTCATTCCGATGTCATTCCTGAACGAAGGGGCAACCCGCCCGTGTTAGTTTGGACTTAGACACGGTGTCTGTATCTCTCTCGAAGGGCAAGAGGGCGACATGAGAGGGGGCAGGGGTGAGGGGGTATGATTTCATGCGGCTCGACGCCACATCGATGAAGTGCCAGGCTTGCTCAGCCTGCCGGCTGATTTTCGCCACATGAAAGCCGCTGGCCAGCTAGCTCGTTCTCTCGCGCGCCTCTAATGTAACCGGAAAGATGCACGACACCGGCGTAAATTACATTTGACGCGTGCTGGCGAATCTCCCGGACCCATCGCCAGATAAATATCAATAGCCATGCCCAGTACCGACTCCAATACCGTCTGCTCACCACCACTCACTACTACTCGTGCTTCGGACGCGCGCCCGCTCTCCACGGAAATTAACCACCGTTTCAAGAGTGCCTCATCAACGCCAAGAGAAGATCTTGGCTAATCATTTAAAAGGAAACTATTTATAAGAATATTTGTTTCGAAGGGATTGAAAGAGTAATCGAAAGAAGTAGTAGGTCCGAATAATTCCGTGCTGGTCGCGCCTCAGCTCTACTGAGGAAGACTGAATCTACTTACATTTGTATGCGCCTCCAGCCAGTAGCTCGGAGCTCCTGGTAGTGGCAACGCACTAAAGTGCGAGATGCGCGTAACACAGTGGAATGCCTTTGCCCGAATGCACGAGGAGAGTGCACACGAAGACACAGGCACGGGCACGGATTTCCTGGAATGCCGAGACAGCGAGGATTTCGTGCAGCATGGCTCATATGTACGGGGAGTCTGAGGACGGTAGTGGTAGCCGGGCGCAGTATACCTGTTCCGAAAGTCGTGACTCAGACGGCAAGCCAGGTGACACTTTCGTGCGAAGGTCGCTCCGGCGACCTTACTAAGGTCGCGCGTGGTCAATTCGGTATGTGGTTGATAGGACTCGCGCCACGTGCGCCCTTCTTCCTCAAGAAAAAATCAGTGAAGGAAACAAGCACCGAATGGATACACAAATTTCATACGGAAAGCCAATGGGTCGACGCCGGTGCAAAGAGCAAGTGTAGGAATGAGGAGTCGAGACTCTAGATAGTTGATTGACGTTGTTGACTCTCAATCGATGCAGTTCACTTTATACAGATTGTTATCCGATCGTAAATCGATTTGCTCAATCTCGTATCCTCGCTCTTCCCATTCTCCGCGAGACCAATCTAAGTAAAAATTCATTTATGACCCGCTCGAATTTTTGTGACCCAGTGAATCTGTTGTGTCGGCTATATCTGGCCCGATCGGTGGCCAGCGGAGCGGAGCGGGGCGGGCTCTCTGGCCAAGCACCTTGGCCGTCGGCGTCGGCGACGGCTTCGGCTTCGGCGTCGGCTAGCTTTCCATCGGTGAAAGCTCGCCTTTGTGGAACAAGCACGCGTACACTCCTCTTTCTCGGCACATACGTTCACGGCGTGCAAGTATTCGTGGGTATCTATGCCTACATCGGCAGACCGTGTTCCCTCAGAGATAATAAGCACGTTCGACAGCTATTCATCCTCCGTTAGTCTTCATTCGTCTCCATAAGTAGGAACTCCCTCCTATATCGTGCCATTTTTCCCACACACACACCTATCTGGCAGATAAGGATGGAGTAAGTTATTATAGGCAATGTTAAATACTCGTAGCTTTGCGACAGCATGCACATACACGATATTAGGCTAACGAGACCACCCTCAACGTGTTGGATAGCGAAACAGTTAAACACGATTCCTCGCCGATTTCCCTCTAAAGGAGATTTGTCAGTGTTGTTCGAACGGGCGTAATATCAGTGTTAAATGGGCCCGCGGTCGCGGTCGGTGAATCTTACTTTTCCCTAATTTATGTACGATATTCAGTTTGACGCGTGATTTGAATTGCAAAGTGTTGGGCGTACGCGGCAAGCTCGGCGCGTCTCGCTGTACGATGGGAAAAGTCGTAAAGCTCCTTTTACTACAGGGCTAGCTGAAGCTTACTACGATGCCGATTGAGGAAGCCCGGGTGAAATCTCATTAGCCGGAATATCCTGTCCAATGATAGGCCGTTTCTATTTAATAGCTCATCAACGATAATTAACGGCCTGGATCATGGCTCCTCCTTTTGCGCGAACAATGACTCCCATGTCATCACTTACGCTTACCCCTCGTGAAATTGCTCGGGTAAAAACGGATGCCCGAGCTATTTTACCAGATTTTACGAGGCCAGCGGAAAAATTGACCATGTATGATCGATCCTGCCGCCAGCAATCCTTTAAACCCTTGACGATAGATTATGTTTAATATATCCGACAGTAAATGCTCATAATGTGTTCGATACATCGCATCGCAGATTTCATTTATAGCGCAAGTCTGTGGGAAATCCCATTGGAAATAAATATCGACGGTCCGAGACGAGTCCGATGCTATGAGATAACGATGCCAAGCTCAGTGGTTTACGAAATGCTTGGAGAATGTGGCAAACCATCGGGGCAAACATTGATAAGGTGTACGCCGAAGGCAAGCCGATAAGAGCGAGATGGGCCGCACACAGATTCTCGCAAGATGCGAGATGCATGGGCGAGCGAGCCCAGTGGTTGCGTCTTGCGTGTGTACACCGTGAGATTTCTGATATTTTTAATAACAATCGCGATGCCTATCTATCCGCCGGGATCCGCGAAAGAAATTGCGCTAACGGAGTTTCTTTGGTACCGCTAGGAGCGCTCGATGCCAATCTGGGAAATCTCCGGCGTGGCTGCCGCGAAAATTATGCTTACCAGAGACTCCCCCCCCCCCCCCCCCCCCCCCCTCTAACACTCTTGACCGCTGGATATTTTACGTATTCCGATTGTCGAGGATCCGAGTGATTATTTACGGGCCTCCCGGAGAGCGGACCGTCAATTTGTCAGAGTGGGATATTCGTGAATAATGATAATAATCGGTTTGAGAGCGAGAGCACTCGCTCGAAGGACATTAACGCTGTGTTACCGCGCGTGGAGGAAAGGCATGCCGGCGCGGTGTTTGCCTCCTCGGCGGTGCCTATCCCGCCGCTCTTGTCCTTTCGATCTGCCGGCCGATCTTGCCGCTTTTGTAGGACACGCATTGGGTGGCCGTAGCCGAAGAGGCATGCACGACTGATCGAAAAACCCGCCACGATTTCACTGCGTGACTGCTGAACCTCCTCCTCTTCCTCCAGCCCGACCCCTCCTTTCGACCAAGGGAGACGAGCGCTCTCGATAATCACTCCCAGCCGCACAATATCATTGTCCGCGCTTATTACGCTAATGACATCCGTCGATCGTGCCGCGACCGATATGTACCTCTCCTGGCGAGCACCACGCCTACATACCTAGTCTCGAGCAGGCCCAACTCTGCTTGCTTTCCCTTTTGAATGGGCCGCACACTTATCACGAGTTATCGCGATCCACGTAGGCTATTGTTACGCACGAATGAGAACGATCGCTCGCGACGGAAACTCAGCCTATCCTACGATACTGGAAATCGCGTGAGAAAAGATGGATCAGTTGCTCGTAGAAAGCTATAGATATATAATTCGATAAGGAATTCTACAAAATTGGGGCAAATCAGCCAACTATTTCTGCGTTCCTCGACAAGGAAGAAATGCTCTGGTGTTTGGATGAGATTCTGCTGGAAAAGACTGAGTGCCGAGATTGGCACGCATGCCGACCTCGGCCATTATCCTCGCCCGTCATAAATGCCGGAACGCAGTGCAGCAGTACGGAAGACTGTTGGTTACTCGGTGTAGAGGGCATTCGTGAAATTGGATCAAACCTTAACTGTGATCTTGCAAGTGCCTCGACCAACTGTGCTGCGATAAGATTCCTGGCTATCGTGCGTCTACCTTTCGAGGAGATCTCTCTTATTTGAAGAAGCATTGGCGTGCTCGCGCAACAGGTGGCTAGAGAGCGGTCATAAGAGCGGAAGCTCATACATAATAAGTGTATGGAGGATGGCAGTTCCAGGCGGTTCTTTATAGCTGCGTGTTCACCTGACATTTCTGAGATACGATCGTGGGACGAGAGACGAGGGACTCTCACTTTTGGTTGGCGCGGTCGATGGCGGACGCTCGGCTCCAACCAACAATTTTTCGTGGAATGAAAGTAACAGGCTAATTGATCAAAATTGGTTAAAGGCGCGTTCTCTCTTTCTTACGAGACCGGCCAGCCTTCGCTCCTGTAGACGCCGCGCCGCGCCGCCCATACCGGACCAAACCACCCAGAGATCATCTGCTCCCATATTTCGTGCGCAACGCGAAATCTCACTTTTTTCTTTCTCTTTCAAAGGAGGTCTGCCTGCTTTCGGTCAATGACACGCGCGGTAAAAAAAGTCCAACGATCGCGATGGTTCAACCATCCAAATTTTTTTTTCTTTTCCTAATCCAAACTAATACGATCGCTACCGATTCCATTACCGCAGAGCTTACCGCTCTTACTCTTACCGTCAAATAAGTCCGTGTCATTAGTGAAAGCGAACGAATACGCTCATTGACAATGCACTTTCAGCGGAAAGGAACCAGCAAAATCTGCTGGCTCCGTGTCTACAAACGATTTGCTTCCGAGGAATTCGCCATCGCGAGCGAACAAAGATTCAATATACACATATCTGCTCCCCTCTTGCGCAGATCAATCGAACGTGCGGCTGGCTGAGTTTAACGCCCCGCATGTAGGCTACTTTGCAGTCCCGGCGTGCGCGACGGTGAAAGTGCACACAGCCGTGGACACTTGCCTGTATGCTTCTCTCGAGCCTCGGTGTACGTGTGCTTGTTGGCCGAGTATGTGCTGTGCGTCTGGGCTCGATGCAAGAGCGCCCAGATTCGGCCTTTTCTCATTCCACTCGCAAGAACACGCTTTGAGCCTACTCAATCCGACATCGGTGATTGGCGCTCGATGGCCGGTGCGGCGTACTGCTTTACTTTCGGGAATGCGGCAGCTTGTACTTTGGCAATTAGTCCTTAAGCCCGATTCGCGTCCGATGCAACGGAACACCCTGGTGAAACCGAAACTCGAACGGCCGACGAAAAGTATTCGGATAAGCGATAAGGGGAAGGGGACTGGACTCTAAGGTAACTCGGCTGCTTCAGCCACGGCTTTCACTCGGTGACTAATAATTTGCGGAAGCGAGTTAATGGCCTTCGTAGAAGCGAATGGGCAAACAGAGACGCGCAAATAGCTAATGAAAGTGCCCGTGTAAATAAGGAATTTCTATTGAGGTTCAAAGTCCCCTGAGAAGAAGTAGGGAGAGCTGCCGCCGCTGCCGCTGCCGCCGCCGGCCACTGCCCTAGCCGAAAGATGAAAGCTCCGTTCTTTTCCTCATCCGAATCGAATTTCAAATGAAAAGTACATATATTTGATTGGTAGTGAGGGAAGAGTGCGCGAGTGTCTGGTGTATTAGCAACGATCTAGAGCCGGGCATGGAGTGCAGGACGTGGAAGAAGAGCCAGAGCGCTTGCCTGGTCGTCCGATGCTTCTTCTTTCTCGCGGTCACGGCTGATCCGCTTCTCGAAACAGGATCCCTGATACAGGCTCGCCGAAGGATCGGCTTATTATTCCGGGATGCAGCTCGATGCAGTAGTAAATGCCCGGTGCTTGGGGGCCACGCAACGCATGCGTGACGTCCGGCCCGGCCCCAACGCTCATCACTGAATTCAACTCAAGCCCGCTACTATATTCCATCCACTTAGCGCGAATGCTAGATACCAGATCCTTTTATTTCTCTTGAAATGCCGAGTGAGGCGTCTTCGACGCGATCTCCGTAAAGCGGAGGTACGGGGGATGGGTGTCAGGTTATACCACCGCTTGCGCGTTGCCTCTAATTAATTCTGAGCGGGCTGCATGTGAATGCGGGGCTCTCGCGTGTGGGTCGCGAGCACGGGCCCAATCGGATCATTATCTTAACTTATACTTCCACGAAATTCCATGCCGCTTTAACGGGCTTTCTCCACCTAAGTATGTACATACGTGGACTTCCATTTGCAAGAGGGCGCGAACATCGCTCGAAATACTCTGTGTATGTCTCTGTCTCTCACGATCGCGCACACACACACTTTAGGAAGAGCATATCAGCGACTATTTATCCGCGCGCGGAAAAGCGGAGCCCGATTCGCGAGCCCTCCCCCCTAACACGTGTTACTTACTACGTGCCAGGAGTAACGTCGTGTCTCCGTTTCGTCCATCCGTACACAAGTATCTACATCCTTAAATACGTGGAGGGTCGCCGCTCCCTCTTTCGCTGGAGAAGGGCGCAGGGCATGATGTCCACGTGCTGATGGCACCAGCTAACGTGCTTTCACGAGCCTCTCTACATACAACCCACAACACACCAGGACTGTGCGTGCGGCGGTGATCGCTTACCTTTACAGAATATTAAATATGTAAGGCGAGATTGCAGAGAGTTAGCCGGGACTGTCGATATCACAGAATGGTCCGCGAAAAATTGAATTTTCAGCTAGGGCTCCTTAATTTATATCACTTCTTCCTTGATGCAAGAGAAGATTCTCCACCAAATTTCAGTCCCAGAAATATTCAGCAGGTATGGAAAACATGGGAAAACCCGTCAGAATTGACGCACGGTACTTGAGTGATAGGGAGACGGAAGAGAGGAGGAAAAGAGGGATGAAATTAACTGCAAAAATGATTCTCACCATCGGAGCGAGAGTGTGCGCTCGATTTCACTCTCTCAGCCCAATTACAAGCAATTAACCGGTTATAGCGGAAACGCCATCGTAGGAAATGAAATTCGAAAGCGACTGCCGCAGTAGCGCGCAGGGCCTAGCAGGCTCAAACCCGAGGCGTCGGACGAACACGAATATCCCGAGTACCGGAGAGAAGGAGAATTGCGCAAGCCCACCGATGCATAATTAATTCGTCTGACGAAACACGTACACACAAACCGATCCGAGCACGTAAAGACAGCTCTCCCTCTCTCAACTGCTAACCGGGGATCAGGTGAAGCTGCAAATCCCTCCGACTGCTCTGCCAACTAGTTACACACTTAATTAACGGCGAAATTGAAATGGTTAATGGTATGTCGGCTTCCATTACCAATTGTACCCTTGGATACCAACCTTCCGCGGTTCTATTTTCACTGCTCTATTCTAATCTAGCCGCAGATGCTCTTAAGGGACAGCAGTTGGTCGAGATCCAGAGACTCTGTGTCTCAAGTACTGGCAGAAGGGAGACTCTTGTTACTTAATCAGAAGGGCAATAGAGTGTATGGGAGTCAGGCTAAATAAAGGACTGTGTTAGTGCGCGAGAATTCGAGTCGATCGTGTCAATAGAAAGTACGAGAACTTGGTAGGCTTAGTTGGAGAAGCACGGCCAGAGAAACATAGGCTGGAATGCAAATAGGCGTGGTGGCAGAGCTGGTTTAACTAGAACAGGGCTACCAATTATTCCCATAATTCGGGGTCACGCGCAGGGTTCTCTGCGTAATTGTTTACAGCTGATATCCAGCCTGGACTTTAGTAGCACCTCGTAAATTGAGCATCGCGCAAAATCTTTCTCTCTCTTTCTTCCTTTTTTCTCACTGGTCGGCTGAGAGTAAGAGCCGGGTGTCCTCTGCAACAATGGCTCGTTACAGAGGTTTGCCGTGTCTCTTATCCTAGGCGGAGTTTACCAACTGGCTCCTCTCTTACACGCGCGCACTCCATTATTGTTGGAAACATAGTAATTGGGAATAACCATTCCCGACTAATCGCCAGCCTGCTGCCAATTATTTTAATACTGCCAGGTCCCACAGTCGCTCGCCCTTCCTTTATGGTAATCGTTAACCCTCGCTTTTCCTCGCTACGAGATGACTTCTTCTCCTAAGGAAAGCCTGTACGTTCCTGTTGGTGAAGGCTACTTGCTAATTATGCTTCTAACATTATGTTGGAACAAGCCGCGCCAATTGCTTACTACATCACTACACGACCATGTCAAGACTCGGGCAATTCTATTTTGCGACTCTCTTTTAGTGTTGTTGCTTCTCATTGAAATCATTCTTCCATTAGGACATTTTTAAATCTCAACCGAATTCTCTGAAATGTTGAATATGTCGGTGAAGAGCGATCTAGGAAATTACACGGTGCATGAGTGGAGAGTCCTTGACGAGCGGTTTTCGTAGAGGATGCAATTAATCGCGAGTTCCTTATAAGAAGAGCGCGTCGCAAAGTCCGAGCCATCAGCTCTTTCCCTTTTCCCTGCGTGCGGTGATCGCGTGTTTCTCCTGAGCCGCGAGCCAAGCGCCCAGAGCGAATGATACCATGCTGCGTGTCCTTGATAATAATTTTCATGTGGAACGAGATGAGCAGGAGGGACCGAAAGACCGGCGGAGGCCTTCCAAGTGCCGATCTCCCTGCGGGTCTTCCTCTCGCACAACCTTCTCCAGCATCCCCCTCGCTGCTTCTTCCTCGAATTCGAAGAAACTGCTACTTGTACGCGGTAATTTCTCTGGAAGTGTACTACTAGCACCAATAATTCTTTCGCTCGTCAGTCCACTCTCGAGCCTATCTCCAAGAGAACCAGCCAAAGGAAATCAGCTATCCCCCGCGACCCCGATCAAAGGAAGGAAGTCGCCTACGTGCTTCGACAGTTTCAGGAAACTACCACTACTACTTATTAATCCGGACAGGAATACCTCCCTGTACAATACGAAAGATGTGGAGTGCCTACGTAATTAAGAAATAGCGGGGGAGAGTTTTTTATATTTAACATTATTACTGGATTGCATTCAAGACATCAGGCTCAAAGCAGGACGGGCATAAATTCATTTTCGAAAAGGCTGAATTACACGCGTTAATAGCGCAGTTTCTCTCTACATATATCTCTTTGCTCCCCCTATAATCCCTATAAATTGCCGTTTCACGAGTAACGCGCAGTTGAATACATTTTAATTTACATGGTCACTTAATTAATTGCAAGGCTGGACTGGCGAACTCGGGGCTCGGGATCCACGTCCTTTCATTTTCATTAGCGGTACTGGTGCGTCCCCTGCGGCCGAGAATGGCAAAATTTATAGCAAACCGGATACCAACGAGACGTCACTCACCTCCCTACGCAGTATCTTCTCAGCCTCCTACCAATCCAATCGATCTCTCTGATCTTGTCGCGGACACGAAGAAAAAAAAACATAGAGACATTGGTGCAAGTTGCGTGCAACTTTCTACCTACATTCGTCTCGGCAGTTGGTCCGTGATTGCTTGCGAAATTAATTGACTGTCCACTGATACGCGAGCCTGCTTCTTCCCCCGCGTTTCTTTGGGCGCGTACATCTGTTCCGACGCGTTTAATTCATTCAATACTCCTCCATCGACAAGTTGGCAGCAAAAGGAAGGAAAAGGAAAGCACCGAGTCTTTGCTCGCATTACGGCCATGAGCCGTAACGACTTAAGAGGACTTCCGTATTTAATTGGGATTTTTTTTAAAAAGGCGCGCCGACAACCGCATCGTTCTTGCGCAATAGCCGCGAATTCTGCCCACTCGGCTACGTCCCGTTACCTCTTCCCACTTCGAATCTCGTCCTTTTCAAACTCCAGGCTATCTTATCGCGGTAAAGATCGCGCGAGAAGCCGCGCGTGCTCCATTCGACTAGAGCGGGGCTGCTGGGAGCACGGAGCACGCCATAACTGTAATTGAGCGAGGTAACTCAGTGAATGAGTAGGTCGCCGTTCGGTATTCGTCGGACGCGGTGCTGCGGCCCGTGGTCAACACTTTCTTCCAACCATTTAATGGAAAAACATGTAAGCCAACACCATTAGCGAGTTAACAATGGATTCACTTCTTTGAGAGTATGCTCTCTGTTCTGGTATCGTCAGGGTTTCAAGCGGCGGGCGCGGGCGCGGGCGCGCTCAAGGCCATCGCGATTAAAGATCGCGCACTCAACGACGTGCACTCGGCCCTCTCGGTGTCTATATTTGCGATACATTGTGTTAACCGGCGTGAATGTCATGTAGCACAGGTTGGTATACCTGATACGAAGACAGGTAGATAGGCGGAGGTAGAGGTTGTCCGAGGCGGGGTGGTGCGGGGCGATCGAGACACCCACGTCTGACAGGGCATAGCATAATCTAGTGGACACTCGGCGTAGGCAGGCTCTCCTGCCGCGGTTTGCAGGTACACCTTGCGGCCAGGTGAAATTTCATAGCAAATAACGCGATTAACAATGTGACACCTAAGACAGGAATTCAACACGCTGCGCCGCGGACATGTGCATCCTTCAAAGTTGTTAGGGTCACGACTACACAACCTTCTCGCCAAAAACTGGGTTAATTAGGAAAGCGTCCGTGACCAATTGGTTTCCACGAGATAGTAGCCAGATACAGAGAATAGTATATATTAAGGGACGAACTGGCTAACAGTTTCAATGTTAACCTTCTGCTGTCGTCGAAAAAGACTTGACTTTGAGATATTCCCCGAAGGACTGCTGTCAGTCCATCAGATCACCATAATCAGTCAAACTAACTTTCGCCTTCATCTTAGAGACTATTCTTACGAAATCAGAAGTCATAATTTGCAGGTAAGGGGTAAGTAGGGGTCTTCGGAGAATTGGAGGGAGCACGAAACTTTGAGCAAACGTGTTAGTTGTCCTAATCAGCGGGTGATCGGGCAACTGGCTGAATCTTCATTGTCTGTTGACGCAGTGCCCAGAAACGCTAAAGGTTAAACGAAGATGATGTGTTCTCGTGCCGGGTTGCGTCACAACCAAGGCGAGATAAGACTTTCACTGAACACGAGGATCGTTCCTCTTTAGAAGGTATCGTAAAGGGAAGGGCCAAGATCGATTTTCCATCTACCTACTAGCATGACGAACAATCCTCTCTGAAATAGTGTTTTCTCGCACTTGATTGTAGTGTGCAGTGAATGATCAAAGTAATAGCTAGTAATAGCATATTACGATGCGATGGCATGTCTCACTATTTCAAACAACTATCAACAACTTACCGGTAGAAGAAGAAGCGAGTGTGGCGAATGCCTGGCCGCGGCTTGCCTCAGAGTAAGAAAGTGCAGTAGGGGGTCCTCGGATGCCCTCAGCTCGTCGAGAGTCCTCGTGGCCTCGCCATACCTCTCCAGGTATTCCCAGTAAGAGTTCCAAAACGAGCCTGGGAATAAGTCACCTGCGACAGGATACACGCTCGTAATTAAAATCCCGCTAAAACAGTATACTTAGCGAGTAATAAATCCCTTTGTCGCGCACGCGCCATACCCGCCGCTCCCCATGACATTAAAGTCTCGCACTTTAACAACCACGTACACACTTATCGAATTATCTCTGGATCGGACTACATACTCGCATACTCGTAGAATGCACAGCTGGAATACCATGCAAGGTATCATGAAACTAACGAGCAAGGCCTTCCGGCTGACACTTGAGAAATGCCTCTACTAACTCTAAAGAATGGGCGGGGGCCGGTGGTAAGGGTGAGGGTGAGGGTGGTTGCGGCAAAAATGGCAAGAACCCCCGCAAAAATTCACTACAAGTTCAATCGGGTGACTGATATTTCGTCACGTCCTCATTAGGTATATGTATCTTTTGCGAACACTGAATTGGCAGCTTGTTGGCTCGGCACGTGTATCGGAAATCAACGTGACTCCTGAGATTCGATTCAACGATACATTACTGTGTGGCTATTTTCCTTGCGAAACTCGTTTCTATTCTTGAAGAATGTATATTCTCCGACACGTACATACATACTTTTTCGATCCTTTCTACACATTGCCACATCGGTGTACGTGTAGAGAGGATCACGGAAGAGAGAACACCTTTCACGGCCACACTCGTGCACTACAGTTGCTCATGAAATATGATTTAGCATCGAATCCTTCTCTGCTTCTCTCCCTCTCTCTCTCTCTCTCTCGCTCCAACTACAGAGCCGAACGGTGCGCGCAGAAGAGACGCGTATGGCTTGGCAGAGTCCCATCTCTCCATCTCTCTCTCTTATGAATCTTTTTTCTCCTGGAGACTCCATTATCTGAGACGCGCTTCTGAACATCCTTGTGCAGTAAAGCACCGATATTCGTCGCGAGAAGTTACGTTGAACGCTTCTCCGCTTGGCCAACAACCTCCGGCGCTCTTTTTTTCTTGACTTACGAATCGAGTTCGCGGAATCCCGCTCCGGCGAGTTGGGCCCAGCTGAATCTGACTTACGATCTTAGTAGTGCTATGTCATGAAGAATGGAACGATTGCGGGGAGCGCGGTCACTATCTCTTAATAACTGGCAATCACAATGTATGTACGTGTACCGCTCCTTTCTATGAGAGCGAATACGTGAACTTTCGGGCTGGATGATGTCGAGTTAGAAGGATGTAAAATGTCATCGATAGCCTTGACATTTTCGCACTAATCGTCGACTTGATGTTGCATACAAAAGATTTATCTGGTCTAATTGTCAGTGAAGCGTACAGTTGCTTCGTGATTCCTCTATTGCCAATATGTTAGAAAATAAAAGGCGCGTATGCGAGGTACTCACTCGACTTGAAAGTACTGGCGTCCCAATTCTTGAGTGAACAGCGAATCTGAAAGCAAAGAAAAAGGCTGTTGGTTGGATTGACTTTTAAAATACAACGACCAAGATGTAAGAGGGGTGATGGTAAGGCGAGGTTGAGGTGTATCTGGTGATGGGTAAAACATGAAGGTTAGTAAATTGAGAGCCGAAAGTATCGAACTTGATTCTGTCGATTGCAGGCAAAAACCATTCTTTTATTAGGCCGGCCATCGCTCTTGATCTGTTATATTGAAATCAGTACTCCTCCGGAGAACTAACACTTCCTCAATGGCAAGGTACAACCGGCACCGACTGGAGCAAGGACCCTTCTTTCAATTCTCGAGAAAAACTTGACTTCAGATCCACTTTTTACTTGGGCGAATGTCCAAGTGCCCTTGAAACACCTTGGCCTTTCTTTCTGCTCTTATTACGAGTGTGCGAGAAAAAGAGAGGGCTGCTGCGAGAGGTCGGCGTCGGCGTCGGCGGCGGTGGCGGTGGCGACGGAGGGGTGAAAAAGGGGGAAGAAGATTCGGAGTAAAAATGGAGCTAAGAAAGAGGTGAGTTGTAAAGCGGAGGACGCCCTCGCCGATCGGAAATGGTTCGAGGCCGTGGCATGTCCTCGAGAAGGGCGCGCACACTAGATAGAGGACTACACACGTTGCCGTGTGTGGACCCAGGCAGATTATGACGCAGCTATGCCCAATCGGAACATCATCGAGTGCGGCATGTACCACGCGAATAAGTCTGTTCGGCTCCTCTATCAACGGGTATTAAAGCTATACGGTGGCAACGCTCCCTCCCTTCTCACCGCTTCCAACCAGTTTCCCTCTGGCAAAATCGTCCTTCGATGCCCGCGACCATTCACTTTCAGTACCTCCCGTCTTCTTACTGAAACTACATAGCGCTTTCTCCACCAGCAGCCCTTATCCTGACAGGCCTGCAATTTCTAGCAAACTCCGGTGGATATTCAAACAAGTCCCGTGGAAAAAGAAGGAACTGCTTGAAAACGGTAAATTGCTTATCAATTTTGATTGATTAGAGTTTGTAAAAGATGTTCCGAGCTGCGGCGAGGTCTACTCAGACTGCTCTTCTCAGTACGTGGTTGGGGGGAAAGGATGATGGGAGAGAAGACTGGCATCGGGAATCGGGACACCTAGCTTTGACGAGGGACGGGTCATCAACCTTCCCTTATCCGAACCATAAAAAGGCGGCAGCGCCAGAATTCTGATCCCCTGAGTCAGAAAGTGCCCCTCTTGAACATCCACAAGAATACTTAACACTCTTCTCACTCCGATGGAAAACTCTTATTCCTGTCTGGCGAGCACTGGTTCTATCTTTTCAAAAGTTGACGTTTTCATGCTTATGGTATTTTGAGCTATCAAGAAAGAAATCATTTTCATCCGATTGGATTTTAACGGGAGATCCATCCTTCCGAAATACGAGTGAGACGACAATGGGAACTGTAGTAGGAGTCGAGTGAGTGGCTGGAGGATGTAGCCTACGGACGCAGTGTCGGATTCTGATAAAGGACTCGAAGGGAAAGGGGTGGAGACGAAGTGCGCATGTGGAAGCCGATGGGTTGCTGCGTGCGTTGCATTGTCACGTCGTTCTTGGCGTCACGGTGCGTCGGCGTGTCGATGCGTTCCTTATTGTCAGATACCTATCTATGTTAAGTATGTATGCACCGAGCGAAAGGATGCACGAAAGACCGAACAAACGCGCGGCCATGCATTCATGCATCGCATTATGGCATGTGTCCCTGTCCCTTATCCACCATTGACCCGATGCACTCCAATCATGAGATGCCTTTGAATAACTAGAAGGACCTTTTTTTCTATCAACTTTCCATCAGCCAGAAATCGTTTTACTTTCAAAGCTAAGTTAAGTGTCAGTCCAGCCCAACTATACCAGATCGAATCAGGCCATTGGAATATTTTACACTCGGAATTTAATAACATTATACTTAGGTACGCTTGATGCGCAACCGTCGTTCAACGGAACGTTAAAGGCACTACGACCATGATGATCGTCGGTTAATTACACGAAAGCGGTGGATGTTACTAAATGTCCGTGGCGAATTTTTCGCCTTGCGATGCATCAGGGATGTCCAGGAGGCATTCCACCAAGGTGGTTTTAATTACACGTCGGTGGCCGGAGAGTGTCCACCTGGGACATGGACGGCTATACTTCAAGAGGGGCGTTCCCAAAAAAGTAGACCGAACCACGTGTTATTAGGGGGTACGCGTGGGCGCTTCAGCCAGCCATTATTATTTTATAGTCAGTCCTTATTCCCGACGACGGGCTTCCCAACTTCTTTTCCCATGGGAGATTGACGAGCAATAAACGAGATCTCCGCAACAAGCGGGACATCCATGATCCAGTGTCGATAGATCCCTCTGCCCCTATCCTACATTGGATCATGCAAATCGGGCAGATTTTCCCCCTGGCTGATTGCTCCGCAAGTAATTAGGAGCTACATGCTACCAAAGCACGTAAGCAACATTTCCTTGCCAGTTACGAGTCAATGATGAAAGTTCCCCGCTCTTATTTTAAGTGTCCTGAATTAATGACATGTACTCCACATCCTGATCCTCGATAGATCACCGATGGTATCCTACGCAAGTGAATTCATTCTTGAAGATAATCCTGAAATAACCCTCGATGCTTAGATTTCACACGAGGAATTATGTCCGCCGAGAATTGGCTAACGTTCCTGTTCATCGAGAAGTACCAGCCGGCAGATGCTGGAGAAAGTTGAATCGCGCCGCAGGAAAAAAGTCTCTTTCTCTTTCTTACCGTTATCTGCTCGTTAGCTCGGAACCACGACCGATCGCCTCTTACATTGTATACACATATATAGTATCTATATGCCTTACCACAAAACCGCGTAACTCTGTCCAATGAAAATCCGGATAAAAGTCAAAACAATGCTTACTTATCTTTAAACTTTTCCCTCCGATTATCTTGCCGCGCTATCTGCTGTTCTAAGGGGAATGTAGTACACCTTGCTTTTTGTATTTCTTCGAGGGAAATGGCAAATGGCGTCACCCTGAACTTGGAAAAAGGTCTGATCCAGCGATGAAAGCATAAAGAAAGATTGGTCACGAACGCCAATTAGTTACGAAGGATAACTAATTTATCACGGCGTCCAGAGCCGAAAGATTGGAGTGGAAATTTTTGGGAGGGAGTAGACAGGGGCTTGAAAAAAGTTGGGCGAAAATTGATAGTTTGGAGATAGGGGGAACTGGTTCCATTAAGGATGAGGCTGGGCTGGACAGTCGAATGTCCGAATCCGCAGATTTATCATTTCACCGGTGGTGTCGCACTCTTATATCCGCTCAACACCTCCGTGGGTGTCTGAAAAATAAATGTCCCTTCTAAAAGGAAAGTCTCCCGTATGATTAAACCTTCGGCTGCAAGCCCTACGCTAATGCGATGGTCCGGAGCCGGACAATCCCTCATGCTTCTGCGAAACAATGGCTAAATCAATCAAGCACGAATTGCCAGCAATCCAGCAATGGAATCCATCTGTTTGTCGGTGTGCGGTAGATGGGCAAGCGGGAAGGATGGAGTGGTCAAGGCAAAAGAGCGAGTTATTAAACCCACCTGCATGATGCATAGCCCCGGGAGCCGCATGCCTCTTTACGAAGAGCGGCACATCGGGAAACCGAGAGAAATTCGTAATGGGGCTGTTTTTCCAGGGAGAAATTAAGTGGCAGCCAGAGTAGCGCACCGAGGCTCCCGGAGCTAACGCATGAAACAGCCGACATCTCACGAAAGAGACCGGATCGACATAAATTTGCGCGATGAACCTGATATCGGCAAAAATTATGCGGTCGCGCGGGACAGCTGCGCCCCAAGCCAGTAGAGTCAACCAGGTGCTGCACTGTTGGATAGCAAGCTATTTGCCAAATGTACTTTTCAAGGTGTTGACGGATCACCGAGTGGTCCTCGGGGATTAAACGGGAGTGTATCTCGCAAAGCAGTGTGCGGCACAACGCGACTGACGCAGCGATGAGAAAAATGAGCGAGGCTGCCCGATGAAATTGAAACCATTCCTGGCGAACGCGATCCAGTATCCCAGAGTCCACTTTCCCGATGAAATGCCGCTCTGACCATCATCGTCCACTTTCTTGAGCCATGATCGCCACCTCCTTTTCCCTTCTCTCTCGGACGTTGTTGTTGCTGCTGCTCCACTTTCCACTCGATCGCCCATCCGCCGTATCCAAAGAATTTTTTCACTCCTGAAGGAATGTCGACGAGACGTGGTCTGGACTAGTGCGAATAAGATTACCGGACCCCCGCACTAATACCTGCCCGGCAACATCACTGAGAGCTACCGAGTGGAAGCCTTGACCTGTGTCGATAAATTCACAAGTTTTTCTATCTCTATCCTCCCCTGTCGGAGGATTGCGCTGGTCGCATAATTAATACTCCGCCTTTTCACTTGTCACCGAAACAAACAGTAAAAGAAACCTTAACATTCTGGTACCATTGACTAAAGTGATATTGACAACTCTGGGAATCCAATATAACAAGTTCAGGTGGGCAAGGGCTAAAAGCCGAGAAGCCAGGTCAGCGTTCTGAAAAGATGAGAAGAATTTTTGTGCCAGTCCGCGAGTGCAGAAGGAAGAAGGGAGCGGTGCGGACCATGCCGGCGTCGAAAGAAGGCGAAGGAAAGGCTCGAGGAAGACAAGAGCGCGAAGTGTCCCTTGGCCGAGGAGGAGAGGCTGGCTGGCTGGCTGGCTGACTGGCTCGCGGTCTAAAGAATCCTGCGGGTCTTCTGGCAGGCGCAAATAAAACGAGCGGTCGTGTCCGTCGACGGCAGTTCCTCCTCAGAGGAGTGACTCGGTGTCCTCGCTCGCTCAACCGGAGAAAAACCACGCAAGAGAAGAGAGCGCAGGAGCCACGAGAAGAGAGTGACGCTCGGAACCGACTGATGTCAGAAAGGGAGAGCAGGAGCATCTCCGAAGGGGGAGGAACTGCTAGGAAGGCAAGCAGACTGAGCGAAGATCGGCCGAAGCGGAGAAGCAGAGGCACCTCGCTCTCTTCGTCGGCAGCCAGGCCCAGGTGCGCGATTGCTTCTAATTGCCGGAGGTGGCTCCAAAGTAAAATTGTTCAGTGGCACCGGGTGAAGAGTGAAGAGTGAAGAGTGTGTTCCGCGCCGCAGCCGGAAGAAAAAAGAAATATTCCTGCTCCTCCTCGTTCTCCTTCTCCACTTCCTCCCCCTTGACGTACATGCACCAAGCGGAAGAGTGCAAAGCTCGGTCGGGGAAGAACGGTTCTTGGGTCGTGATCCGCTCGCTCTTCGGGAACGGCCAGCGATTCGAAGCATTTTCACTAATTAACCCTCGGTTCACTGTACCAGCCAACCAGCCTTTGTAGCAACCAAGCGCCCTTACTCTGCTTCTAAGACCTTATTTAATTCGTCAGCCGCGCTAATTCTCTGCTCGGCCAAAAAAGAAAAAGCATTTCTCTGCCGCGAAGTCGGGCAATCTAAAATAAGAGACTCCCCGCGTTTCTGCCTAACAATGGTTTAAAGGAAGTGCGTAGTCTTGAACATGACTGGACTAAGGTGTGCTCGGAAAGCACTTACACTGCTCTGTCGAAACTGAAAGTAGGCTCGTTCGTAGCGAGCTGAGTTATTGGCGAGTTTATCACTGGCTTAAGGATCACTGTTAACGAGGCGGCCTTGGCTACGCCGGTGATTCCTTTTGCTCGGAATGTCTGCATAAATCAAGTTGTACTATATGGGTCGGCAAAACGAGGTAAGAGTCCTTCTCCTCCCCAGCTGGCTGTGTACTCGGCCAGCAATAGCTATGTGAAATTGGCCGTACGAGCCTAAACGGGGGGACCGCCCTCAAAAGATAATTAATATTGGCCCGTCGCGATAATAGTTGGAAGGGGGGCATGGTTCGGGGGAGCTACCAGATTCTTTTCATAGTGTTCTTGCGACTTTATTATTAATGGAATGGGCTGGTGCATGGCATGAGTAAAGAAGGTGGGCGTCGCCGGACAAGCGATTTTTTACATAGTCTAAGCTTATTCTACGATCTTCTCCGCGCTGTCTTTTTATATGACAGATGTTAACCACTGTTAACTGAAATATTACTGGTCTAGCGAATATTATAATTTCTTCGACACGGAATTGCCAGTGAAATAAAAGGAAATGCTGAATAATATTGAAATCGATCAGGTTACGCAATGTCATGGCATGGCAGGGTCCTGTAAGGATTCCACCTTCGCGAAAGGTCACCAAGTGCGAGCCAACGTAATTGCGACACGCACCGGAGAAAGGCGGCATGCTTCTCGAGCAGGCAACAGGTGCCTCACGACCGCTCACGAGTCATGAGTAAACCTAAGCTTGAACGTGCAGCGAGACTGGGGCCTCGGAGCCATGTGTACTCCGATCGTGTGCCGCCATCTCCCAAGCACTGGCTTTCACTGATTCTCCGAGGCTCCTACCTCACTCGATAAGCAGAGCTCCGCTTCTGCCAGCGACAGTCATTAAATAGTGCGGAATAACGAAGGAGCCAGCAACGGGCTAACAACTTCCTTTCTGGGCGTGGACGATCCTATTTTAAAAAGGGGAATGGGTCCTGGCTGAGACTCACCCTCTGACAGTGTTCCAGGCTAGCTTTTGCCAAATCCGCGAGGGGCTGAAAGATGACATCGTTGAATTCGGGGTAATTTCTCGCCAATGGTCGGGCGTACAATTCTTTGGCGCTTGATAGAGCTTCCTGAAACTCTTCTTCCGCGTGCAGTAGCTTTTCAGTCGCCCTGTACCTCCGATCAGTGTCTGAAAGCAAAGGAAGCAAGTTGGTTGATGGCTGCGACACCGGGCCACCGGGGACTCCAGTTAGAGAGATCACCGACTCATTCTGAGTGACTGCCAGAACGAAACATACCTCCAATCGGATCGTACTGTCTCGCGGAGTCCTCGATCAGCAAGATCTCCCCATTCAAGAGTGCGACGTCCGCGGCAGGGTCGACTTCCGCCCTGGAGCCGGCCAGCAGCAATCTGGCCCTGCAAACCCGGTACTTGAGTAGTACCGGTGCGACCACCGAGGAAATTGCCCCGGGTGAAGAAGACGGTAACTACAAACAGAATCAAGAGAGAGAGGGACGTGAATAAAGTTGAAGAGTCCGCTCGCTGCCAAGTTGCACGATTTCGAACACAAGCCCCTTTGGTAATTTCATCGGAGTGTGGCCAAGGGGAAAAGAAGCTGAAAGAACGGTGGAATGTCCGCTTTAAATTATCGCGATATTACGCGAGGCCTCGCCGCGTTACTCGGCTTTGCCCGGCTATTTACGATCTGGCCAAGTAACGAGCAATGCCGCGCGGCTTTGGATCAGATAAAATTTCGTGAGCCTGCCCCATCTCCTCCACGCTAGTACCACGGCGTGCAACGACCTTTTGCACTGCCAACCAGCGCTCGTCGACTCGAACATCCCGACCACCTCGCATTATACTGCCACCAACGAGTTCGGTAACTCAGGCCTTCGCCCTCTGCACTTGTGAGAATGTATGGTAACTATGTGATACCACTTTTACTGGAGCAGAGAAGAGGATGCGATCCTCCTTCGACCCCGTGCAGGATTCCTCGCTGAGAGGGAGTATCCCATGTTGCTCATTTATCAACGTTAAAAGCTCTCTTATCTCGCGTGCATGTAACTCCCTCTGAACTACGCCTCCTCGAGCATGACGCCGCGGACGAGCATCATTTGGAGATGGCCCATGTGTAACACGGTGATTCGACCTTATCAGTTATTAGCTCGGCGCACGGTTCGGCACGTAATATCCACTTGCGCGACCCATGAATATCATAGCGAGGAATCATTAATCAGCCCTATTGATTACGACATAAAAAGCAATGCTCGACACCTAAAGGTATTCGGGCGACCCCGCTCCTAGTTATCGCCACTCTTAACCCCAATCATTATTGCGGACAATGCAATTTCATCTCGTGTTTCGTGTACTTTCCACGCTCATCCCTCTAATCAGGGTAATTGTATCGAGCGCAGGGACCGATACCTCTTTCCCTCGAGTAATCAGGCCTGGTCATATCGATTCTAAGATCGATGATCCCGTGGGATCCGGTAGTGAAGGTCCACGTATTATTACAGCATTCATTCAGCTCCATTCTTGGAGAACTGGGAATCCTATTCCAATTCCGTACCCATTGAGAAATTCTCGTTGTGATCCATTCAGAGGTGGAGTAACTCCCATTGGAGTGGGAGAGTAATGTATCGCGCCTAGCAGACAGGTCGGGCGAATTACATTTGTTCAAGTACCACGTTCTTTCCTCGACGAATTTAGCCAGGGTGCACGTGTATATGGGGACACTGCCGATCGAAGGGGAGAGCGCACGCCCACTCTCGCTTTTAATAACGCCAAACCGGAATCGTAAAGCTGAATCTAAATTGCATAATTATACCGGTCTACCCTTCCTTCTCCCTCGTCATCACACCCAACACCTCACTCTCTCTCTCTCTCCCCTTTATCTCACTTATCCTTATCCCTCCGCACGTCCTTTTTATTCTTGGGATCTTCGTCGTCCTTTTACTCGACGCGCGCGCGCTCATTCTCTCTCTCCCTCGCCCCTACGGATCGACTCCACTCGACTCACTTGCTGATTTCTGGCGGCGAGTCGGTAGAGGAATAACAAGATTATAAATTGGCGATATACCAACCAACCGGGCCCCCGAGTGCTGCACCTTCCGTAAGGACATGTGCACGGAGTGGCCTTATTCGGGACCGAGAGTAAATCGTTCTCTGATGGCAGTGTCGCGCCCGGCCACCACTCATTCTACCCTGGAAAGCGTAATCAGGATTGGTGAGAGACCGTGGCGGGGGGCGGGGGGCGGGGGCACCAACGCGACGGGATGAGATTTACACTTTGATAGAATGAAACTTTATCCCCTGCTTGATACAAGGAAACGGCTGATGGAAAATGGATGATAGACCTCTCGGACATTGATTATTTCAAGGAATTTATGCTTCCACATATATAAAAAGTGAAATTCAGGTGGAGGCTTAAACAATTTATAGGTTGGCTACTAGTCTCGGGTTAGTTTACGATGGCCGTTCACGGATGTGTCCGCTGGTATCGAGAGGGAGAAGGGCATCCTGTCCCTCCCAGTCTCGTTACGGAACAATGAGAGTGGTTCCATCGATCGCCGGCTACTAGAGCATTCTCTCACTTTTCATCTCCGGGCACTCTTCCTCCCCGTCAAAACGTTTTCCTTCACCTCTACCAAACGAGAGAACGCCAACAACTACGATAGGAGCAGTAATGGCTCTGTGACCTGTGATTAGGGAGTACGAATTGGCGGTAGGGCCTGTAATGAGCTCAGAGGCAAAAAAGGAGGACACGGCGCGTGGGTGTCCCTGGCTCCATGACTCACCTACTCTCCGTCCTCACTCAAAACGGTATGACAAGACTCAGAGAACGGCCGCCGCATTACCTTCGGAGAACTGAATGACGGGATATTAAGTTAGGCACGAGCACCGACAACTCAATTATCCACTAGCGGGCACATGAGAGGATGAAGATGTTCCATCATACATGCCAGATGAACGCTAGTAAGACAGAGGCCTGCCGAGACACCGAGACAGACACTCCACGTGGTAACGGTGCCATCGAATTAGATCATTGGCCAATTAGATGGTAATTCCCAACAGGAAATAGAAGAGACGTGGAGTCGTGTGTGCGAGTCGCGTGTCCGCTGTTATTTGATAAACGAGCGGCCGACGAATGCTAATCTAGCGGTAGCACTGCTCAAAGAGAAACCCCTCCTCCTCCTGTTATGCCCTGACCTGACCTGACCTGACCTGACCTGACCTGACCTGACCTGACCTGACCTATTGTTCATCTTTCGGGGAAGCGAGGACACCCACTTTTTTGTCGAGAGATTTGGCAACTCCAAGCGCTGTTGGTAAACTGGTAAAGGTTCACTGAAAGCGGACGTGTATTCGATTCAGCCATACTTCCGCTGGGTACCTCACGAGGTTATAGGTTCTAATGGCACTGTTTACGCTCCTTACACCTTGTACCGTTGAGATGACAGTGTGTATCAGAGGACAAGAAAGACTAGTAAGGCAGGAGAGTAGTTGCTTCCAGCTAGCCAATAAATCAGTGCCAGCGGTCAAATACACCCATTACGCAAGAATTGCGTAAGCACCTGCTGTCTCTTTTTGCAGGCATATGTTGTCAATCCTATTATGCGCTCCATAGAGTAGAACGGGGACTGTCCAGTAATCGAACTTTGTAGAAACAATCGGAGGTTCCCGAAATAGAGTGGGGCTGATTTTTCTCGGTTACTGTCAATGTTGAGTGTAGACTTTCAATCGGCTTGCGAGGGAGAGGCACCTTTCAGTCGTGGCAAGGCTGCAGGCCCAAGAATAGACATTCATTCTCAGTCTAAATTTGCCTGACCCAATAGGGGGCCGGTGATCTCTCGCTATCTCGTCCCTCGAACGCTAGTGCGCGCCCACTCCACTAGGAAGTTTCTCGGAATCGCGGCCATCGACGTTTTGCCGAGTATCCAAAATCGCAGTTCACCTCACCCAGAAACGAGTTTCCGATCGGCCACCGTTACGACACCGGCAAATCGTCCGAGGAGAATCCCTATTGCGTGTCGACATTTGCTTTAGCAGAAGCTATTCTAATAAGAGTTTACCAAATTGCTTGCTACAAGATATAAGCGGCGGATCCGAAGGTGATGCTGGGCTGGGAGACCGGCCATGCTAATTGTTCACGCAGACGGCAAAAAGTCCGCCCACCTGCTTTTCTAGGTCACACACAGCGACACTGCTGGCTGATCCTTCATGCGAAAAAGGCGGGGACAAGAGAGGCACCGTACTAGGAAGGACGATGGTTACGTGGGCGAGAAGCCACCGTCAGCCTCGGATACGCCCGGCATTCTCACTGTTTTCGATACAATTCTGCACTTTCCCCACTGATTCCTTGTTTTATATCCGTTTTGATACTCAAACAATGAGAGACGAGCAACACGAGTTGGTGTAAAAAAAATAAGAAAATAGACTACATATTATGAGGACTGTGATGCTCCGCGTGCTATTTGCAAAGCACAGGCCTATTTGCGGCCGGCTCCTACTTGGTGCATCGTGCTGGCTGCTGTCAAGGCTGTAACTGGCTACAGGGAACATCGAACAAATTAAAAGCGGAAAGAGACAAAGGGAGGGAGAAACTCCAGATAAGACTTTGGTGACCTTGGCCCATTAATTGATTAGTCGGCTGGCTTATCTCGGTCCCAGCCAAAAACAGAAAAACTAGTGCTTCAATGTCAAGTCCAATTCCTATCGAACAGCATCAGAATAAACTACGATACTAGATGGTACTGCCACTAGACAGTATCCTTGTGGAGAACATGTGGAGCGGCTGGCTTTCGCAAAGCGATTAGAGCCAAGGGAATCGGACTGCAGGATATAAAGAATGTATGTATCTACAAGAGAGGCGGGAGGTTTTTTTGTGTTCTGACGTGGACAACAGTACCACGGCATCAGCGGCCTGCATGCATCTCGTCCTCGTAACGCGAACATAATTGGCCGGCTCTATTAAAATTCCTTGAGTGACTAATCGCGAAGCTCGAAAGTGGGAGAAAACGTGTGAGAAAGACAGAGAGGGATCTTTCACAACGTATATATGAAGACGTGTTTCCGAAAACGGCATCGAAATCTCCGCAAGCCCACGCTTTGCTAAAACCCTGCTAATTAATCGAAGGCAACTTTGTTGTAGTAGAAGGAATGGAGAAAAGGAAGCGGGTTACCAGAGTAGGACTGGCGAAAATGATAAATACTTGCAGGGAGACATATGATTCCTTGGTATTCCTGGAGCACGAGTCGAGGCTCGCGTTGCCAAACCAATCCTCTTTGCAAATAATCTCCTCCTTGGAACGAAGCCTCACCGATTCGTAGGGGCTTGTTCGAATCGAGTAGGCGAGTCTGATTCTCTCTCGACACTCGACATACACCGCACTTGTGCAATCGTTAATTAATTGATTCCTCAATTGATGATGCAAGCGATCATACCCCTAATTACTGGAGGTATTCGAGGAGTACTCACGGTTGGTGGTATGAAGCCACTTTCGATTAACATCGGCGATATATCCAAAGGATAAAAAAGTCGCTAATAAATCGGCAGTTGGACGACCCCTTGGATTCTTTCATTCTAGCGAACCTTTACTTTAGATAATGAACGTACAGTCCAACCCACACTCGTAGAATTCTTTTCTAATTTCCTAATCATTATTCGAGCCGAACGATCGTGCGCGCGTGATTATTCCTGCTTTTCCCACAGTTCAAAAAATGTTGCTGCCTTTTTCTCCATCGGCAAATTATATTACAACACTTAGTTATGCCAATTGCTTTAGGATTGCGACTGCGAATGAGGAGGGAAGCTACGTGGAGCTTGCCGGGTGGACGACTCATTGATACGAGGAGATGAATTAGAATACAGAAGTGTACCGTTACAATAATGGTGAAAGTCGAGACACCCACTTGTCGAACCTCTACACACACATGTCTCAACTCAACACTGCTCGTACCTTTGCTCTTCCCTCCCAGCAATCCAAATCGATTAACATAATCATTGCAATCCCGCGTAAGGAATCACCATTCTGTAACCCGGTGTTAACGAATGCCAGCCACTCATCTAGTTTCATTCATGCCGACAGAGAGAGCCGTTTCACGATTATTTCCCAATTAACTTGAAAGGTAGGCTTCATTGTTTCGTGTAAGATTAGAATGGTTCATTAGGGCGTTCGGTCTATACGCGAAAGTGAAGCAGGCGCGACAAGAATTTGCATAAAGGTTTGGCTTGCGCAGACTTGCCTCGATAGCCCGTCGAGTTACTTTTTCGAAGCACGCCTGGAGACTGGGATCCCATGGAAGAATTTGGTCTGAACTATAGAGAGGAGTCACTCTCCCAGGGCACTCGTCAACTTATTGATGCCGACGTAATCTCAGCCGAGCAAAAGGTGGTGGGCGATTGGTGGTACCGTTTTTGGCCAACATTCAAAATTCCTGCTGACATTTATAATAAAGTGCCGAAACAGAAGGTGCCTTTTGTGCACCATTGTCCTCATTCGACACTGAACATGCAGGTTAGATGGCTGAGCGAGTAAGGTCCGCCTGACAATAAGGTCGATCGTTTCCCGGTACAGATATGTCCACGAACTACGAAGAGTGGAAAGAGAGAGGTGATTTAGAGTGCGGATTGTCGTGAAAAGCGTTTGAATGGAGGAGCGTCTACCGATACCGGTAACGGGTCTTTCCTCTACCCTGGTAGAGTATGTCCCGTGGCCCCGTGCTTTCTATCTACCAATGGACGGCTCGCCACACCACCAGGTATTATCAAGTCAGAGAGATTTCCTATCAGAAATCTGGCGCACTCTTATCTGGCATTGATCAGTGCGCGCCCTCGAATCGCTGCAAATGTAGGATCGCTGACAATAACGGTTTTCCTAAGTACATCAACCCTCCTTGCCTCTCTCTTGGGCATCGATGAAATCTCCGCAGGAAATTCCGGTTCCAGTTAGAATCGATCGGTTACTTAGCTGTGTGCCGCCGATGGAATAGATGTTATGCGCGTGGCTCTGGAGAGTGCAGACGGCTCCAGAAGAAACGAGGAGCGCGCACGAGCCTCGTAACTCATCGCGGACGTGGCTCGCACGTGGTAAGCGAGGCGTGGTCTACGGTGTACGTACCCACTACTCTCCGCGTTTCTTACAGGCCGAGATACAAATGCGAAGAGGAGATAGGGGTGGAAGAGATCCCGAGGGCCTTGGAAGCGGCATTTAGATTGGAACATTTTTTATTCAATTACTAATATAACATACAGCCAATGAACTATGTGTTAATAGACCCGCCGCGCCGCGCCGCGCCGCGCCGCTCCGAATTCCACTATGGGAGTAATATATGGGAATCGTAGAAGAATTTCGATTCAATGTTAAAAGCGGAGAGTGGCGCGCCCGAATCGAAGCTTCGACTATTAATCAAAGCCGATTGTGCTGGCGAGCCGATCGTGTTTCCAGTCAATTATCTTCAATCTTGGCTCTGCCGACGCGAGAGCGATCGAGGAACGCGCATGCCGATAATGGCATGTCCATTTTCGTAAACGCCAGTAACGAATCGCAATTGGCATTCCATATTCCAAGCCGGGATCACGGGTGTACGTCTATTAAATCGTGGCGAGGGCTGGGCCAGCAACGGCGAGCGAGCACAGACGGACAGAGAGTCTGCTCAATGCGCCCAAACAACTAAGCAAATCCGCCCGTGGCAACTACTCACTCGCGAGCCAGCTCAGGGATCGATAACAAAGGTTATCCGAGCATCGATCGAGCCTGTTATTACGTTATTATTACAACCTGATTCACCGAGCACCCGCTGAGGGAAAAAACCGGAGGAAACGCCGGCGAAACTTGGCCGGTCATGAGGGAGAAGGAATCCCGTGATAAAACCCGTAGAGACTGGCCCGCCCCTTTTACCGCTCGACGTAATTGATCTTTGTCCGGTCAAGACACTTCTAATAGCCCCGGCTAGCCATTGAAATCAGCGTGATTCATATATAAAGGCGAAGCAACTTTTGCAAGCAAGTATTTATGAGCCCGCTTCCAGCGCAGCGCGTGCCTACGTGAGAGAATTCCACCGGCAACTCACTCGCAAGTCAGAATAGGCGAGGAGCGGGCAACACGTATGCACCGCACACCACTCGCCACCTTCTCTATATCATTCCTTCCATTTTCAATGGTCACAAGGTCGAAAGTTGGACATCTCGCAACCCCCCGCACCCCGACCCTCTATACATACCATACATACATTTATGAATCTACACTATACACAGATTGATGAGTATGAATATCGATTTGATCGCTACGGGCATCCGATCACCAAGCATATCGCGATACGCTCCGCTCATTTGTAAGCTCTGCACGCATCCCCTCTTACATATGTATCACCACTAATATGCAGATTCCCCACGCTCGTTTCTCTACAAAGGCAAGAGTGACGCTCGTTCTAACTAACAAGTGCTCTCCCGAGATCGATATAATAAAATCGAGTGGGCTATTCTTCGGAGGGCCTTGTACAATCATACCGATAATTGCTGGTACCTATCGTCAAAGGAGAACGAGTTCGGTATAATGGGCACGTCGAGTTAATAAGTCAGCGTTAATGACGTGCAATGCCTGCCTGGCTGCCTCGAAGCAGGATGGAGGATTTACGCTTTCGGCACGAGGAGCGGCAAGTGTCGCACCGCCCGCGGCTAACGACCTGCGTCTGCAGTCTGTATCGACTAGCAAGCAAGAGATGGAGGGCGAGGGAACGGAACGATCTCATTCGCGAAAGGAAAAATGAGTCAGTAGTGGAGGAGTCCGTACGTGATCTCTGTTCTCGCTCGGGTACGAGTGTTTGCCGAGAATCATTCATGCAGAATACTCTGCCTGTAAACACGCTGGTACACGCTGTAAATATGCTCCGTGGCTGGCATAAACCGCGCCGAATCCCTTGAGAATATGTGTCGGCACTCCGCGGCCATTGAGATCTTTCTTCAAACCAGACGAAATAATAGCTTTGGAATTCCAACTGACCTTAATCCGTAAGAGTATTTACATTTCCCCCTTAATAACTGCAGGCGAGTGAGCGTCCCCGTAATTCAGTGAATGGAATGCCGACAGATTGCCCGGAATCCCGTTCTTTTCTTTCGGTATCCGCTCGGCTAATTTTACTGCGCCACTTCAAAAAAAGTAAAAATAAAACTGCCACGATTTCGCAATGTTCAATCCAATTTGAATGCAACTGCGCGTCTAAGCTCCTTGAAAAGAAATGTGGTGAATCTTACAGAATGAATAGTGGGGCGAATGGTGATAAGGAAAAACTGCTGAAATCCAAATAAACCTCTATTTCCCGATGAATGAGGAATTGACGAAGTGGAAGGTAAATTTTCGAGGTTCCCTGATGAATGGTTGGAGAGGTGCGAGGAATGAAATAATGTGTATAAGTACCCCGGGAGAAAGTCGTGGTCTCGTCACTAGTTTATTAGCAGTTCGCGACACCGGAGGACGATGTGATTCCTATGAATGATTTTGGGGAGGGGGAGGAGGACGCACACATTGCCATGTGCTCAGTATCGATGTGTCTGCGACAGTGAGATAGGAACGCGGTCGACACCGATTTACCGAAGCAGTCGTCAATCTCTCCCCATGTTAAGAGATAGATAGGTGCCGCGCACTCGCGCGGCCACCGACGATGGCGCGAAGTACGCCAAGGCCGTGGCGATTGCTAGTATAAACGTACTAGTCTCTATATGTATGTATGCATCGGTGTTTGAATACCAGAAAGATACCAGTACCAGGATAATAGTGGAATATCGCTTGTACCAAGACGCCGACTCCAGCACGATATCGGTGGACCAGTTGGGGCACGGTTAACTTTCCTTGCGGTTTTGTGGCACACACCGAGAGAGCCTGCTCGATCTATTTTCGATATCGATCGTCCTTCGAAAATCATGGCAACTCCAACCCATCGATACTCGTTCCTCGATCTTTCATCTCTAGTCAGTGGCTTTTCATTTTTGTATTATACCATGTGTAGAGTTTTTTTTCGTTTCTGGAGCAAGACGCTTGACACATTGGAGAATGCAAATTCTTGGCGTTTCTCGCGAATCTATAGGCACTTGTTGATTCCGGATTCATGTGCTCCCACCAGATAGGTTCTCGACTACGTGATTTGTGTACGAGCGAACGCGCTAGATACGGCCCGATACCAGAAATAAGAGTGCATTCCTTCCCGACACCGATATTTAGTTATGCTCGGCAAGTTGACGTCTTCACTGCTAAATTGGAGGCAGATGGATCAGTATGGAGGGTAAAAGTGGTGGGCAGGTACAGGCAGCAGGCTTGCGCATATCTTTCACGTCAGGAAGGTCTCACCTCGCCAAGGTCTTCCAAGCAAGGCATACACACGCACACGCAGTCCTCGCGGCGCATTATGCAGCGCGGTTGCAAACATTTTTATGCAAATCCGTTTAGCATTGTGCCGAGGCATCCGCTCCACTCATCGTCCCGGCAATGGAGCGTCTTCATTATATCGCGAGACACCGGGGAAATTAGCCCCTGTCAGTGGAATCGGTACATGGTATACCCTACCCTCTTCGTAACCTACTCATTATTCCAACACGCTCACCGACGCCGACTCTAACAAACTGCTCAGACTTTTCGGCTTTTTCAATGCACTATCTTTATACATGGGAATTACCTCACTTCATTCCGGCCTTTCATAATCGATTCGAATACATCGGGCAAAACATTGAATAACCGTTAGTTTGATCCTTCAAAAGAATGCATAGCACCAACCATCTTCATGAGAAGGTTGATCACGCTATTTCTGCGCGTAGCATCCTCCAATGGTAGAGTAAGCAAGAAACGGACAGACAGATGTATTTATCCACTAGGAAGTCAATTTCTGAACATCGACCACACCTCGGACTCGGACTCGGACTCGGACTCGGACGCAGCCCGGTGAGTGCGTGCAAATCGCTGCTTTAATCTGCGCACGTTGCGGTAGTAACGGAGGCACTGCCAGTTCCTAACTTATAGCACAAGTGCCTGCCAGCGAAATGCCAGTGGGGTAGTGGTCCTTTTTTCATTCAATTAAATAACTTGTCAACAATACGATAATCGTCTTCTAATCTTACAATTACCTTCGATTCCAGCCCCCAACCAGTTGATTGAGAGAGGCAAGAACCGCCGACCCGGGATAAGTCACAATTATCCAATTACAATAATCCCCAAGTGTCCCATTAACCCTGGTAATCATTATTCTTGCCACTCGGACATTTTCAATCCGTCCGAATAAGCCGGAGAGTGCTGTGGAATTAACCTGATACGTGATACTATTGTAGCAAAATGATTGTTTGTAGTCTCATCTTCGCTAGGGAGACCACAGAGCAAGACGAAGAGAACCTGTGTCGCACTGAGATTGGCTCACATGATTGTGTTATGAAAAATACTGGCGCAAGGACAAGGAACCCTCCAGAAGCTATTGCGCCTCGCATTATCGCGTGCTTAAGAAAAAGAATAGAAAAAGGCAGACGTGGTCTGCGGTTGTTAGAATCGTCGTTACCATTTAACTTTAACTCTCTTTCGAGAGCGCTGAGAGAGCGGCACGCTGAGGGAGTGACATTGCTAATGCATCGCGAGTACTGAATGTAGTCGTGGTTGCACTACGAAACCGTAGGAATCACGAACAAGTAGAAATTCTACTCCGACTATTCAACTATTCCGCGGGAAAAGTTCTGTTTCTCTTAGCAATAGGAATCTCGCAAATCTTTCCATCAATTTATACAAAAGTATATATATGCAACAGTTGTCGGATTTATCAATGAATCGGGTGAGCAGATTCACTCTGCTTAAGGGGGCGGGGGCAAGTGTGTGTCAACAATCGATCTTGCGAAATCACTAATGCACATCGTCAGCCGGCAGTCGTGTCGTACCACGATCCGAGAAGACCTCAATACAGATCCCAGAGAGACGCGTAGCCACATCGATGCATCATGACACATACTAACTAAACAGTAGGAATCTTCTGCTGTGTCTAGCGAAGGACATCCTCCGTCATCGAGGGACAATGCGTCGATGCACACACGATATCTCACGTGGCCTCACCCTCCTCAGTCCCTCCTCGACCACTCTGCATACACTTTTTCCTCACCGCGCTCGTCGACACTTCAAAGCCTCTCTGCGACACCACGCGTATCCTTAGATCTTCTTTTTAACAGGTATAGGCACGTGCAACGTATTTACATCGCTCGTCCAACCAAGTGCGCTGCTCTTCCTCGGAGCCGACTTTCGCAAGCTCACAGCTATAGTCTGGCTGATCGCGAGAAAGGATCTGCTACTTTTTTCTGGCCTTCATTCTGTTTACCTCACAGATAGGAATCAGTAATTTGCTTAAGCAAGTTGAAAAATTTCCAAGTTTAAAGGGTTTAACTATCGTGTGGAAGTTGAAAGAGACTGAAGATTCGGACTCGTCAAGGCCCAGAAAGATAAGTTGAAAGTATTATTCCCCCAAGAGTGGAATAGGGGATAGGTCAGTTCGGTCGCACAGCCATTCCTTCCTGAATTCTATATTAGGGCCACCGGTTATCCTTGACGGCTCCGGCCCAGAGGTACCTTTCCCCAAAATTAAACGTTGCTGTTCCCAGTACTCCCAAGGTCTTCCGACTTTATTTTGGAGAGTCTCGACTAATTGTTATAACATATGCATTCAACAGACTGTGGCTAGTTAGTCATAGCTTACGGTCGTAGAAACGGATTAATGACTGATATCCGGGGTCAGGAAAAACTCGGGGAATTCACAACGTCCATTATGCCTGCCCTGCGAACCGTGAATTCAGCGTCGCGTGTGTCTTACCCTCTGTGTGTGTGTGTGTGTGCGGGGAAACGTGAGTGGCTGCGTACGCGTGAAATGGGTGAGCTTGTGTGCGCCAACGATTACAATATATATTATCGGCACGGGGCGTAGATCGGGCGTAAAGCTGTCAGAAACGGGAGAGGGAGTAAGGGGCAGGAGCCCGCTTGCACAATGTCAACGACTATAGCTGGCTCTCTGCGAGCTAGTTAAATCCATAGACGTAGAGCATTCGAATGAGAGAATGAGATCTAAGGAGAAAAGGAACAGTGTAACTTCTGGGGCAGCGCAGAATACCGGTTTTTCTTCAATTCTCTCGTCCGAATTCGCCAAGTCGACCACAAAACCGTATTACCCCTGACCGATTTTCGCTGGACAAGCGGGTTAATAACCGTAGGACAGCAAGAGGACTTACTTCTGTCGCCATCATGTGTGTGCTCTGTGCCAACACATGGCAACAGTACGATTCTCGGAGCGTGCTCCTAATCTCTCAAAAGAAACCGTAGCAATCTAGACCGACCATTCCTTCAGCCCTTTAAATCCTGTGGGAAGGTCAAGAAGATTGCTTACCCAATCAACGGATCTTACATGTCTTTTGAAAGCTCACTTAGCAGGAAGCTTAGATACCAGGCAAGAAGGAGTTGAGGTGGCAGTGCACTCTGGCAGCAACAATTAATCGTGCGAAATGAAAAAAGGAGGCAAGCAGGCAGGCAGGCAGGCAAACAGGCAAGCAAGCAGGCAGGCAGGCAGGCAAAGCATCGAGCGCGCAGGAATGCGCGTGATGCGCTGAACATCGACAATCAGCCCGGTGATTGCGTTACACGGGAATCAAATTAGCATCGGGCCAGCGTCGTTGCCATTAGGGAATAGCTAGCTGGCATCGACGAAGATAGAAAGAGAACGATAGGCGTATTTGTTAAGCAAGTACGCCACTTCGAAGCAACATTTGTAAAGAGCGTTATCCGCCCATCCGTCCTCTTTGTGGACTGCATAGAATTTTAAAGAATTTTCGAGGAAGAAACCCTATTGGATAAGAATCCTCTGCTGTTGGAAGGCACCTAAGGAGCACAAGGCATCGAGATGTCGAGCTCCACATGTTACATCGCCCCGAAGAGCTTCCATGGGGGGAAGAAAGTAAACCCCATCTAGCAATACCCCCTCAGATTTTTTCGATTTTCGAAGGTTCTCGGACTTTGCCGAACACTTGATAAATCGATTGTTTAAGTATCAAAACAGATAGAAAACATGAAACCAGTGGCAGAAATACCGGAATTGTACCGAAAACGCGCGGAAATTCATTTTTTCTACTGTAGTCGAAGTAATGAAGGAGCAACTTTTCAGACTACTTTCCCGCATTATGGAAAAGTAGTCTCGCGCCCAGTAAGAATATGCACTTACTAGTGACGCAACCGGACAATTAGAGACTTTCGAATTCCTCTGTCATGATGCAGTAGAATTCGGAACGCTCACCGGCAAATATTTGCAACTGCCTTTCGCCTGAATCATGTCGATCCGTTGATTGTAGCGTAGAACACCATTGGAAAATTCGGGTTTCCTACTTTTCAGGTGCTCGCACTCTTTCTTCTCGAAAACACGAGCGATGTCAAAGGAATTCTAGTGATCGGGAGAAACCTTATGGCTGTTAATCCATCTTGTCCGGAGCTTACGTAACACCATAACCGCAACACATGCAATACACGGGAGAAGCATGTGTGCACCAATATATATCGGTCAGGTTGACGTCACTGATTCTCGGTCTTCTCGCTTCAATGTCGTTCCTCTCGCGACCAAACCCTGTTAAGTCGTTATGTAACAACAACACGCATTCCCTAAAAAAAAACCCACTCTCTACAAATTTTGCAGTAATACATTAACACTTCCTTCAGAAACTGTTATTGTCCTTTGTCTCTGTGGTAATAAGTCGTAAGCAAGGGGTGGTGTGCCGGGAATAAGAAACGGAGGAACATTGTGTCTCCAGCACTAAACCAAACGATTCTGTTATCGCGATGACTGGCCCATTTCTTTTCAGACTCGCTTCCGCGAAACTATCGACGCTAATGAGTTCTGATGGTTCTCTAAGATTTATGGAAGTAACGAGGTCACGAAGATAAGTGCGCCGTAAAATTGGTCAATGAACTATAATGGTTGTATCGGGACCTTGATGAACGGGCGGGAGGCACATGCCGAAGCACAAACGGGAAATTACTTTTACGAGCAAAGGGCATATCACTTTGCACTGCGCACAGATAAAGTCAAATGTATTTTTTGTCGACGTTGGAATAGGCTCGGATAGGTTTTATTGATTCTTGGCCGCTAAGCCGCAAATCTAGAAGGCCGACCATAAAATTCCGCCTTAACATTCGCCTTCGTCTTTGTCCACCTGACCATCTTCACGGATAATCCTAAGTAGCTCTCTTATCTATCGTTCCCTTTCAAGGCAACTATATCGCAGATATCCCTTCGACTATCCAGAAAGGCTTTCTGAACTCAGGTAGAAAAGTGAAACTACTTCAATATCGCATTTACTGTCCGCCTACTAGCACCTTCCACTAGGCGGAGGTATGAACTCGGTATGAACCCGGGCTAATAAAAGTCTATGATTCGGAAAAATGTCTCAATTAATCTGTCATGACAGGAGCAAAGACTACCTTCTTCTCTGGTAAGTGTTGGTTGGCAAAAAGTATCTGCTCTCAGCATGTGGCCGTAAGTTCTCGCGTGGACAACGAGTGAACAAGTGCCGCGTTATTAGAGAAGGACTGTATGAGGTCTCGTAACCAGAGCAGAATAAACCTGGCCAAATTTGCAAGCTCGCAGCTGCGGCCGGCCGGTGCTAGCTGTGAATCCAAGCCATCAGTCCGTGTACATACCCGCTGACCGCCTAATTACGTGATATCGCCAGAGACAGCGCCACTCGCCTTACTCGATTGTAGGTCACCGATCGCCGCCTGATTCTTATACACATGCACCAGCCCGTAGCGCACCGCACCCCACGGAAACACATAGTCCCAGTGCCAGCCGAGTATCGCTTGCGCAGCGGCATACCACCCAGTTGATTAATGCGCTTGGCCCTCGCAAACCACTGACAGATTCTCAAGTAAAAGCTAGAAAAAGTAGTGGCTTCCGCTCAGAGATGCTATAAGTTCCATCGAGGAATATGTAATAAGTAGTGTCATGGCCAACGCCTAATTCCAGTGTCGCTTTCTCCGTTTCATTAGAGTCTTTCTCACATGGATGTAAATCAGCAGCTAGTACCGTGGAAAGGGAAATATCCCACCGATCGCTGGAGTCGAAAGTGAATTTCGCATGTTCGGGGGTCAACGACTCCAACGAAATACCGATGTTGGCCTGTTCTCTGCCAACGCGACGGGAGAAAGACTCTCCTACCAATCTGATCTGATCGGAAGGATCGGAATGGAACGTCGACGTCCGGCAAGTAATTAAACGGTGGTAAATAACAGTCAATGCCATTGATACCGAAACCGACAACAGTGGCTTCCGCCTAGGATCGCCGATCGGTATTTCGTTACGGTGAGCTCATAAAGATTAGAGCTATATTTACGGCTACCTTGAACAGTCCTTATTGATGTGGTGGCTACGTGAAAATTCACTTTGAACGTTCGCAGTCACCACCTTGGGTCTCGATCTATAATCACCGTAGGCGATAGTCCTCACGCGATGCATATCGTCTGTCTGGACTCAACACTCTTTCCACTGGAATTACTCAGAGGCTCAGTACAATTACTAACTCACTCGATTGCCAAGTAACCATCCGCGTGAGATAGCACTCTCTCGGCATGAATCATGCGTGATACGAGTCAGAGTGAACGGAACATCCTTACAAGAGTGTAAAAGTACACGTGAGCCTGTGGTCCACTTGATTCATTAATATCGCCTTTGAACTCCCTTATGAAAAATGTTCGACTAACAGCAATTCCCCACAATTCTTCCTTTAATCCTAATCCTTTCACTGTTGCAGTAAATGATACAATAAATTGGGATGATGATGATCCAAATGATTAACTAATAGAGCTCGTGTATTGGGGGGGGGGGGTTGGAAAAGACAGAAAAATCTAGGTGTGTCACAATTGGAATGAGGCGCGTGCCAGAACAATGTAGTATGTATAAAGATAGAGAAGGATAGAGAGGAGCGAAGGGTAGCATATCGTATGAGAACGGTGCGCGGTGCGCGGAGAGTTCGTTTCGAACTTCCAATAGAAAGTGCAGAGAGCTATCTTTCGCGTGGCGTGAACTTTCTTTCGCGCCGGCAGCGGCAGCGGCCGCAGCCAGCAACTATAACACGCAACCGGAGAGTTCAAGGAACGCCGGCGCCGACTGCTCGCACATACACTTATACCTATACATGCACACCTGCCATATCCAATGAGTAGCGTTCGTTCACTCTTCTTCCGCGGATTTGAGAAGCAACAATCGTGCACTTCCATCGAACTTGATTACCGCGGAAGTGCCGAGGCCAAACATGCTGAGGGAAGAGCCGGCAACTCCTAACTAACAGCTGCGCTCAATGTACATGAGCCTTTAAAAGATTGGCATGCCAATTCTGCATCGGAATTATTGCAGTTTTCAAACTCTCGTTAATCGTCTGGTAATATCAATCAACCAGAGAGATTGTGACAAACAATGTATCTGTAGCGCAGTGGCTGAACTCAATGACAAATCCTTTATCGGGAAAGATAGACACCTTTCTGTCGTGGGCGTTCATCGAACGGAGAGAGAAAGATACTGGTTCGCTGAGCGAGGTAAAACAATTCCAGTACAGGATCGAGTGCTAGAATCTGTGCGAGCGAGCACTTTGTCGGATAATTAACTGATTGACCTACAAAACGTGCTCGCCAGCCCTCTAACAAAAGTCAGAGCACAAATAAAGGTCTGTTTACATTTAGAGACATCGAACGTAGCGTGGTAGACACAAAAAATATGTTTTCATGTCAAATATATGAAGGTGTCTATACCTACGGGTGCGGTTACGTTACGCAAAGTATGAATATGACCATATAATATGCATCGAAGAATATTTGTCGTGTCTGCCACGGTGCGATCGATGTCTGTAAATGTAAACGGACCTTTAATACCTGTAGAAAAGCCTGGCGCATACATGTCTCTCTGTCTATCTGTAGTGTTTCTTTGGAGCGTTTAAATACCGAAGGTAACGCCTCTTACTCTCGCGCATAATGCACCAAAGCTCTTGCAGAGCGACCTACTGTAGTGTACGTGTTCGTACATTGATCATCGATAGTGATACTATTTTCAATTTCTACCAGCCAGCTCTATCTATTTCCATTGTCCCCAAACAACCTCCGAAAATGTTATTGACGAGGGATGGCAATTTGGCAGATGCTTTCTATTAAAGACCCGAGCGATAACATTCACGTAACCTCGAAAGGTGTTGTTGGAAACACGAAGTTGAAAGTAGATTTAGAGTAAGGGGAAAAAGAGATATCTCATAAGGTAACCTTAACCTTGATTGCAATGGTAAGATTAAGTATAAGTTTAAGCATAAGGACGCACAGATGACCTAATAACCAGGTAGGAATAGGTGACATGATGGTAGGTAGAGAAGAGTAGTAAGAAAGGGTCTGACGAGAAGACGAGAAGAGGAGTAAGTATACTCACAGTGAGATGGCTCTTGTCAGGTGCGATGGCGGTGATCTCGATCGGCTTTGGTTCGGGGGGATTGGCTCTGCTGAGAATCGCAGCCGGCATTTTCGCCACGAGGGAGAGCCTCCGCGTGAGACGTCTGCCCAATTCCGCGCGTCGTCGCACCCGAACACGAGGACCGGTGCCCTTGTATCCTCCGAATTCCATTCTCACAGCTTCCACCGCCGCGCCACGCCGCGTCGGCTACCTCTTCTCCCCTGGCTCTGTCGCTTTTATCCCCTTGCCAACATCCCACCGCCACTGTATGTCCAAAGCATCTCCTCTTCACACGGTTCATATGCCCGAATTCCACCAATTCTCTGCCTTCGAACTTCGCGCCGGTAACCCGCAGCTTCTGATCACACCCAACTCTTGTCGACTTTATCCCTACTAATCCTTACTTCGTTCGAGCACCGAACACCACTTTGTTTCTTTTGCGCGTTACTCCTTATTCCTCATTGGGGGGTTGTGTGTAAAACCATAACCCACGTCTTTCCCGCTCTCGTTCCCGTCATCCGTCATCGGTCACCCGTCACCTAACCTGCCTCGCGTATCGCTCCTTGCTCCTCGCTCCTAGTTCCACTTGAATCTCTTGTTAGATTTCACTTTTCTTCAATTCGGACTGGCTGAATCTCGTAACGATGTCGAGTATTAGAAAAGGTCCAAATGAGGTTCGGCCGTTGATGGTGTGCTACTCCAACTCGAACGGTAGAGAGGACAAACGGTTGATATTCTCACTGTCTCTGAGATACGGGAGCGGTTCGGCGATTTGGTGGAGTGGAGTGGAGGGTCGAGACTCATTGTTGGACTGGAGACTGGTTGTAAGGGCTGACTGCTGGACGGGTGAATTCGCGGGAAAGGGAGAGTGTGTCCCCTACAGGAGACGCGACTCGAAGTATTACGTGAACGGTACGGGACTATAGGAGAGCGGCGCGGCGGCCGATGTTGGTGCTCCGGCGTGTTCGTTCGGTCTGCCTGGCGCGCTTCGACTGAAATTGAATCGCGTGGCTCCACTCGCTCGCGCTCGCACTCGCACTTGCGCCCCAGTCCGATAGCGCCCGCTCCCGTCTCTGCTCTTTCTCTCCCAACCGTTAACTATGTCCTTACCTTACGCCTTCTTACTACTTTTCTCCATTTCTTCCTAATATGACAATTTTCATATTATTACTCTCATCTTTCTAGGATTTGTTAATGTTGAGCCTCTCATTGTATGCCACCGCCAGTGGCAATTTTGTACCTTAGTAATTTAATATAGTAGTCAAGCATTATTATAGATGCATGCATAGATACATCTATATCTTTCATCGTTCCTTTGTGCAACGAGCGAGGTTGAAACACACGAATGATCGGATATGAAGTGAAGCGCACTCTCTCGTATTCAGATAGAGATCATTCGCGTACGCACAGAGAAGGGCACAGATCCAACAGTGACTGTAGAAAAGGAAAGCTGGTTAATTGCGTTTCACCCTTGACTTTCCGCCGCATCGCTCTTTCCGCCTTCTCTGGCATTCTGTTTCTTGCCAAGCTGAGCTAACCAATGAAGTAAATAAGTACGGTGATCATGAGAGCTAGCGTAGATCTGCAGGACAAACTCGCCAAGCAGAACGACATTAGTCGTCGCAGGCTGAGCCAGGAGCTTGAGAAACTGGAGATGGTTGAGAAGTCTGATTTGAGAATGATCGAAACCGAGAGGCAGAGATTTCGCTCTCGTCATAAGAAGTTGGAATTAGGACAGAATGTGGCAGCTTCTAACGTAAGACATCCAAAATATTTCACTTCAACTCTTTCTGTTTTGTTATTAATTTGTCCCGTGATCTCTCGCCGACAAGTTTGAGAGTGGAGCTCATTTAAGTTTCTGCTTTAACCACGAATATAGTAATTGATACTCAGCCTGTTAATGTGCGCATGTACGAAACTCACAATCCCGGCTTCTGTTACCATTGTACGGGTGCTATAAAAGAAAGCGGCCCTTCTTGCACCGAGGGTTCAAACAAGGATTCTTACCAACTGGTGCGATCCTTGCTTTTCACCAACGGGGAGGTTGATCCCGAGAAGGTGCTTTGTCTTCACTTAATAGCCGCTCATACGACAAGATGGAAGGGGATTGATGATGCCAATATTAAGCCAGTTAAATCCCTCTTGGAGCAGGGTAAGTACATAAATGTTACGGGATAATGGGCTAAGCAGTAATCAGACACATGAAATTGTACTCTTGAAAAATATAAAGGTAAAAAGAAATCCCTCTCCGGAGCGTGGAACAACATTCTGCCCTGTTACGTCATTGACACACGAGATTCTTCGAACGGGGCGGTAAACAATATGAAGCTTCATGAAGATCCATTGAAGATAAACCTGGAGGATGAGGCGATTCGATACTTTGAGCGAAGATACAAGCGGTACGTGGAGGAGAACGGGGAGTTGGGCAAAACGCTGCCGGGCAATATTAAAAAAACTAGGGCTGCGCTAAGCGGCTTTGGGAGGATGCCGATAATTTCACCACACGTTTATTCTCTGCTTGGCGCCTCCCACGAGATGCGAATAAAACAGGCAATGATGGACGGAAGAAGAAAGTTGGGCCACGTCCGCAATGACCTGGAGATTCTTGAGGAAGAGAATCTATCATTGGGACTCGACGACAATGACGGTCTCTCAAGTAGAATGACCGGCGGCCTGTCTAGCAAAAATTGGATTGTCAAGCCGTCCTTCCTTTATTCGAGAAAAGTGCCGCATCGACCTGTTAATTTCGATCACAGGATAACTATGTTGCGAATGAGCCACGATAAGTCGCTGGAACACTCGCTCCTCGGATCGAAGTACAGCATCGCGCCGAGGGAACTGGTCACCGTTAAGTCCAGCTTCAAACCAACCACCAAAGGGACAATCTCTCGAAGCTCCAGTATTAAGTCTCACTTTTGCAACATATCCGAGAACATCTCGACCACGAATTCTTGTACTTCCAACGCTTTAGCGAGTGGTGCGGAATTAAGAAAATATCGAAAGCGCATCTACCTGAATGCACCCATCAGAAACATCGAATTACGAAACAAAAATCAAAGAACTGTGCCAGTACTGGTGAACTATCAAATAGAGGCTTTGATCCAATCGATCCTCGATGTCCTCGGGCAAGTGTCCTCGGACAAGTTGAGGAAAATCATGAAACTTGCGCGGGATCCAGAGGAATTAACAAAATTACTAATCCGCCCGGAAATGCAGGCTTTTATTGAGTCATTATTCGGCCAGTCATTTATATCATCGCCAGAGAGCTTTGTGCTCTCCACGGCAACACTTGCGAACGAGTTAGACCTTAAGTTCGAGGGACTTCTTGAAAAGGAAGTGGTAGCTTTGAGTCTCGAGGTGCCAGACTTACCAGAACTTACTGCATTGATCAGAGACATACGTAATAATATATTCATCGATACCAACAAAAAGGAGTCGACCGATAAAGAAGAAAAAACGAATTTAGCTCGTCGTATTCTCAAGGAGTAAGATCTATTAATAACTTACGTTCTGTTTAATAATGACTATGATGCGTTAATCTTTCATAATAACTATATACATATATGTATGCCTACAGATCTGAAGAAAATTCGGTACTCTACGAGTCCAAGTCCCAGATTCTTGTCAATAAGGATTTAAACGAAACCCCCGATCTTCCGGTCGCACTAGACACCGATAGACGAAACGATAGTAATGCAGGCGTATTGAATGAGGGTGTCGCCTTATCTTCTGTAAAAAACAGTTTTCTAGAGAGGGTTTATCAAATATCCAGGAATAGTATTGACAAGTACTCAAAGGAGAAAAGACCTTCTGTCTCGGGGGAAAGTTATCAGGGCAGCACTAACGCCAGCTTAAAGTCCTGTGTGACTTTGAAGGTAAGGTTAGAGTTTGATGACACCCGAATGTCTCAAGCATCGTCATATCGAGGAATGATTAGAAGCACACATTTAACAAAAAAGCATGAAATTATTAGTTTCGGAGGAGTTGGCAGGATTCGACTTACGCGGATGTGGATAGTATTATTTTAAGAAGAATGACGAATAACCAGAGAATATTGATAGGGCAGACATGTGCATCGCTTAAAACGAAGCGGATCAACAGAGAGGGTTAACTTCTCTCATATCCTAGAAGAATGGCATGGCTCTAAATAATAGTAGTAATAGTAACCTTGGGCCTCCGATTGCATAGGTTTGATCGATGAGCGGATGCCTCTCGCGGCTCTGATCACTCCAACTTTTTCCCGGGACAGTATTAGAGCATTAACTCGCGGTACTATCTACTCAAAATCGAGAGAGAAGGCTGAGAAACTCGATAATGGGAGTGACGAGACACGGGACGAAGAGAAGCCGGAGAATTTCGGAGCCGACAAGTTGACGGGACCTCTTCTCGCAAAGGTTCCTAATCAGTTAAGGATATTCGGATAATTTGACACTAGCTAATAAATCTTGAATAATTCTTTAGATACGGCAAGAAGTCGCGGAGGAAGAGACGAAGCAGCGTCTCGTGTCCTTTCTACAAATTCCGTTGAATTAGTCTGCTGCCATATTATAACTTTCGGGCCCTCGACCATTTTATTATTCTTTTATATGACTTTACCTATCATTCGTCTTCTGGCAAGTTGACGTATATCGAACAAATAATAATGAAAGTATTGGGAAAAAAGGGCAGATAAATGCATCAGTATGGCCGCCAATCGCGTTGGCTATGTGGTGTTCTAGAACAAACCATTAAAAACGGTCCAGCCCATGCAAAATTGACCTTATCATCATAGTTCCTTGCATCGGTAACTTAGTCTATTGCACATTCTGATATATTAATAATATTAGTAGAAATAAACATTTCCATTGCCTATTTATTAAGAAATTTTACACTTACCCTGCATTCCGTCTGCTTATTTCAACACTCGAGCATCCGAATGATATTGGAATGATAGCAACTTCACGTCAGATCGCGCTGAACTCCTTGGTTGCCTGGCTTACGTCATAGCACATACCGATATCACTGTGTGTGGAGTGGAACACGTGCGCTCCGTTTACTGCAGCCTTCAGCTGATTCGGAACTGCTATAACAAAAACTTTCTGTGTCCAATTCAAGTCGGAGATATACAGCGTATACTGAGATCAACCAAGAGTTTCGGGTGTTGTGCAAACGAAGAGCTAAGACCCCTTGCTTCGTGTTCTGTCCCAAAATTCGTGGTAGATTCATAGCGAGAAGTGAACACTGACCTCGGTGGGTGACGGGTGGACGGGTGCAGACGGGTGGTCAAGAAACTTTCTCTCTCTCTCTCGCTCTCTCTTGTGTGACGATGCACCGAATTCGCAGCTCAAATTTCAACGAGTAAGCCATTGGTCGAAAAATGGATCCTTGCGAATATCGTATTCCCGGGCTCAAATATGACAAACCAAAAGATGCCAGGATGTACACATTCAAGCCGTTTGTCGTGATGAAACATTCACCGCTGACCAAGAAAGTACCAAAGCCCAGGAGTGGCCATAGAATTGTATGCGACGAAAAGAATCTTTATTCGTATGGAGGATTCAATCCCTGCATCCCCGAAGACGATCTCGAGTTGCAACACGATCCGGTATGGCTCGCCAGTAAACCGCTGTTTAAAGAGCTTTGGAAGTTTAACCTGGCCACCCAAGTATGGAAGAGAAAATGCCCAGAGACCATGCCCAACGAACTGGCCTCCAGTGCTGTTATTCGTAGAGGCAATTCCCTCCTGATTTACGGAGGCACTGGTGTCCCATTTGGATTAACTTGTAGTAATCGGTTATACAAATGTGACTTGACCAGTGGTAGAACACAACTTGTCCCAGCAAAGGGTGATATGCCCGAGCCTCAGTATGGTCAAGCATTAGTATGCCATGGCCCTTACCTCTACACAGTTGGAGGAACGACAGGGCTTGATTTCACTTCTGATATTCATCGATTTGACATGAGGACTGGTATTTGGGAAACTGTATATATATGCTCGGGAATGGATCAGAATGAACCAACGGGGCGGTATAGACATGAATTAGCATTTGATGGAAAAAGGATCTATGTCCTTGGGGGGGGTACTGCTTATAATTCATTTGGATTTTCAGTAGGTAATTCCATATTGAAGAAAGTACCTTGCGCACAAAATAACTCATTAACATTATTCTATATTACATTCTTAGGAGATCCCAGCATTTGATTTGCAGTTAAATCGATGGGTGACTTTGCCCACTCATGGCGATGATCAAGATAATATGGTACCTGCAGCAAGGCGCTCTCACGGATCCGTACAATATATCGATGAAAGAACAGGCGTGACTTTGGTGGTCATTTCCGGTGGATACAATATGGAACAAGCATTCTCGGATGTTTGGAGACTAGATTTAAGTAGCTTGCAGTGGACAAGATTAAGAAAATCTATATTGCCATACCCAATATACTTTCATTCAGCCGCAATAACACCGCACAAACAAATGTGTATATTTGGAGGTATAATTAAGGAACGGCAGACAACCGAAGAAGTGATTATCAGCCATTTTCTACCATCCATCCTAAACATATTTGTAATAAGGAGATAGTAATGGAAGAAAAATATGTTGCAGATATCGAGGACAAACACAGTCTATTCAGTTTGGCTGGCAATCCCAAAATTATCAGAAATATGTTGGGAAGCGTTACTCTTTTATTATCCACAATTGAAACGTAAATTACCCCATGAATTACTTCATCTAGGCATACCGATGAAATTTGTAGAAAGGATGGAGCGCGTTCATTGCTAATTCATTGTTCTGACAGATCTTATTGCTGATTATTCACCGCATGAATAGTTGAATTGTTGAATACTATTAATATAAGTACTTTACAATATTTTTGTATAAAATATAGTCCCGCAAGATGGTCGGTGAGCAGTAGTAGAATGGCAGGACCTTATTTACCTCTTGTACTGCGCAATTGGATAATGTGAATATTCTTTTTAAATATTTTTTATCAGACATACTTTGCCGTGCAAATACGATTCTGAATACTTTTAAAGGGAATAGTTTAAAATGGGGGGATCAATTGAATTGTAGATTGTCACAATGAGAACATAGATTTTGAATTCACTTTGAATTTTATGATAAGGATGTATGTATCTACATGGACACGTAGATACAACTAAAAGTAAACGTTAAACTGCTCAACATTAATGGAATCTTGTGACCCTTGGCGCTCTCATTTTTTTGTGAAATTAACTAATACGACGTAAAATCATTATTTATATTTAACTTTATGTCTCCCTACTCTATGGAGAAGTATAATATAAAATTATTTTCTCTACAGTGGCATGTATATAAGCATATAGTAAACGGTTTGTTCCTTACCCAATGTGCTATGATTTGAGAACATCGAGTATAGTTTAACTGCGAATTCCAATTTGAACGATAACACAGTACAAAAGGTACACCAAGCTTTACATTACATAGGTGTTTTCGTATATCATCACTCCACTTTAAAACTATTAATAAGCACATTCGTTACACGCATCCGCTTTGAAATTTCGTGGTAATAGGCAATATTAACCATTCAAAAGATTACTCACACACATACATACACATTGAGAAAAAGGATTATTGTAAAGTATTTTCTAATGAAACTAGGAACACACACTCAAATCGTTAATTTTTTAAACACTGCCCCAAATCCTGTGACGGCATTGAAGATACAGAAATAAGAGTGCTACGAAAATTGTGGTAATATTTGTCGATAAATACCTGTTCCTTATCTCCCGTTTTTTCCCCGAAACACTCAATAATCTTTGGGAAAAGACAGATGGCTAAATAATGCCCTAAATTACAATAAGGTCTGAGAACTTATAGGGTGAAAGAATTTTCGAGCAGCTGTGTAAAGTCTGTCCGACCAAACCTAAAATTGGACCATTAATGAAGTAATTTCTTCCTGGAAATTGGTGTTCGTAGAAGTAAAGAGTACAAGAGATAAGGTGAGGTGTTATTATAAAACCATGAATTTGAAAGAGAAAAATGAAGTGTAAAAGTTCAAGTATGAAATTTCGAAATGAGCGCTCGTGGGTTTCCTGCTGTTCCGAGCAGTTCCGAGTAACGTGCTCTCTGGCTCGGACTCGCTCGGATTTTGTCGGAACTGTTCGGTGGTAGCTCGGGCCTGAGACGTCGGACGTCGGAGAGCAAAACGTAAGCCGATTACTCGAAGCCCTCGAAGCCGCCGCGGCTCACTTCATTTCGAGGCGAACCTCTGCTCCCTCGAGTCGAAGGTGGAGAGTTGAAGTGCAGCACCACCAGCTAGCCTTCCGCTCCCTGAAGTCTCTCATCACTCGTCACACGTCACACGCCTCTTCCACTCCCATGTCTCAAACGTCCCAGAGTTCGCGATACCTCGAAATGTACGGTGAAGTGTTTATGTAGTATTCGTTGCGACCGTAGACACCATTCACGTGCCAGGCGCAGGCGGACCATCGAGCCATCCACTCGTCAACCCGTTGTCGGACCGAGCCACCTCGTGGACTTGACCAATTGAAAAGGACCCTCCGAACATCCACATTCAACATGGAGCAAAAGCGGCTGTACAAAATTGTGCTCACTGGAGGTAGGAACTTTCCTTTCCACCTTCTGCTTGAATTTGTGCGTTGTCACCATCGCCAATCGACCTTATTCCGCGAGCTGTGTCAATTTTCCTGAGGCTCGATGCCCAACACTATAGCCTATGAGCAAAGCAATGAAGAGAGAATGCGCTCGACTCATGCGAAGCAAGGGGTCGGAGCGCAGTGGCTGTGCTGCTGTCTCAGGAGACCACGTGCTCGAAATCTCCCCGTGATCTGTTTCTCTGTCGCTTCATTCAGGCCCGCCATCCGCCAAATATCCCTCTTCCCTTCAATAAGAATAGCGAAACGAGCACAAGGGTACTGACATGCGCGAAAATTAGATCTGCCAAAAGCTTTCGAGGCGGTTGATTAATCAGTTGGTACATGCTTCCATCGCACCATTCTTAAACATGTTAATCTTTTGGATTTTTGCGAAGTCGTTGACCCATGTCACTCCACTGGCAATCTCTCTAATTCCCCCAATGTGTCACACGCGTCGCGCGCTATCAGATCATATCCGATATATTGCCGATTGCCCGGAAGTACTTACTTTCCATTTGTTTCACCCTCACTTTCGCACGGGCTCAACTTCAAAGGAGCGATAGGCTAGAACACCCTAACTCTGAGGTGCCAGCGCTACCTACGATTGTCACATGTTGCCTTGCCTCCTATCAGCTATCGCCGATAACGACTAAACCTATTGCTTGATTTCCCACGCGGCACGCGACAAATCGCAATACGCAATACGAATAGACATTCATTGGGGAATTTGCGTGCCCCCTTACCCTCTGAATACCGAGGTGGAGGAGAAAATCTTTTGTTGAACGCATGAAGTCGGACAGCATTTGTCAGGGACCGATCTCATGAATAATCGGGCCGGCAAGATTGAAAAGCGTCCAATTGAGAGGTGATGGTGAGCGCGCTTCGACATGCCGGCCAAATATAACTCCTCCGACGAGACAAAGCCTTCTCTTCCTAATTCACTGGCCACTCAGGAGGCTTTGGTCGGCATCACCTTCACGAGCTTTTTCCAATTTCGCCACTTTATTTCCTTATTGCAAACTGTTAGAAACTCGGGTTACTGCGTATAAAAATTGCGCCAGCCATTTTAAAGGTTCTCTAATGCACAAATTCAATATACCAGCAGGCACATGATGCAATCGAAATATTTTTAGGTTCGCGTAATGCACGTCGGCATGTTTAGGGCTTCCTCAGTAATTACTGTCCTCTATTCATAGATCGTGGACTTGTCGGAAGGTCTCCCGTCATTTCTCTACGACTTTTATCCGCAGAATCAATTGCGCTAATGCACAGGGGATTAGGATAGTTATGATGTTGCTTAAATTGTCTAGTAAACTCGGCAAGGTTGGAAATAGAGCGAGCCAACAATAATTGCAAGAACGCGAGGTCGCGGCAGACAGCGATCCATTTTACGGTAGCTACGTTCTTTAAATCGATAGACCGAATTCCTCTCCTCAATCAACATGCTTAAGGTAGTTGTATGAAAAAATGGTTTTCTATAGATTTTCTTTAAATTTTTACAGAACAATCTTTATAAGGTTCTGCAACTGCTGGCCAAATTTTCTTGGACTTGACCACGTCGTTCCTGAGACACTTTTAATACGTGCGACATAGCCAAAACCCGTCAATTAGTCACCGAAAACACTCGGAAAGGCCATCCTGAATAATTAATTTCGTCTAATTCTGACGGTTTTCCCATGCTTTCCATACTTCCCGACTAATTCTGGGACTGAAATTTGGTGGAGAATGTTTTCTTGCGTTAAGGAAGAAGTGATATAAATTCCAGAGCCCTAGCTCAAAATTCATTTTTTCGCAAATTTTTTAAGGTGTACCCCTTCTAAAATTTTCGATTTTTCGAAGGTTCTCGGACTTTGTCGAACGCTTGATAAATCCATTGTTTAAGTATCAAAACGGATAGAAAACATGAAACCACTGGCCAAAGTGCCGGAATTGTACCGAAAACACATGGAAAACCAATCTTGAATAATCAACTTCGTTCAATTCTGACGGTTACCTCCACGTTTTCAAGTCTTCCCGACATTTTCCGGGGCTGAAATTTGGTGGGAAATGTTTTTTTGCATCAAGGAAGAAGTGATATAAATTCCAGAGCCCTAGCTCAAAATTCATTTTTTCGCAAATTTTTTAAGGTGTACCCCTTCTAAAATTTTCGATTTTTCGAAGGTTCTCGGACTTTGCCGAACGCTTGATAAATCGATTGTTTGAGTATCAAAACGGATAGAAAACATGAAACCACTGGCCAAAGTGCCGGAATTGTACCGAAAACACGTGGAAAACCGATCCTGAATAATTAAGTTTTATGGTTTTTCCCATGTTTTCCATACTTCCCGACATTTTCCGGGGCTGAAATTTGGTGGGGAATGTTTTCTTGCATCAAGGAAGAAGTGATATAAATTCCAGAGCCCTAGCTCAAAATTCATTTTTTCGCAAATTTTTTAAGGTGTCAAAAAAGAAGGCACGAACAAAAATTTAGTCCATCGGCAGTGTGCAAAGCGAAGTTAACAGTTCCTTCGGTCAACGGTTAACTTTTGGATGGTACAGTACTGATACAACTACCTTAAACTTTCGATTAGGTCTGACTGCACTTTTCTAAGTTTCATTTGAATTGTGTGAGAAATGCAAGGTGTTTCAAGAGTCGGACTACTTACGCTACGCTGATTGAATGCAATAACCACGTGGTAGTTGCGGTAGTCAAGGTCAGCAACGTCTCGAGCTTCCCCTTTTACTGGGACAATCGGTATTGCGAGCGGAGCGGTCGCAACTAGTCTATTACCCAGCCAGCCTATCGCTTATCCTGCCTTTCCATATGCCACTCAAGCAAATACCTGACACCTGACATTTCTGGAGGTGATAGAGCGACAATAATGACCGGGGGATCTGTTTGAATGCTTCAGGACCATGTGGCGGTAAAACCACCGGGCAGACACGACTGTGCACCTTCTTCGAGAACATGGGCTGGAAGGTAGGCATGCCTGAGTATTTATGCTAATGTTAGTTGGTCGGATAAGTGAGAGCGTACCAAGGGAAGGCTCTCAAAAGTGTCCTTCCTCAATAAAATCAGGAATCCTCTTTGAAGGAGGATGCACTACTTTGAAAAACATGATGCCCCAAACAGTTCACGGATTACCATTTCCAAAGTTTCTACTGCCTTGCAGTGAATTAAATGCTGCCGAGAAAAAGAACAGTTTCGCTCGGGCAAAATACTTAAACCCTTTGCACCCAATGAAGAGATCTGCCTCGTTGCATCAAAATAAATTTGCCCTCTATCGAATCATTTGCGTTTCTGCTCCATTTGCCGGGACAATCGAGTCGAGTGATCGATACAGTTGCCCATTAGAAATGAATCACTCCAGAGCGTAGTCAGTCTTTTACCTGAACATTGTAAGACTCGATCTTTTTGTAGATGCATCTAAATTTAATCTCTTGGAGTTGTGCACGTTTTTCTAGAGTTCAACGTCTAGATTTCATACACCTAGTGTTAGAGAATCATGAATCGATGAGGACAGTGTCAGGGAGAAATAACGAACTGCTTTTGGGGTTTATCACCCTTCGTTGTGGATTCGATAGAGCGGTGGTTGTCTTCTTTTGCAGGTGTTCCGTGTTCCCGAGACAGCGACCGTGCTGCTCAGGTATGCAATTATACACGATAACAAATTTACAGTCGAGCGATCGTCAGCCCGAAAATTCGACTTTTCAATCTGACACCGCGGTTACTGATTTCCATTTTAGTTGATCTTGTATTTCACGCCGGATTGTAGTCGGCTATCGATCGAGATACTCAAGAGCTACGAGCTACTAGATAACAATTAAGATAGCAAGTGTTACATCGAATGCAAGTCTATAACGTCGTTGACATTAATCAGCTTACTTGATCTTAAGTAGCTTGATTTCAAGTAACTTGTCCAGTGTGAACAAGGTATATCTCTTGCGGAAAAAGAGGAACAACTCCGAGATAACAATGTGTTCCTGCTCGTCGTGGGCATTTACTCGTGAAAAGTTTGTCTCTACATCATTATCGCGGACTATCACCGGCTTTCTCATATCGGAGCATAAAAATAGACGAACATATTATGGAACTGTGATGCGTGTTTGCTATTCATTGCTAGTTTTTATCACCCTCAGTCCATCAATAACGCCGTCGAATTCTAGTCCAGTTACAATGTGTAGGATATATGTAGTATAGAACTCTAGTGGATCACGTATAATTCATCAGACACTGATAGCGCGTATTCGCGACACTGGAAAAACCAAACGATCGTAACCCCATAGTGCAAACAGCTATTCGCGCCGATGGTGTTGCCGTTTTATGCGACGGCGGCCGCTTTTGAAAGGAATGAAATGCCGTACGAGTTCGGAATATTGAATTTGCAATGCAAACGATTAGAGATCATAGTCTGAGCGTGGAAAGCCGCCATACCCACATCAGAATCTGTCTCTCAAGTTGTTTGATCGAACCTCTGCTTTTTTCCATTTCAGTGGCGGCATAAAGTTTTCAGACCTGAACGCTGATGAGGGTAAGTCCGTCTTTTATCTCACTCTAACTCCCCCTCAGACACAAATACACACGCGTGCGCTCACACACTCTCTCCTAGTCTATCTATGTTATCAGTTTAGTCAGCCAGGTTCTGGAGCGCTTACAGATCCTTCCTTTTAACTAACGAACATGACACGCTGTTGAGTGGAAAGGGTAGTCGGACAAGGCAAGCATTTTTTTCAACGGCCACTGAGATTAGCAGGAAGCGAAAGCACCCGTTGCTGCCGGGCTGGCAGTATTCAGGCAGGGTGTTGCCGCGAAAAGCTTGCATCACCAACAGGTTACGCTACTGGATAGAGTGAGAGAGGTAGCTTGCCGGAGACACGTACAGCAAAGCAATGCCGCTATCGATCGTTGTTCCACGTGAGACTGCTACCTCTCGCACCCTCTCCTCTCCTCTCTCCTCTCATCTCTCGTTGCTGCCACTCTTGGTGCCCAAGGGTGATGAGAGACGCCAAGGCAGCACCTCTGAACCGACAACCGACCCATCTTCCCTCGGAAATGCCTCGACCCCAAATGTTTCTCCACATTTCTGCGACATAGTAGTACCATTCGGATAGAAAGTTCCACCACACTAAAAAGAAGCTGACGAGAGAGAAACTCGTGCATTTTCCTAATACTACTTTATTTCCTTTGTCTCGGCGCGCATATCTTGTTTGAAGATGCAGTTGCACGCGGTACGTCGATCGATCCCGGGACCTCTGAACCGTTTAAATGCCTCGAGACTCGAGACTCGAGACTGGAGACTGGAGACGCTTGTAGGAATTGACGCAGGTCAGAGAGCTCCACTCCTTCATTGGCCCGAGTGCAACACTCGAGTACAGCCAATGCAGAGTAGTCGCTGTCGACTGAAACTGCAATTCGGAAGAACATTTTTCGCACGCTACATCCAGCTTATCCTCGGTTACGCAACCTTACATTAGCTTGCGTCACCGAGAGTCGCGCGCGTACAGTCGAGCAAAGACATTTGATACGAAATCTCGATCTCATTGCTCGCCCATCTCACAGACGGATCAATTCTAATCGCGTAGGAGTGGAGAAAACAGACCGATTATCATTGGAAGATTGAACCGCACCGGTGAGAAGACGCTAAGCAGGTAAATGATGCAGCTGCTTGCGGATGAAGCAGCAGCAGAAAGAATGAGCAACATATAGGAGGAGCGAGTGTGGCGATCGTGCAAAATTAAAATCGGCACTCTGCCAAAGCTCTCGGCTGACAGGCGATCCCGCGATCCTGTCACGAGACACACGCAAGTCATTGCAAACGTCTGCCCGACCGAAGCAACACGAGAACTCATTATCGTCGATGCGACATCCGCCTCTATAGACCGGCCTTACTATCATTCTCCAATCTACGATTCATGCTACCTGTTGCACCATATTTTCGAGCCGGGCCTTTCCTATTTCCCCGCATCGAACAACCCGAAGCAATCTGCTCGGTTATTATTAGGCCCTGCTTTCGCCAGACGGTCAGTCTCTATCTAGGATGCGTTCACCATTTAACCCTCCACAAACCTAGAAAATTTCAAAGAATCCCCAACTTTCGCAGAGCTACCTTGGTGCGTATCGGCATTCTTACGTAACAGCATTATGCAGCCCTAATACATGACCTTGGCTACTCTACTAGAACGGAGATCGGGCTTCCGGTGACGATCTGCTCTCCTTGGCTTCTTCTTTCTATAGGCCGATGATTGAAGTCTATTCGTTCACCGACTTGACTTCTCCGATGCTTACAAGATTAAGTCAGGTATTGCCTAGTTGTTGGCTCTAGGAATTCGTCAGACTGAACTATAAAGAGGAAATAGCTGAACGCGATAGACCCAAAGGCAGAGATAAGGGAAAATATTCCTTGCCCTCCCATCGTAGTTGTTGATTTTTTTACCAGCACGCAAGTATATCCATGCTGGCAGGAAGCCAACGTAATTTATTCTCTTGTACCGTCTTTATTCGTTCACAAGCGATTATAGCCTCGAAAAATTCCGTAGCTTACATCACTGTCAATTTTCAAGTACGCAACTAATACCAGTGTGACATGTTCCTCTAAATAACTCGTTATGCCGGGCTCCGAAACCTTCTTAACGCATTGTTCGCGGGCTACTTTTCGTACAAGTTAACCCCGGTCACTTGTTATTCTCAGAATGAAATTTGATTTGCACCAATCGTGATTGGGTTAATGAGAATAGGAGAAGGAAGACTGGTTGGAATGAGTTTGGGAAGGTTATCGGTGCGCCACGGCCGCGGGCGACTTGGTGGGTGCGAAGGTGAAGGTTGCAAGGTGAGAGCAGCAGTAACAGCAGGGGAGGACGCAGTCGACGCAACCGTTGCAGCCTCCCAGCTTTCCAACGCCCGGGCCAGATCGATAGCCCACTGGCCTCTACTTTTCCTCTCTCCCTCTCAGGCTCCACTAGTTCCGGTCATTCCAAAGCAAACTTACCGACTTGATCGAGTTACATGCTGCTCGCCTTCCCCACGCAGAAAGTGAGAGCGTTTTTAATTAGCCCAGGGAAAATACTTGGCTCACCGCGCTACCGTTATGATCGACAAGGATGCGTGTGCATATGTACGAGGAGTCCCCAAGGGTACAGGCGCAGTAAACAAGACATTTGTGTCGATAGCGGTAAACATAGGAGTATATATTGCTTTTGCGCACGGTAGTTTCAGCATTTTACTCCGGAGCGCCTTTGTAAATGTCAATACTTGGAAATTGAAACGTTTCGAAACTATAAACATATGGATAAAGATATCCGGCGTGTACCACAGGTTTTTGCACCTATGGTGCAAAACGAGTAGACACGCGCATATGTCCTTGTCTAGATGTAAGCAGTCTGCAGTGTGTATTGCAATGGGTGTGGGGCTTTTGCCTTGGCAGTCTTCTTTTTTCATTTCTGTGGAATTTTCACCGATTTAAGAGGACGATTATCCAAGCAATTCTGAAATCAAGTGTAAGAGTGGCCCTAACTTTCGAACGGTGCTGATCGCAATCGAAAAAGAGAAAAATTCAAGTTCCCAATGAAATCAGGCACTAAGTTTAATGCGCGTGAACACTATGATATCGGATTGCATAATATCATCATTTATGGAATATGGTTAGCGTTATATAATACATCAATAGTACAAATTAAGATGTATATAAAGTTTATAGTGTCAGGCGTATTCTTGTTATTGACGAATTGCATCACACCTTTAAAATTAGGTGTTCGTATGAAGAAATTTCTTTTTCGCAGTGGGCACAACTGTAACCAGAGCAACTGAAAAACGATAGCTCTCATGAAACATTCGAGCCTGCTGCATCCTCAATTTTTTCCCTTTAAGCATCTGTCCTTCGGTAAATAGAGACGGTGCGACTCCAGTTGCTGCTGTCCATATTCAAAGTGTTTTTGCCTACTACGCAGAGATCCGTATCCGCTAACGTGACGATTCTTTCAACAAGCGCTCGCATAGGGTTTGCTAACTCGGTTTTATCGGGCTGACGAAAAATCGGTAGGATAAATGAACTCAGTGAACGGAAGGGCAGCGGCCTATCCTGTAGCGATGAATGAAGGGGGCTGTGGGAAAATCGGTAGAAAAAGTGGTGCTCATCGAACTGGAAGTGTCTTGAAGGTCGATTGGTTCTAGCAGAAGGATCGGGGTCGCGACCTTCGGTTAAGAAGTCCTTGCACCGACATTGCAGGCACAACTCCGACGAATGCGAGGCTACGTGGCCGGAGATTCTCGAGGTTGAGTCCGGCGAGGGTGAGTTGGCAAAGTACTCCTCGTTGAATTGGCGGGATTACTCCTGCTTTCATACTTCATGCCCCAATACACGTAGTCATGTAGATAGACTTTACATTGACGTGCCATTGAGAGCTGTCGCGTACTTTGTAGTTTCAAAAGAAGTGTTTCGGCAGTCGCCTGTGGTTGCCCCCTCAGAGCATAAGTTCCAAAGTGCTCCAAATGCTCACGAATATCAATCTGATTTTCTTCGTCCCGGAGTGAATAATAGAACGTGCTGCTACGGCCCTGTTGCTAGAAATCTTGCTGCATCGTCGAGCATCGTCATTCAATCACTATTCATCGATCAGTCAACCAGTTGTAAGAGAGAATTCCAGTCGAGCGTGTAATTGTCACGTCTTAAACATTTCCCCTTCTTGTGCTTGCCCTCTTATATCACCTATTTATATGCGCTCTATCACTCATATCCAGTCTTTGCCAAGGTACACAGAAATTATTACCTAGCTAGCTTTGCGCATCCAAGTCCATGCAAGCTATTTTATATACTCGTGGAATCTGCGAGCCAATGTAATCTTGGGAAAAATCTTCGAAATAAAAAAGTTTGTCTGTAATTTGGAGATATGTATGGGGAAATAAATACATAAATGCAGAAAGAAATCTTTTGCTGGACTCTCTCCGTTCCCAGGCTGATGGATTCGGCAATGTCCCATGGGGAAGTGTTAATCCGTCGTCCTAATATTTTGCCAAGCGTACTGATCGGCAGCCGTCGTTCGCAAATTCTCTCAATTATCGCCTAAATGGCCCCTGTAAATGTTGCTCCTTTTTTCCAAATGATTTGGCATGGTACGGCAGCCTTGATTTCTATGGCGCGTGCGAGTGTAAAAGCTGGACGACGACTGACCGGCAACGGCAATGTGGTGTGGTCATTTGACACAGTTGACTTCTCGTGGACCCATACATATTCGTTCTTAACTCGCATTAATTCGTCGTTCAATTAAGTATGAGATGAAGACTGTCCATCATGATGCCGACACGATTAGTGTTACCGTCTGGTTCCACTAAAAATCATGTGCGTGGATCACATGTACAAGAAAACAATAAACTTTACACATTTATAAAAGCAGCAGTCGAAGCCTGTGCTGATTGCTAGTTGGCTAGCCCTTTCCACTTAAACATCATTGACGAGATTGAAATACCATCTAAACGTAGGCTGCTTTCGAGAAGAATCTGTTTAGATAGTGTTCTCATTACTCTGATATGGTCTGTCCGGGCGTAGAGGTAACTCCAATGTTCAATCACACATACATAGGAATGTAGGAGAATGTTCACTGCCGCTCGATAGAAGAATTGCAAATGAAGCTTGCGTGCATCAACAGATGCATAGTTGATCCGTTCATGTACGCAAATTTCAGAATAAACTGCGCTACTTAACTCTAGCGGCTGTTACATAAGCCGTCCGATGCAATTGCGTATGGGAATTGCAACAGCCGAGTTGAATCAGAGAACACGGTTTCGATTCTTCACGTATATACGGGTGCAACAATGGAAATCAATCTTGATGTTGATGCCTGTTACAGGATTCAAGTTTCAGGAGAACTTGTTACGCACAATGATACAGATAGAGAATACGTTTTTCCAACTTGGTGAGAGCTGCTCGAGAAACTGTCTCATAATCTGCGATCGCGGCGCGATGGATGCCTCTGCATGTGAGTTGCACCTTCGGTTCCAAGGAGCTCTCGCCACTCGGGGCAACCTAATACCAAGATACACAACAATTTCTATTTTCCTTGTATTTTTTTTGTAGTTATATCGAAGGATAAGTGGGAACTTATGATGGCCTCGAACGGGTGGAACAACGTCGAGCTTCGGGACAATAGATACAATCAGATCATTCATATGGTGTCAGCAGCAAATGGCGCAGAGGATTTCTACTCTACGGAAGATCACGCCTGCAGGTAAGTGTCATTTCGGAATCGATATCGAGAGAAAGAAAGATTATACTTGATAAATATTATACTCGACAGGTCAGAAGGTGTCGAGCTGGCTCGAGAATTGGACTACAAAGCTGCTGCTGCTTGGGTTGGTCACCCGTACTTTGATGTAATCGATAATTCACAAGACTTCGACTCAAAGATCTGCCGGATGATCGAATGTGTCTGCCAGAAACTTGGTATCGATACTGGTGACAGACTGCGGGCGAGCAGTCGGAAGGTCAAGTTCCTCGTACAGGGTCCTTTGCTCCAGGATAGCAAATTCCCACCTTTCCAAGACTTCGATGTCGTTCACAACTACCTCCAGAGCAACAACCCCAAGATGCAAGCACGACTCCGCAAACGCGGCCAGAAAGGTATTTACGTATCTGGAAGTTGCATATGCCAGTTTGAGCTCGAAATTTGAAACCATGGAAGGACATTCTTGTTCTATTGGCTAGAGTTCGATTCATCAGTCATCGATGATAATGAGTTGCAGACCCCAATTTGGAGTGTTCTATTTATAGGTCACTGGTCCTATATCCACACAATCCGACGTCCAAAAATGTGCGGCCAAGTTATCGAGGTCAAAACTCAACTTACGCACCGAGACTACCTAAATATGCTCGCCCAACGCGATGATTCGCATTTCACCATTTTCAAGCGTCGGCGTTGTTTCCTCATTAATAATCAGTATTTTCAGTTGGACATATACAGGGAGCCTGCTCATCCGAGGTATCATAAAATATTACATAAAATAAGTTAACATCTACTCTCTAACCGTATTGTTGCATAGGAAGTTCTTGAATCGCGTTCGAACATTTTAGATGCCGCGGTTTGATGCTGCTCGAAACTTATACGGCATTATTGGGGGACGATCTCAAAAATATTTTACCACAGTTCCTGACAATCGAGAAAGAAGTCACGGGGAATCCAGATTACAGTATGTTCAATCTCAGTTTACGAGAGGAGTGGAATAGCACTAACAAATACTGCCACAACTTGCACGGTACGTCTGATACTCGTTTTTTGGTGTAAATGTTATGAAATGCTATCATGCACTGTCAGCAATTTGAGGGAGAGCCTTTTAAAGTACCCGTTAAATGTTGCTTTAAAATACCTGTTAAATGTTGCTTTAAAATACCTGTCAAATGTTGTAAATGCCTCCTCCCTGGGACTAGGGGCATATAGTGTCTGATCAGTGCCTTTTCAATTGTCCAGATTACGCGCTTGCAGGCATGGCGGAAAGTGGATCGGCTGAAAGTAAAAATGCTAATCTTTCAGGAGCAAAAAATACATTGGATATAAAACAAATAAATGGGGTTGGTGGTAGAGTTAACGGTCTAGACTTTGATATAAACGGTATAGACAAGCTTGTCAATGGCGTACAAAATGGTGTCCACGGTGTTGCGAATGGTAACGCGAAATGTGCCGACCGACGTAATGTTAAAAGCAATATCAAAGAAGATCACGTGCATACTGTATGCGGTTCGCACACAGAAAAAGCAAATGAAACATCACAAGAGAGCGATATGAAACAATGTAAAAAGAACGGTTTTCAGAGTAGCGTGAAAGCATAACGACAGAAGTAACGCTAAGTAAAGCGAAAATTATTTAAGTAATCTCGAGGAGAAGATAAAATACTTTATTGGCACTGACAACTTACTGGATCCAAAATACCTGCTTAATGCCGTGGTTGACAGCAAACACTTGTTACTTTTTTATTAAACAGTCTTCTGTACGTAATCTTACTAGATTCCGCAGTGGTATATGTACTTAATAATTCGACTTTAATTTATTCTTTATCTGTCTGTTACGGAACGATGCCAGAGAACTCCTCAAGTATTTTTTTTTCGTTCTATTTACTTTATTATGTATTTTACCTAAAGTATTGTCCTAATTTTCGATTAAGTGACTTACTATGAATAATTGTGATACAAAGATGTATGTAGCGCACAGTTCGACATAGAGTCGGACTGCTGCGCAGCTTCTGTTATAAAAAAAAGAAAAACGCAATCTGTGTGAAATATACTTTGTTTTAGGAACTTAATAGCGCATGTCTAGGAAATTAGTATTCTGTACTAGCAATGAATACGAGTCATTTTTACTTTTGGAAGTTCCATTATTTTTACCTCTACCTAAGGAGGGTAAAAGACTCTTCCAGTTATAGATTCGAGCAGGTATATATAGTAGGTCTGATCAAGGTCCGATTCTAATTTTTCAGCTAAATTATTAAGTAATAGAGAGATATAATATACTCTGCAAATTCGAAGCTTCACTATTTGTTTAAATATCGGTAGATACGGAATAGGTAATGAACAGAATACCATCCAGTCATTTGACGTTTTCCGATCCACCGGACTTTCGTTCTGTAAGCACCAATGAGATAATTGTCGAATTGGATGCATTCGTTCTTATGATTGAATTACCACAAGAATATGTTAATTTCATATAGAGCGGAATAATTGTTTGCTGATTAGGTTCGTATTTCCTCTGTTGGAAATTACAATCAGTGAGCGAAATAATACTGAGTACTTATTTAATATATCCATAGACTTTGGTCTTAACATTATCGATATCTTAATAAAAATAAACTGTGATGTCTATACATTATGCTTATTTTACATGTAATGCACTTATCAGAAATTTTGCCATTGTTTAGAGACAAAGTGCCTGTGAGATATTCAGTCGCAAAAATGAGATGGGTGATATAGAAAGATATATTTTGAATGAAGAATGCAATAATAAGTTATCAATGCACTTACACTACACGTAATTGATCTAAACTCATACTGTATCCACAATTGTCTAATAAAATGTCACGTGCCTCTCAGTTCTCGTGCAGTTTGTATGGTGCCTACCTACTGTCTGCTTCAGATACCTCAAGTTTTTTTGGACTTGGCAATAATCACTACCAATTTTCTGTTTTCAGATTAATCAATATGAATTAAAACCTAGAGGACGAGGATAAGAACTGCATAGAGACATTGTGCTACGTAATTTATTGCAACTTTTTAAACTTTTAGTAGTCCTACAATTATATAAAAGAAAAATCCTAATTCTACATACTTAATTTGGACTATACCAAGTTCGGTATTTCGCACAATGGGCCGGAATATTTCATCTCGATAACAGCGTTTCTCACTTCGTTGCGTATGAAACGTGTGCATCTTTATATAGCATTTTAGCTTTTAGCTAATCCATTATTGTTACTCAAGAGACTCTCTTAATGAGTGGATCACATGTGGCGGAAGAAATCGACATTACATTAATAAACGCAAGAAATAAGCAACTGTATAATACTCTTCTGTGTGTAAGACCTACATAATCTTACTGTGCCTACAACTATGAAACAGGACGTCACACGATTTGGAAGCGTAGTTTTCGTATTTGGTATAACTGTAATGAATGTCAGCTATGCATATACCTTCCATATAAAACTGTGTAATTTAAGTAGCGCAAAATTGCGTGTGATATCAACGAAAATTAACAATGTCATCCACATTCTAAACTTTTCGTACGTCGGACAGCAAATCGGTCGGAGTCTGCATGTGTTATGCAACAAATATGCATTTCGCGATCATATATGGAATCACAAAGACCAAATGGGAATATATATATATATATATATATATATATATATACGGCTATCGCGGCAGGTCCCTGAGAATGTAAAATATACAAGGCAAATCTAAACTTTATATAAATAACAAATAGCTGTTTATAAATATTAATTGCTATGTAAATAATTCAGGTTTCTTGTTTGTTGAAAGCACATACATTTTATGTGTATGCGCAAGTATTACTGGAAGCATAATTTGAGATTTGTTACAGTAGTAGGGGTATTTGAGTCTGTATAAAGACCCCATTACCATAATAATTTCCCACATAATGTGCATAGAAAGTGTGGTGGTATCTCATAGAGAAAATTGCTCATATTTCCAGGGGTGGAAATCCCTTGGCATTATGTACAAGAAGTTGTTATATCGTATCCAATAGTAATTTTGACCACTAATTGAATATTATTATTTATCTACTTATAGCCTTGCTTTGTTGCGCTTTGTAAATTTTCAAGACTTTCTTGCTAGGAATTAAGGACTGACTCAATCCTGGTCTCTTTTTTCTCTTGTTCATTTGATTATTCTCTTGATCCACCTCATCTTCTTCGTTCAGCTGCTGACCATTATATTGAGTTTGGCAGATCACAGTTTCTTGAGGTGCCCTGATTGCTTCTAATTCAGCAGCAGTACGGTGTAGATCTGAGTCATGGGCAAAAGTGCAGTTATGACCAAATCTACACCTGCCTTTTCTATAATTCCAGCAGATTTTTCTGCCATTGATCATTTTAGTATCGTCCAAAGTTGGTGTCATCTTCACATGCTTTTCAAGAATTGCACTCTTCGCTTTCTCTGCTTCAACAAATGGGTTTGAGAAGACGGAAGTCTTCAAAGTGGGTATACCATTAAAATCAGGGGTCGGTAATGGAAGCTTTTCTTTGGAAGCAGTTTGATTGTTATCGACTTCACTAACATTCTTGTTGCTTGCTTCTTCATCTGCTCCTTCTCCTTCCTCTTCATCTGCCTCCTTAAAACTAAGGGGTGGGCAATATCAGATTACAAAGAACAAGCGCAATCTTGCATGTGATTACTGTCACTTGACGATTTTAAAATGTATGCATATGAGGTGAAGCAAAAACCACACTAAACACAGGATTCAATTGTGAAGGCAATTAACACTAAATAACTAAGTTCCAATATGAAGAAAGAGCAGTACAGTGGAGTAGCAGCTTCACGTGGAACAATTATAAAAATGTCACACTGACAAGCAGTATTGCTGAAAATGCTGGGAAGATCAAGGATGAAGCAGGGTAAGTCGCAACTTAGAATTAAGCGGTTAACGACAATATACAATTGAGAAATGGATAGAGAAAGGGAGGGTAGGGTTAAATGGCAGAACACAAACAGAGCAGCAAGGGTGCATGCTCTGGCTAAAACTTACATGTTGTCAGTGTTGTCGGAAACGTCATCACCGCCGCTCTCCGAGCTCGAGGAAGTCCCATAATCCGCAACTAAGGAAGCCATTGTTCTTACCAATTAATTAACAGTATACTCTAACAAATACTAATCTAATATAACCATTTAAAGTTTGACTACAATTTCGCTCCGAGACCCGGCAACGTTGTATTCACTACGTCACCGGAAGTCACCGTGATCGAGTTATTTTGTTTCGCGCCAAATTCAACTAGCACTGACTCAATGACCATAGTAAAGACCGGAACAGCAAAACTAAAAAAGTATTCACAAATTCCAGAATAAAGTGTATATTTCTTAGAAAACTGCTTTTAACTTATGCCTGAACTACCAAGTGTTAGCATACAAGAAATATTTTCTCTCAATTGGCAACTCTTCCATACAGTGAATTTTCTTCTCGTAGAATCCAACCTTTCAACAAGCAATCTAGTATTTGGTACACGCAGCCAATATTTCCCTAATGCGGGATTCATATCTGGTGGGACATTTGCAATATTAGAATTCCAGTAAATTACTAAATTAACTATCACAACGGTTAGATGGAACTCCGTTGCCAGATACCGGCATACACTTGCAACTTGGTTCAACATATATGTTGTATCGTGTTCTTTAGAGAACTTGAAAATTATTGCTGGCAGACAGTCAATAATTATCAATCGTGTACGTAAATACTGGCTCTCCTGAGCCAAGCCACTTTTGAGGAACCTCAGAACTTTCAATAGTTGTCTTGGACCCTTTACGCAGGATACCTTTATTCTATCTAAGATTTCATTGATACTCTGAAATTTTATTTTACAATCCAATATTAAGTGAATTCAAAAAGGTCAATAAATTTAATAATATCACCTGCCGAGAATATTGTTTCTTCACCAATATCTGTTCCAGCCTAGATCCACAGAAATCATTTTTAGTGTCTATGTATCTTGTAACAGTATTTGAATTAGATGAAACATTAGCAGCAAGTGTTAAGCAACATTGTGTCTTCCCGGATGCTGACACGCCGCACAGCTCATATAATTGTCCAGGCAAGAAACCACCATTCAGTAAACTATCCAAGCTAAAAATTTGTATAAGGAATTATGACTAATCAGGCTTGGCATTAGGCTTAATTGGACTAATTGCTATGAGATTACCTTACTATATGAGTTTGCAAAGTATATTGTTGCTCCGCTACAAGTATATCGAGCGCCGTTCTTTCTTTCGGGCCGTATATTGTTGATACATATTGCTTTATCTCGCACGCGTCCTTCGAAAGTCAAATTCTTTTATTATTCTACATTTATAATGAATTTAATAATTTTATTTATTTCACTAAGAGAATCATAATTTATCTTGTTTAAGTAAATATGTACCTTGTACGAAAGACCGGTGATTCTCATTAGTTTTTCAGAATCCTCGACGAGGAATTCAACAACTGTTGATATATTTTTTTGTTTCAATTTTTGAATCGCAATGCCGGATAATTTAGGACAGATATTTTCATTCAATTCATTCATTATCGAATAGCAAGTGATATTAGTAAAAAATGTAATCTTGTTAACTAATAAATGAAATTAAAGTCGCTGATTCATGGATAAGCACAGTTGACCTTGTCGAACACAGCTTCCGCAGCCACGAGACAGGCTGTCGTGAAATTGTGTGTAGCGTACAAACAAGAATAGATATAATCCGTAAAAAATTAAGCGATTGCTCAGACCGATCAGATCAGTGTGCTTTTTGTCTCACGTTCGATAATCTTCTTGAAAAAACACTTGTAAATTTGAAATCGTTATCGCACGTACTACGTAGATCAGTGTATGTATATGTAACAGTGGTACCAAAAAGATGATGCGCCGAGCACTGAAATGACCCCAGCCAGCGTCATTCTTACGATTGTAGGTAGCACACGCGGTCAACCGGTATTAAGCGCAGTAGATCCGGGCAGAACAGAGTGGAAGAGAGTAGAAGCAGAACAGACTAGGATAGGAGCGGATAGGAGGAAGCGTGGATCGCGTGGATCATCGAGGAGCCAGGAGTCGTCGAGCAAGTACCCAGCCCGCGGTGTATTATGACCCGCGCCTGTCTCGCGCTTCGCTCCTACGCGATTTTCCTTGCGGAATCGCGGCCGCTGTTTCTAAGCCGTTCTAAATCCGAGTCTCGAGCGCCTTTTCACGCGAGGGTTCTTCACGTCTGGATCGCATGGGAGATGCCTGGCTGCGGCGAGCCAGCCGTAAGATACGCAAGAGAATTCACGCAAAAAGCACCGCCGTAACCGACAAGGCAAGCCCGAGGAACGAGTAAGTCCAACATTTCATAGATACTCAAGTAGTAATCACGCCAAGATGGTTCAGTGATCAACATGTGCTCAGAGAGCGACACGTGCCACGTGCTCGGTTACTTGTACTCCCAGCCAGATTTCCCCTGGCATGTTCGGGTGATCGGCATTAGAAATACAGACACCTCTTCATTCGCGGTTAGTAAGTAATAATTCTTCACTCGTTTCCTTGGAAACACGTGAGCCATGGCCCGTAGCCCGTGAGCAAAATCGTACCGGAAGCCACAGAAACGTACTAAGCTTCCACGTGCACGTGTTCGACGAGCGCTGTATTTCGGGGTTCCACAAGTTTTGCTTAAATCATGAAATTATCGCGATAGAAGTATACATATCGATGAGCTCTACTGCACATGGAACACCGATCGATACAAATGGTACATAAATCCGCGATTACTCATCGATTAATGCACATACCATGCCGAATTTATTTTTGGCGAAGCTTTCTTCTTTTGGAAATTGCAATAACACACCTGTAACACCGCGTGTCAAAAGCATTTTTTCCATATTTGTCGATGGCGCGAGATTATCTGCTGAAAACCTGTTAGCCTTATATCTTACTTTGCGTTATTGGAGCTTCGCTCATCCTCAAACATATTCCCTCCAAGTTTCGATGCCCCAACAATTGTTTTCAAAATCATTGCAAAGTATTAGAAAAGTATTAGAACCACATTGCTGGCAAGTAAGATTCTACACAGAAGTTCAAGTAGAGGAATCACGAGTCTTATAAGTTTAGCAGCGAATTTCATTAGCATGTGAAATAAATCGGGTGTTAAATGAAAATGAGTTTCATGAATAGCGAACAGCGGCGTGCCGGCACGCTAACAAATAATGGTTGCTGATTTGACCGGCGAGTCGGAAAGAGTGACTTTTTAATATTTTTACGGCCGACCAATGAGAGAGTTTTGAGACCGCCACGTTGCCAAGTATCCGGTGGCGAGCAGCCAATCGGAGGGTAGGATAGTGGTTGCAGCGGCATCTCATTGCAGCTTGTGCAATGGTAAAGCAGCAAGCAGCTCTCGGCCTGGCCGCCGTCGAAATTTGTCGGGAGCCGTCGCCATGTTTAGAAGTGTGTGCGTCCTTGAGCGAGTCGAGCGAAAATGTTCTGTAAAATATTAGATATAGCTCATGCACTGTACATTACGTGAGGTACCTAATTGCAATTTAACGCTCGTCGATTACGGGTATAACGGTTATTCCCGTGGATGGCTCACCTACGTCGCAGAATTTTGTGATTACATTATGGTAAGTCCGCCCTCCTTCGGGGCAACGCCAACATGGCGGACGAGAAATTTCCTTTGTATCGCCGCGAGGCTCCACTGACGCAACTCTCGGAAGAATACTCATCCCGGTGGCCAATATCGTTTCGTCGTTAGAACAAAGCGTTTTTACGTGCTGAGGGCGCGACCGCCGGAAAATCTAGTCGCCGACGCTCCTTTTCCATTTTACGATAAGCCGACGTCTCTTACCACACAAGACACTTGAACGCCCTGAATGCCCACTATAGTACTCTCGCGTATTCCTTGCAATCTCTTGATATTTCAAATGACATTGCGCCTTTTCTAGCTCGTTTGATCCGAAGCTACGTGATCATGTACTTTTTCCGATCTCTTCATTTCTCTGTGCAATACGACCGTTGTCGTGCTTGAAAATCTCATTTTCCTGCATCGGTCAGTTCGACGGTGAGATTTTGATTTCGGCGCTTTTTTCACAAATCAATTAACGTCCCCGTTCGGGCTCACTGACCGTTGTCTCGATCGACTTGCAGTTGAAAAATAAATGTGCCTGTCATTCGAGCCCACCCAATTTGTTTACACACTCCGGGTTCTTGTTAAATGAATACATTAACGTTAATTAGTATGTCTGTGTTTATCTCATCGATTTGACTCACATTCATTCATAACCATTGTTTGACAGGACTTCGATACACGGCGGTTGTCAATTTTGGTATTCACGAATTTATTCATGTAAAGGAATCTTCTCCAAGTGTATTTTAATGAACGATTGATAGTTTGCCTGTTGTATCGAGGTACTTCTTCTTATTTTTCATAAAAATAATGGATTTGTGAGTGATGTATATTTCGGAGACTACAAGGAAATTCTAATTAGTGCATGAGTGACATTTTGCTTGTTTGTTTGTTTTTTTTTACTATTTTGTAAATCCTTTTGTACATTTAACCTTACAGTGTAACGTGTAATGAGTGATAAGCAGAGTGCACCCAGTTTACCACCCCTAAATGGGGGTGGAGGAAGCAATGGAGGTGCACCACAACAAACTGTCAACTTGCAGCAAGTTCTTGCTACTGCTCAGGGACTCAATGTTCTTACTACTGGTGCTGGACAACAATTTGTCATTACTTCACAGGTTCCAGGCCTTACGCAAGTAAGTATTGTAAGAAGAAAGCTCTTTAATAGGAGGAGTTCTCTTATGACTATGTAATAATCTTTTTTTCATTGCTGTTATCCAGGTCATACCAAGCAGTGGAACAGCAAATTCGAATGTTCAACAAGTTGGAATTACAAGAATTGTCAACATCACTGGTGCCTCGGCACGTGGGGCCACAATGGCAGGGGGGACGAGTGGGTCGCCCCTCACATCTCCCACCAGACAAAATCAGACCAAAGTGGTCTTAGCTACTTCTCCAAAACTTGTTAGGACCTCCATAGGAAATATGTTTGTTGCACCTACAGCTCAAGCTTCTGTTCAGTCACCACCTGCAAAGAAAAGATTGAAGCTTACTGAATCCACTGAAAGAGTCACACTTCCTTCAGATGATACAATGGGGTGTAAAAGAAGAATCTTGGAGCATAAGATGAAGAAGATGCGTTCGATAAGAGAAAAATACACAGAAAACGCGTCAGAATTGTTTTTTCTTCATGCTGGTGGAAATATGATGGATTACCAAGTTTGGAGAAAGAGGCCACCCACTTCGCAATACTTACATTTTTTACGGCAACACAAGTTAGATCCTGACGACGAGGATGAAGATTTAACAGCTCCACTGCCATTAGTATCAGAAATACCGCCAACGCCAGCAGCAACTGTTTCTAGCACTGTTTCTTTGAGTCAGAGCACAGAAGTAAAAGTTTCTGGTGTGGGTACTGCACCTGTCGCAGTTTCCACCACCCTGCCTGCTGCTGTTGCTCAACTTAATCAACAAGGTATGCTTAGAACTTTTTATTTGCCCATTCAGGGTGCATAAGTACTCACTATTTACAAAGTAAAGAGTTTTATGCTAGATGTTGAGGATTCAGATAGAAAGGGTTTATCCAGATACTTAGGTCAGGCTATTGATAAAAAGTTTATACTGTAAGAAATTTAAGTTCCTGCCTGTGAAGATGATTTGAATCGAGTCATAGATGCATTCTCACAAATTGATATGTTCTAAGAAATGCATCTGCAATAGGGCACATACCAGGTAGGCCTCAAGGGGGCCGCCATGGCATGGTGTTTGCCTTCAGAGCGGCAATTCAATCTTCACCAGTCACCGTTCATCCCTCACCTACCTCTACCATAGCACCCACGCTCATTATAGGTGATTACTGCAGGCTTGTCAGTTAACGTTTTATAGAGTCACGATTTTAATTAGACAATTTCGCTGAGTTATTTAAAGTATTTCTTTCATCCAGTATGCTGCCTTGTAGTGAGTATTGCCTCCACACTAACATGAACGCATACATTCCATGGATTTTAGTTTTCTCAATCGATTTTTAAAGGAAATCTACTGTAAACGAACGTTTACACTGTTAAGCATGACCGTTTTTCAAATGGGTGCTTACAAACATTCATATTGGTAATGAAATATTTGGAAATCTCTCCTTTTTCTCTTATTTTACATTTGGTTGGCTTGTAGGAAGTGTTTTTCTAGTAGTCCCACTATCAACGACTGTTTTAATACATATTATTTTGAAACAGTCTATTTCTTGTGGGGAGAGTAACTCGTAGCTTTGTAAGATTGTCTAGCACTTTAATGCAAATCAATCTAAGGGCGCTATTGATACATTTTACTTCATTTTTGCAAGTTTGTTTTCATCCCTTGGGACAATAATACAAGCATCAAGCTAGGTGATATTTTATCAATTTACAGGCGGCACCCCAGTAGCTTCGGATTCACAACATAAGCCAGTAGTAGTAACAACAACGACAGCAAGTCCTGTTGCGGATAAACCAGCAATTACAGCTATAGCAACAAATTCATCTACTCCTAGTTCCACCATCTCGCAACCTGTTCTTAAGCTTCTTAAGACGCCTTCCTCGGGAATTTCCACATCGTCCGAGATTGCAAATAACCAAGAACAAATTGTTGAAAAGGCCAAACAGGAAGCATATGTTATGCAAAGAATTGCTGAATTGCAACGTGAAGGATTATGGTCGGAGCGCAGACTACCGAAAGTTCAGGAACCGGCGCGGGTCAAAGCTCACTGGGACTACCTTCTTGAAGAAATGGTGTGGCTGGCTGCTGACTTTGCTCAAGAACGTAAATGGAAGAAAGCTGCGGCGAAGAAATGCGCACGTATGGTACAGAAGCACTTCCAAGAAAAAGCAATTCAGGCCCAGAAGGCTGAGAAGTCTCAAGAGCTGCGGCTCAAGAAAATTGCTGGATTTATTGCAAAGGAGATCAAAACTTTCTGGACAAATGTAGAAAAGGTAACAAACATCTTTGAGAATTATATTATTATTACCGATATCAGCTAAAAATTACCAAACATGTTTACTCTCGACCTACTACCCCACACTACTAAGCCGACAATTTCGATGTATGCCGATTGGAAATGTGTGCTCGTTGTGGGAACAGCAAAGGCTGTAGATAGTGTATGATTGCATTGGTCACATAAGTGCAATCAAAGAATTCTTGCAGGACATTCAATTTTATAGTGAATAATTTCTTTCTGTTTATAAGTTGTGTAAAGTGAATAATTCCAAAATCTAATGGGATATTGTTGTTGTCGTTGAATACAGCTCGTTGAATATAAGCAACATACAAGGCTAGAGGAAAAGAGAAAAAAGGCATTGGACCAGCACCTGAACTTTATTGTCGGACAAACAGAAAAGTATTCAACGTGGTTAACCGAAGGTCTGAACAAAACTGATGGCACTCCAAGTATTCCAGCGTCAATGAATAGTTCACGAATTTCTTCACCGGTGCCAATGGGAAAATCGCATTCGGACGGTGCGTGGAATTTTTTCTTGAAATTATTGAAGGTTTCTTACTAGCACCTGTACTTCAATATTATAATCTTGCCTGCAGAGGACTTCCAACCGAATCAAAGTTCTGAGGATGATGAAGAAACCATAGCTAAAGCAGAGGAAGAATTAAAGTCTGTGACCAACCATAAGGAAGAGGTAGAACTGTTGAAGAAAGAATCAGAAATACCCTTGGAAGATCTTTTGAAAGATTTACCCGCCGATTATTTGGAAGCCCGAAGTAAAAGTTTGTCCCCAGAAGTCAAAGAAGCTTCAGAAGATGTAGGTTTTTTTGGCACATTTAAGAAAACAAAATAATGCTTCAATTTCTTCAGTTAAAATACAAATATACGCAAACATTTTAGGAGAATGAGAAGGGTACGGATGGCGATGCAGATTTTATAGCGGCGTCAGATGAATCCTCTGATGAAGAACAAACCATAATGGAACAAGAAAAGTTGGAGGAAAATAAGGATTATAAGCAAGAGCTCGATGATCTAAAGGCTGAAAATGAAATGTCAATTGATGAATTGATGGCAAAATATGGTAACATGCCAGACGTGTCTATGGGCGCTGAAACCGACCATCAAGGTGAGTCAGTGTGAATTGCATTACATTAGAAAATGTCCATTTCGAATCAGTGATGATATTATACCAATACTGACGGTTTCGGAAGCGGTTTTCGCTTTTGTTTCCTGTTTCTTGATGCAACTTGAGGCATTTGTCTGAGATCACAACAATTTATCCATATGGATGTAGTATTTTGTCGTTGTACATAATAATAGCCGTATCATTCATTTTACGTAGAATCGGATAAGGAAACTGTTAAAGGCGAAGATATGGATGAAAATGAGGATAGTTGGAGCAATCAGAGTGAAAGTGAAGAAAGTGATAGTGAAATTAAGGAAGAGCAGGAATCGCAAACGCAAAGTGATACCGAAACTGATGTTGGGTTGAAGTCTCTATTGGAAGATGTTTCTATGGAAAAACGGGAGGATAAGGCCACTGACGGTGACCATTCCGATGCAAACGATGAAATGGATAATGTCGCAGCATTAGCAGAAAGTATCCAACCTAAAGGAAATACACTGCTTACTACTAGTGTAAGATTTATTCCGTTCTATTCATACTACGTTTTAAGTACCTTTCAATCCAAAGTAGTGAAGCACATTCCATTGCACACTATCATTTACTGGAAGGTAGAATAAAAGTGATGCTCTTCTATATCAGTAATTATTTTACAAAGAAGTTTATCACGACATAAGTAGCAGATAGAATGAAAATTGTTCGTTATTTTTCTGGATAGCGTCATTAGTCGATTTATTACAGGTGGTTACGAAGATTCCGTTTCTTTTAAAACACTGTCTTCGAGAATACCAACATATCGGTTTAGACTGGTTGGTTACAATGTACGACAGAAAGCTGAACGGTATCCTCGCGGACGAGATGGGCTTAGGCAAAACTATCCAAACAATTGCTTTACTTGCGCATCTGGCGTGCGAGAAAGGCAATTGGGGCCCCCACCTCATTATTGTACCGACCTCCGTTATGCTTAATTGGGAAATGGAGTGTAAGAAATGGTGTCCCGGATTTAAAATCCTGACATACTACGGTACCCAAAAGGAGAGGAAACAAAAAAGAACAGGTATTTATAATTGATAGTCATCTTTGAAAGAGTTGGAGAGTAAAAGATGGGTAAGACATAAACGAAATTGTTTCCTAGGTTGGACAAAACCTAATGCTTTTCATATATGCATCACATCATACAAGCTGGTCATTCAAGATCATCAGAGCTTTCGTCGGAAAAAATGGAAATACCTCATATTGGATGAAGCTCAAAATATAAAGAATTTCAAGTCTCAAAGATGGCAATTACTGTTAAATTTCCAAACACAAAGGTGTGTAGCAGTACATTTGCGAGTGAAGAAGAAATACATATGAGATGTTAGAGCCAATATAACAAAGTTGTTAATTCTCTTCTTCCAGGCGGTTGTTGCTTACTGGTACACCATTACAAAACAATTTGATGGAGTTATGGTCGCTCATGCACTTCTTGATGCCGAATGTATTTCAGTCACATAGGGAATTTAAGGAGTGGTTTAGCAATCCAGTGACAGGAATGATAGAAGGAAATAGTGAATATAACGAGAACATTATTCGTCGTCTACATAAGGTTTGTACGTACTGATTTTAGCTGTGCTTTCATTTATGACGATGCATGTCCTCGCTACCGACCACAGACATATGATTCACTGTAATATAGTCTGTTCTTTTATATATAGCGGGATAGTAAAATAATTCTCTATTAAAACTCGCGTGTCAATGATCAGTAGCTATCTGGCATACGAATCCTGTCTAGAGAAACATCCATATTATTTCTCATATTGATGGAATGCTAGAGTGATGAGTGAAGAATTATAGCATTAATTCGACTTTTGCAGGTACTGCGGCCCTTTTTGCTTAGGAGATTAAAAACTGAGGTAGAGAAACAGTTGCCCAAGAAGTACGAACATGTCGTTATGTGTCGGTTATCGAAACGACAACGATATTTATACGACGATTTTATGTCTCGAGCGAAGTAAGTTGTATCCTTATATACTCTTTCCCCCTTATCGTACTTCTCATTATTCCCAACATTAAATTCCATGTTTGATCTGCAGAACAAAGGAAACTCTTGCCAGTGGAAACTTGCTAAGTGTTATCAATGTTTTAATGCAATTGCGCAAAGTATGCAATCATCCAAATTTGTTTGAAGTACGACCGACTGTTTCACCCTTTCAAATGGAAGCCCTAGAATTTATTACCGCGTCTTTAGTCTGGAGTGCGCTTGATTACGATCCTTTTAAGGTACAAATTAAACATTTTCTAAAACTGGAATTATAAAGTTTCCTCGTGAAATTTAATGATGTTTGATTTATTGAATTACAGCATATCGATTTATCAAGTTTCAATTTTCAACTATGCGACTTAGAGCTAACACTGAATGCATTCACGGCCCATAGAATGAAAAAGTTACAGACACCTAAAAAGCTCATCGAAGAAATAGACAGCCAACCAGAACCACCGCCAAGATGTCCGTCAGGAAGAATTAAAATCAATGTCAGATTGTCTAACCAAGCGAAACCACCACCTACTCCTCAGCAAACACAGACGAAGATCCGGAATTTCGCTGGAATATTACCAACCCCAAAAGTTGGAACATCTCCTCTGATCAAAACTCTGAATAACCAAACTCCCACGGGTCAAGGTAATTGGTATTTTGGGCTCCCTTACAAGTAGAGTGATTACTTCAGACATTTTATGAAATAAATGTTGTTCAATAGGTGTCACGTTAAGGGTAGCTAGCGGCCAACAGTTGCAAGGTTATTCCGTACAGTTAGTACAACATCAGGGTAGTGTAAAAGGTATGTATTCTGGCGCGCTCCCTGCTTCCTGCTTGCGTTTTTCCATCGAGTGTATGCATCAACGATTGGTGGTTACATTTCATTCCTTCCAGTGTAATCACTTTTGCAGTGGTGCTAGAATAACTGTTCTCGAGCCAGCTTGTTTATTGTATATCATACTATAAGCATTCTAGAATCGGGGCGACAATTACTTACTAATAAAATCATGATTTGCGTTTTTTGAGTAATTTTATAATCTACATGAGGCATTGCTTTCTTTGGAAATAGCCATACCCGTTGGAACATTAGCTCATAATCCTCAAAGTACATCGGTCGTACCAACCACAACAACGACTAGTACACAGAAGATTACAGTAGGAAATGCGAATATCAGAGATGGGTTACAACGTTTGGCCACGCAAACTGTCACAGTCAAGCAAGGTGATTCCGTCCAAAGAATAGCAGTGCCTAGTTTTGCACAGCTGGTTCAAACATCCACTGGTAGACATATCATACTGACTTCGAATCAGCAAAATACTAACACAGGTTTGTCCCATGAGTGTCCATAACCCACTGACTTGTTCATGATGTCTGATCCCAGCATTTGATTGCACACTCGTGGCTCCATTAAAGCCCTCCATATGACGCATAAGTTAGCACAGAATGCATGACGAGAAATAACTTATCTATGTTTTTGAATCGATGTTTATCAATAATGATTTCAATTGTTTGCATTATACCCTGTGAAATAGTGTTGTGAATACATATACTATATAAAATGCATAGGAAGATAACATGAGCAGAGCCAAAATACGGAGATCTTGTAAGGCAGAATATTAATAAAAATCTTGTTAATTACAGTTTCTTTCCCGGTGATGACACCAAGTGGACAGCGTTTGACAGTTCTGTCCAAATCTTTAATGGGCCTACCTACATCTGGCAGCACAGTAAATAAAGTAGTGAGTGGAGTCGTGACTAGCACGACCGGCACGAGTGGAAGGCCGGTAATGCGTGTGCCTCCCCTCAACGTCAGTTCGTCTCAGGCACAGGCTGCTGGTAATGGGCAACCACAGTCGCAATCGATACGCTGTGGTATCGTTACAAGGCATGCACAAAAAGAAACCGAGAGAGCACAAATAAAAGAAGAACCAAAGTCTGAATTCTACTTGGTAATTATTGTTGCTCCAAGTGGTAATTGCTGTATGGGAAAGGGTATTTAATTTACTGACATTCAACAGCCGCAATTAGAAGAAGAACGGAGACAAAGGAGGCAGGCAAAACTTCGTTTGTTAGCGGATATTAATGAGCGAAGATGTGCTGCATGTCCGCTTTATGGCGAGGATTTGTTCATGGCCTTGCGAATTGGGAAACCTGCAACAGCGTGTCGGTGGCACAATGGGTGGGTTCATTGTCAAACAGTCAAGGACTCAATGCGCTCGCGAAAACAATTTTTCTCCCGTACAGAAGCTCTGGCCGAAGCAATTAAATGTACAGAACAGATCGTAGAAGAACTGAAGGAAGTTTTTGAGAGGTTGGTATATCAAAAACATAAGTTCTCGTGAATGAAAGCACTAGATATTCCCCTACAACGTGTTTACTGGTGATGCAGGTTCGTCGTCCATGTACCAGCCGTACGTGCTCCTTTGCCACGCTTCCACGTCTCTCACCCACCACCGCATAAGTTGTATAAACATCGGCGGTTGGAAGTGGAATTACAGCGTGTGGTATCGCCGAAGATGGCTCTATTTCATCCAGTCACCAGTGCAATGATGACACAGTTCCCCGATCCGAGATTAATTCAGTATGACTGTGGCAAACTGCAATCGCTGGATCAATTACTTAGAAAACTCAAGTCTGACAGTCACCGAGTGTTGATCTTCACGCAAATGACACGAATGTTGGATGTACTAGAGGCGTTCCTTAATTTCCACGGTCACATATATTTGCGTTTGGATGGAACTACGAGAGTAGATCAACGACAGGTATTAATGGAGAGATTCAACGGCGATAAGAGAATATTCTGCTTCATTCTGTCAACGAGATCTGGAGGTGTTGGTGTCAATCTGACAGGAGCTGACACTGTCATTTTTTATGACAGTGATTGGAACCCGACGATGGACGCTCAAGCACAAGACAGATGTCATAGAATAGGTCAAACTCGTGATGTACATATATATAGGTAATGCTCAGAATGTACTTTAGAGTTGTTTCACTGTTCGAATGATCAATTGCAGCAATTACAAATATTTATTATTTATTCCGGTTTCAGGTTAGTGAGTGAGAAGACAGTAGAAGAGAATATATTGAAGAAGGCAAATCAAAAGAGGCTACTCGGAGATCTGGCAATAGAGGGTGGTAACTTTACGACAGCCTACTTTAAAAGTGTAAGCTTTCTGGATAGTGGACAAAAAGTTACAAAAATTTATAGAATTCACTTTTGTTAATATCAAAGAAATTTCATTACAGTCAACAATCCAAGATTTGTTTAACGTTGATCAGTCTGAAAACGATGCATCAACTCGAATGGCAGAAGTTCTCGAACAAAATAAGGATCGAGACAAATTCCTGCAGAAAGATTCTGTATCCTCCGCTGGATCAGGCACGGATGACAAGGTGGCAATGGGCGCTCTTGAGAGTGCTCTTGCTGCTGTAGAGGAGGATCTTGATGTTCAGGCTGCAAAGACAGCAAAGGCAGAGGCAGTAGCAGACTTGGCCGAATTCGATGAGAACATACCTCTAGAAGATGGTGACAAGGAAGATGCTCAAGTTAGCAAGGCTGAGCTAGAAGTGCAAAACTTAGTGTCGCAGGTAGAGTACTTAATTAATCTATTAATTAATCTATCCGATATTTAAACCCAATTGTATGCAAGAAGACGATTTTTCGATTAAGTCTTCATTAATATGAAATTCTTGGGTTTAGCTGACACCGATAGAGCGTTATGCAATGAAGTTCGTGGAGGAGTCCGAGGGAGCATTTTCGGCAGCGCAGCTTGCGGCAGCAGAGCGTGAGCTTGAACAGCAGAAGAAGGAGTGGGAATTGGATAGGTTGCGGGCGCTGCGCGAAGAGGAGGAAAGGCGAATGCGCTTGGCTGACGACGACGAGAAGCCTTTGACGTTTGGACGTGAGGACGCGCAAAATCAGGTTAATAGTGCTAGTAATTCTAAGAAATTAGTTAGTAAGAGGCTTCCGCCAAGTAGAAGAAGTACGCGTAAGCGTAATAGTAGAAGTGCTCATGCGTCATCTGCAAGTGAGACTGAGACTACCACGGACACGGACTCTGAGTCAGAGTCTCAGGAGGATGTGGTAGAGGATAGTCTCGATGAAGAGTCGAGTCACACAGAAAGTCAAAGCCAAGGCGATGAAGAGGAAGAGGAGGAGGAGGAAGAAGAGGGCACTAGTGATAAACATAACGACTCGGAAAGAGGGGGGTGCATGAAGCGTAAAAATCGTCCAAACAAATCATTCAGTCAAAATCACTTTGATTTAAATAGTCCGCGTACACGATCTCGGGGTAACGTTAAGATAAATCTTTGGACTTTGGATGTGAGTCCTATTCTGCCGGGAATGAGGCCTGGTAGAGGAAGGGGTCGCTATCGTCGTAAACGCGGTCAAGTCAAACCTGACGACAATTCAGCGTTGTCCTTACCACCCGTGACAAGTCTTCAGATTCAAGAAACAGCTAAAGAAACAGATAAATCTGATGATGAACAAAACTTGGAAGAACAAGACTCAGAACAAATGGAAAGTGCCAAAGAAAATGAAATTGCAACAAATAAAACATCGGCGAAAGTACCATCGCCGCAAAAGGCAAAGCCAAAGAGAAGTTCCGTGAATTTTCAGCTTGAAGAATCGACGTCTGAAATGATACGCTTGGATTCTTTAAATGCAGATACGTTGGACGAGTCGGAGATTTCCGAGTCAGAAAAACCTGCACATTTAAAACCAATCGCTTCTGATGTAAACAAAAGTCGAGAAACCGGCAATTCAAAGTCTGATAGTGATAATTTACTTGACAACCCCAGCGCTACATCCTCACCAATAGTTTACAAGACGCGATCAGTAAACAAACAACTTGTGCAAATGGACGAATGCCCTTTGGATTATGGGAATAAAAGTGATATTTGTGATCTCGATTTTCGAAATTTTGATACATTTAACAATCTATCGGAGTCAGAAGGATCTGCCGCAAGAAAATTGGAAAGTGTTGAAATGGACGTAGTGAACGAAAGTAAGATTTCGCGGCCTATGCCTGTTAAAAATGATGTTGATACAGGAGATAGACAGTCAAAAGAACCCAAGTATCCAACTGACGATATTACTACATCGGTCATTAAATCAACGTCTCATGAAGTGAGATCACAAATAAAAAGTCGGATTACGGAAGAAAGTATAACCCCTGCTGTGGGTGATCAGTCGACAGGTCTTAAAAGTGCGTGCCCCTTGGAAGAAATCCAGGAAGCAGGTGAGAACCGATCTGGATCACAGCCTACTGATTCAAGAAATAAAATCTGCAATGTTGAACTGAAAGAGGCAGAAGAGTCGGAAAGAAATGAAGTCTCGGAAGTTTCAACACGGTCAGAGGATCAGGTCGAGGAGAATACTAACTTTGCTACTGCTGTGATAGGATCACCTTCTAGTCAGGCCGGAAAAGCTAGAGATATTGAGCCAGAGGTTTTTAATACTTCAAAACCTGATGTTCCCACACCACCAAAATCAAAACTTCGTAAAATCGACCCGATTCCATTGGGAGTGACTACAAGAAGCGGTAAAATAATAGCAGTTGTCGTGGAACATACGACAGGAAGTAGTGATGGAAAGGTGGAAACACATCCACCTGCTATTAGTAATACAGCTAATAAGAAGGATACAAAAGAAAATGATGTCAGTAGCGAAAATTTATGTGCAATTTCAAAAAACTCTGGCAAAGGTAGCGTTATTTCTGGGGATACACAACATCCTGGCACTCCTCACGTGAATTTGGAAGTAAAAACAAAACGATCAAATACTGGCTCTTCCGCAATATCACTACCGCCGACACCACCATCACCACCACCACCGCCGCCGCCACCATCACAACTACCACCACCATCACAACAACAACAACAACAACAACAACAACAACAACAAACACCACCACCACCACCACCACCACCACCACCACTGCCACCGTCACCGTCACCACCACCGCCACCACCACCACCACTGCCTCCATGTTCGCCATCGCAACCATCGAGGGTCCCAGCCCCAACGAAACCGATACAACGTCGACGACCAGACACACCATTACCAGATTTTTCAAAACCTCCAAGACCTGTGACGAGATCGACCGCCAGTTTGCATTCACCCCCCTCTCGTATGGATGAGCATAGTATGACATTACACTATGAGAAACCTACAACTAGAAGCTCCAAGTTACTTGATAATGGGTTTTTGAACCCAGCAGTATTTCGAAGGAGTAGCTCCATACCTCCAATGAAGTCACTATCAGAACACAAGGACCATGGGAACTCTACTATTACTAGATCAAAGAAATCGTCTGATTCGATCACACCAACAGGAAATACTAGTACAAGTACACCAAAGCGGCGACCGGATACTCCTGTCCCGAGTGCTGAACAGTTGTCTAGAGTTACTAGGTCAGGATTAAGTTTTACATTGAATTCTAGTAGATCATCTTTAACGACTTGTACAGCATCATTACTCAGACATAGAAGTCTACGGAAATCCGATTCTCCTTCCGGTTCGAAGGCACAGGAAAGTCAAACCCCAGAAATGGGTGCAACTGCGGCGAAGACGGAAACTATTAGCACAGATACAAATGGAAATGCAGTCGCTTCGGAGTCTATACATAAACAAGAGGAACCGACATTACCGCCACTTATGGATGAGAAACCGCAACGCACAGCTAAAGTTGTCGCTATTCTCACGCTGGATACAAGGAGCAATTTACCTAGTAGATCGGCCCACAATAAAACTCCAAGTTGCAACTCGGATGCAAAGGCGAAGAAGAACGCAGATATTGAGGGAGTGTTAGAAACTAAAAATTGCATAGTTCGAACTTCCGAAGGATCCCAAAATTGTAAACCTGATGATTGGAGTAGTCCAAGCCTGGATGGTACGAGTACTTATGCCAATTCGCTGAAAGCGGGACGGAATTCGACAGGCGCCAAAAGTGTGATAACAGGTGTGAGCCCGAAATCTAAAAACGATAAAGCTCCTGTGCCGGTACAGTCGACAGTGATAGCATTGATGGATTTAGACAACGAGACAAAAAGAATAAAAAGAAAAATTAAGCGGACGCGACTGTCACAATTCGGGGGTAAGAATGGAGAAACACAGACAAGTTCGGCTGAGGATGACGAGGAGCAAATACCACCAATTAAAAAGTCTATTCGCTCGCAACTTCCTCCTTCTCCTTCGCAAACAGCACAGATGGAGAAAATTAGTAGTGGTTCAGTATCTTGAGTCCCGCTGAAACTTTACTGCTGTAACATTTAGCATCGCATTTGTATATCACGCGAGAACGCATAGATGGATGGATTACTTGGAAAGACGTGAGCATAATGCAAATTTTACTGTTCTTTTTATTTTGCGTAACTCTTGTACATATTCATGAAAGTAAGCATAAGCGAGAAGCTGGTTTCGTTGTACTGGGTACACGTGTAATATTTTTAGCGTTGTAAATTGTACTCTCGTGTAAAGGTTTAAATGTCCCTAAGTGACATTGTAATTTATACTTGGTGATAACTAAGACACCCGATTGTATTATATTAGGGTATAGACGAAAAGGATCCATTCTAACTTAACTTCTTAGTACCGTCACAATATTAGCCGCGTTATGTGGCAGCCGTGACTGTCGTTTCAAAGAAAAGATAATACTGTGAATGCGCCGTACTTTGCTCTCGTGTACTGCCTTGCAATAGGTATCTTGCAAGGTGACGACCTGATTATACGCTAGACATAAGAAATCTTCGTTTAATGGTATGCCCCACTGTAATATTTAAGTTGCGTGCCTGTATTTTGTATGACCGAGTGAGTCCGAGAAAGGAAATAAACAAAATATTCCTTGCTACGAAAAATGTGTTTTCTTATTTCTTGGTGCGTTTCCAAGTCTGTTCGACCAAAGGTTCAGTTCCGTTTTGGTGTCAAAATTGCTCAGTGTGCTTGGTTATATTTCGAGATTCAACGATTACTTTGTATTCTCACTATGTCAGTTTGGTGTGGCAAGGCTATCATGACCGCACATTCAAGGCAATCAAACTTATAACTGAAATCGAAGCATGCAATAGAAAGCTCCAATAATTCTAAAAATGGCACCAAAACACTGCCTTTGCCATTCCAAACTTGGAGTCAGCCAAGATATAAGCAGGCACATCAATGAGCGTCCTCAAAAGTTCGATTCTTATATCATGCTTGAGTCACTTCGTTTGCCTGTTATCGCTGAAGGAATGAGCCTTTGACCGAGCAAATTTTTAGCAGACCACCCCTCTCATTATTTCAGTTTCTTTTTCTTTAATTCTATTTACATTGGAATATATTGGAATCGAATTTTTATTCGTGATACTCATCCTGGGGACAGACAATTTATTGAAAGATAGCGAATCGAAGATCTCACTGGTGTACTTTGGTATCTTACAGATGTGGTTGTCGGATAGTACAATGGAAGAAATGCCGGTTAGTATTCATAGTTAGTTATTACTTACAATTCATGACTAATTTTTACAACTGAAAGAGTACATATAAGACATTTTCCCATTTTGCAGATCTGGTGTCCACCAACACCTCCTACAACGGATAACGATGTCTACATTGATTATTCATTGGGATTTCTTTATGAGAGTTCCCCTATGTCAGAAGCCCAGCTGCCTCCAATATATGTCAAGAAAGAACAAAAAAGGAGCAGAGTAGATTCGGGTACCAGCGATCGGGATGGTAAATGGATTTAGTTGGATAGTTCTCTTCTCTGATTTATATTGTATGACTAATTCATGATCTATTTATAATTTAGGTCGTCGGCCGGTTAAAATGCGACACAAGGAAGAATCCGTTTATGCTCCGCGATCCTTATTCGACAGACCTTCCCCTGCATTGATAAAAATACGTCGAGATATGAAGTTACACAAACATCGCAGCATAGTTCGACCACCAATTCCATTACCGGGCATAAAACCATCTCACACATCAAAGACTTCGGCAGAACAGGAGCAGATTTTGGAATGGATGATACACGAAGATTGGGCCTTACTTCAGGCAATCCAAATATACCAAGGCCTGCCGCTCAACTTGATGATTTTGTCCCCTGGTCAGACCCCTAATTGGGATTTAGTTGCTGACATAGTGAATAACACGTCTCGAATATATAGGTCCCCAAAGCAATGCAGAAGTAGATATGAATCAGTGATAGTACCAAGAGAAGAAGGGAAGCTCCTTTACGATACAACACCCAAGAAGCAAAAGAAACAGAAGGGCGTTTATAAAGTGCCACAAATGACAGAGGTGATTAGTCTTAGTTGTTTATTCATAATCGATTGGAAAGTTCACAATAATCATTAAACGCTTTCGTGAAGCAGCAGAATAAGACTAATAGACCGATGCGGACGTCGCAACTCTACAATCAGGACAAGAATCATACATTTACTGTGATGTGCTGTCAAAGATTTGACACTATCAAATCTGTTTCGAATAAGAGGACTCCTACTGTTAAACCATTACTGGTAAATCCATTAATGAAGAATCCAACAAATGCAGCAGTTTTAGTTGAGTGCGGAATTCAGTACGACAGCCCGTTGGCACCTATAGAAGTTGCAACACGTCGCGCTGATCGAATCGCAAAGGAAAAATTGAAACACGCTGTAAGTATTCTATTTTTGAACAGGACAAGATGTTTCACATTTGTGCTAACTTTCAACTACTATAGGTTCTCACCGCTGAACAGCAACAGGTAGCTGCACGAATGTTGCAACAGCAGCAACAGCAACAGCAGCAAGCACAGCAACAGCAGCAGGTGCAGCAGCAGCAAACACCGCAGCAACAGCAAGTGCAGCCGCAGCAGCAACAAATAAAGCTTCAACAGCAGCAGCAGCAGCAACAACAACAACAACAACAACAACAACAACAACAACAACAACAGACTCAACAGGCTATAGCTAATACGACGACATCGCAGACTCATCAGCTAACGCAAGTTGCGAGCACTGCACCGACTACACCGTTGACGCCTATAAAAGCTGTTACTACAATGAGTAATGTTACTACGTGTGGTACAACTGGCGCCACATCAGCAGTGAAGGCAAGACCGGGCGGTACCCCAGCCGCTATTCAAGAGACCCGAACAACACCAACCGTTGTGAGTGTGTCGAATCTGCAAGCAGCGCAAAGGATAGCTACTGCCAGTTTAGTCTCTGCTGCACAGAGTTCCTCTACCAATACGCAAAAGGGGATCGTTGGTGTGACTGTGGCAACTGCGTCTGGCACGAAAACCCTCACCGCAGCACAGTTTCAATATTACAGGTACCGTAGAGCAAAATATGTCGGTATTAATTTATATACTAAAAACTTCTGTAAATATAACATGAACCATTCATAATTTGATGATCGTTTTTGTTAATAGGCAACAGCAGGTGCTTTTGCGGCAACAACAATTGAAAGTGTTGCAAGCACAAGCTGCTGGCGGTCAGAAAGTCTCAGTCGCGGTGTCGACAGCAACAGCACAGCAAAGGGCTACTCTAATGAAACAGGGTATGGCTGCTGGTACTGTAGCACAAGCATCGGTAGGGAAGCAAACCGTTGCACGTACTGTATCCGAGAGCGAAATGGCAGCACTGTTGAAAAGACAAGCTTTGCAACAACAGGCAAAGGCTGCAGTTGCTCAAGTCCAAGTTCCTACTCAGGCTGGGCTTACACCTGCACAGATATTTGCCCAAGCTGGTTTGCAAGTTCAGCAGGCTAGTACTTCAGGCGCTGGCACCCCAGTTGCAACCCTTGTAAAGGCTGCAAACGTTACTGGAGTTCGCACCGCAACACCCCAACAAATACGTCAGCTTGCGCTTCACTCTCAGATAATCGCTCAGCGCAAGTTGCCTACACAGAAAGTTACTCAGTTGGCCCAAGTAGCTGGCAAAACTGGAGTCCAGGCACAATTGATTGTCCAACAGAAATCACTACCAGCTACTATGACCGTGCAACAAATTCAGCAAGTTATGAAACATGTTCAGCCATCAGCTATGCAACAGTTTACGCATGTGAGCACCCTTTCGGTCCAAATGTTTTTTTTAACAATGTGAAAACTTTATTTACTCCAAAATTAATTATATGCAGGTTTCAAGTGGTCAGGCTGTTTCACAACCGGGTCAAGTTGTGCTAGCAAAGTCGCCATTGCAAACGAGGGTAATTCCAGTTGCCTCTGGAGGACTAAAGCAAACCATTCAAGTTGTAACGGCGAGCAATGCCCAGTTGCGACAAGCAGCCCCAGCCCAAGGCAAGCCCATTGTCACTACAGCCAGGGCAAGTCCAGGTCCAAGCCAAGTGCGGTTGCAAACAATTTCACACTCTGTGCATTCACAACAAGTGCAACAGCAACAGCAACAGCAGCAGCAGCAGCAGCAGCAGCAACAACAACAACAACAACAACAGCAGCAGCCACAAGCACAGTCGCAACAACCGCAGCAACAGTCTCAGGCACAGCAGGACGCTTCGTCGAAATAAGTGTGTGTTACTTAAGCATCGCGGGTAGTTTCCTTATGACGAACGACAAATGTAAAGCCACGGAAATGAATGAAAAAACATTCCACAAAAAAAGATTCTCGAATAGGTTAATGGTGATTGTTTTTAGCATATTGAGTTACGTATACGCAGTACACACGAGAACGGCCTTGATTGTGTAAAGACTCGAGGTGTCTCTTGAGCGACGATTGGGGAGTTCCGTTTAAGTGCGTAGCAAGTTAAGTGGATGGGGAAGACTGTGCCGTAGTTTTATCAGTATTGACTTCACGTTTTTTTCAACAGATCCATTTGCAAAATTTGCTGGCCGAATTTATACGCGATCAATACTAGAGAGAACTCGGTCAAGAATCAATGACTTCGAAAAGCAGGGGTCAGTATTACGCTTGAACCTCAGAGTTCTCTAACACCCTCGCAATCATAAGTCAAAAACGCCCATGACATTTTTTATCGATTTACTCTCAGACAGGCCAAGAAACGTGATAATGGATTCGGGGGATTATACAAAACTACTAATGAAATCGCGCGAACGACTAGTAAGATGCGACTTAGCCTCAAGCAATACGCTTAATTTGTCTATATCCATAATCGGAAAAAATTTATGTACGATGCTACGATTGTATATGTATCTATAGTTATCTGTAGCGTTCGGGAATATCGCTCGGTCATGCGATGTTTATATATTAGTGGTCGAATAACGTAAAATTGTACTATTAATATTAATAATATATATATGTATGTATAATTCGTGTATCATAGTCGCTACAATAAATCTGGTAGATAAGTTCATAAATCCACTGAATGAGACAAGCAAATGATTCATTTACAAGTCGATCAGTACAAGATGCACTGCATTTCTCTTCCCTTTATACATACCCAATCGCTATTCATTCCAGAAGATCTACACTCTGGAAAGCTCGACAATGGTACACCTAGCGAGATTTGCAATGGAAGATCTTGTATGTACATACATTCAAAACAATAGCACTTAATAAAAGTGTCATAAATTTACAAAAATGTATTTTTTTAATCGGAATGAAACCCTCCCCGAGAAACATGTAGGATTATGAAATAAATTTGGGAAAAGCTAGATTTTGTCGTGATTTTCTAATTATCCTGAATCAGCTCAAAATCAAACTTTTGACTGGAGCCTTCTACAATTAGACCATTTTTTTACATTATTTCTGGTATAATTGCATTACTATCATTCGTTATCAGTTGATCACTCTGGCGCGTGTACATGACAAGTAGTTAGTAGTATGGATCACAAGACTTACTGACCTTTGATACATTCGGTTAATCGTACTAACCAACTGATATGGAATTCTAATTCTCCAATACTTGTGAATTCCTTTATCACTGCCAAGGGATCAACCTTCGTTTGGAGTCTTCTTAAGGGGCACGTGGCACTTTCATACCTTCACTCTTCCACTAATAGACTATCTAGTTGTGCACCAGAGTAGTTTTGCGCTCGATTAGATTTGTCTGCCGGCATCCTGCCTCCACTAATTATCGGCTAGAATTATCGGATAGAATCTGGTAGGTGTCCACTACTTCCGCCTGAGACCGAATCTGATCGGGAGCATTTGCCCCTCGACTATTTATGGAGTAATCTAATCGTGTAATTAATAGTAAGCCCCGATAGTGTTGCCTACTTAAGAGCGACAATGCCGAGCTTGACGGCTGACGGCAGTGCCGGGTTCCCCGATTTAATCTCGAAGATAGTTCTTCGCGCTTCAATCTGCGTGAATCGGGGATCCCCAAATAGGTATAACGTATATTAAATACTTTAACGTAAATGAAAAGTTCTCGGCTTGCGGTTGACTTTTGGATGGTACTGTACTGATACAACTACATTAAGTAAGGACTATCATAATGCATGATAATGAATCCCAAGGTGGACTTAATGAAACTAGCAGCCACAATTTCATCTATTTGGCTTCCTTCGGGAAATTGGTATTAACAGTAAATGACATAATCCACATCTTCAAAGTGCAAATCTTCAAAGTGATGCACCAGCTTTTCTTTTAATGTGCAGATAACGTGTCTTTCACCAGGGTGGCCACTGGGCTTAAAGATTGCTTGCCTAATGAGCATATCAGTTAACAAGGACAAGGAAAAAAGGCGACAGGAACTCGATGCCGGAACTCAAATCGCGTCAAAGATCTTCTAGGAAGAGTATGGTCATATAATCTTTCTGTATTTCCTTTCCTCAGTCTGGAAAATGCCGCAATTGCGATTCATGCGCCATCGTTTCAGGAATGTAAGCTCAGAGTTTTCCTGCTTATACAATCGGGATTAACCAGTACAGAAGGTAAAACTCCCAACGGCATAGTCGGGCCATTAACTATGACCTCATACTTTATCCCGTACTGTTATTTTATACATTGTGAGTTCACAAGCATAATTGCACATTTGCAATTTGCAATTATCAACGACTGGGGAATCTGATTATTCGAAAGAAGCTCAGATGGACGAGAATTATGGCTATCCAGCCTCTAGATTTATAGCCTTCCCATCTATCTGATTGCAAGAAGAGTGATCGGTTCAGCAGGCAGCCAGAGGTTCACAAATTGGCGCGAAGGCAGGGATGCGTTCTTTATCCGTTAATATTATTACATTCCATATTATTCGGACAATCGATTCACTTTCGAATCTGCCGCTACGATAAAAAAGAAATCACAAGATTATTGAAACTGATCGACTCTACCAACACTTCCTGTGCCACTTTGGTTCAAGTGATCAGACGATGCCACATAACGTGGAACCGCAGCTCTGCGCACTCTGCGCTTCACCACGCACTAATTTCCATTCCTTATTACTTTCGCGATGCCTTGCCTAATAATTGGCAAGTGTTTGGTCGGACTTTCCCTTTATTACTGTTAGAGGAAAGGAAAGATTCCAGGACAATTGTCCGAGAGTCGAATTAATCTAACGAATTCGGGATTAGTGCGAAGTTGTTTTCCGGAGTTTGTTGCTCTCTGGGAGGGCTCATAGCTTTGTGATAATGGCTCGATCTGGGCTATCATTGCTTACTGGCATACGGAAATCTGTTAGCTGGAGAGGATTTTCTTTCTGGCAATCACTGCAATCGAAGTATCGATGATTAAAGCGCAACTGTGCTCTCCCACTCCGATTCCTGCTAGCCACGGCGGTGGTGTCGATTCAATTATTCACTGACTAGATAAGCTCTGCTATGCTGTGTATCGTAGTTGAGGGTCGTGCGGTACCGGAAAATCGTACTGTATAAAAGGGCCTATCCGCGAATTGCGAGAGTCAGTCAACCGGCAACGATGGCTTACGTTGGAGCTGATAGTATACTCCTTACTCTCATCTTCGTTGCCACTGCGGTGGTACTCTTCTGGATCTATGCCAGGTGAGGAACTCTTCTCGTTTTCCATTCGAAAGATATCAGTTAAACTTCCAATAAGATAGCTGCTCATTGCAAATCAGAGAAACTTGAAGTTTCCAATCAAGTTTAGATTGCTAATGTGTGTCTATTCTTTTCAGATACAAGCTCAATTACTGGAAGAGAAAGGGTGTCGAGTCCCTCAAGGGAGATTTGATCTTCGGAAACTTCAAGGATGCCGTACTCTTCCGCTCTGCCCCTGGTTGGCATCTTGGCCAAATTTATAAGCAGTGCAGGCCGGACGCGCCATTCGTCGGCTTCTACATCTTCCACAAGCCATGCCTGCTCCTGCGAGATCCAGAGATCATCAAGCAATTTATGATCCGTGACTTCGACAACTTCTCCGACCGACATTTCGCTGGCTCCAACCAGAAGGACAGCATCGGCATGAAGAATCTCTTCGGCCTGAAGAACCCGGCCTGGAAGTATCTGCGATCGAAAATCACCCCGACCCTCACTCGTGGCAAGCTAAAGCAAATGTTCCCCCTGATGATGGACGTTGGAAAGCCCATGATGGAGTACATCGGCGAACAGAAATCTGACACGAAAAACACCAAGCTCATCGATGCCCAGGAACTCAGCTACACATATACCACCGATCTCATTGCTTCGGTCGCCCTCGGCACCAAACTCGACTCCTTCCACAATCCCAACGCCGAATTCTCAGCCGCAGGTATGCTATGCCTCAAGTCACTCCGAAAAGGGATCATCTAATCTCGAGAATTCGTACGGCTAACTTTAAAGCTGAGAATTGAAAGACATAATTACATGTTAGCGATACGCCTCCCCAGGAAGTACAAGGATCGGCGGTGGTGTTATCTCGCTGACTTAATGGTGCTTCAATTGTTACACGTGTGCCAATTCATTGCCAGATTTTCGAGGGGTGATCCCCATCTTATCTGGCCGTTATCGCATAGCTCGTCGGGTTTCGTAATCGAAACAATAATTATCTAAGAGATAAGGGATGCTGTCAGAGAATGTCAAAAACCTAATTATCTTTTTCGTCTGCATTCCAGTCCAGGAATTCTTCCATGGATTTAAGAGAATGGTTGCTCTGGTCACCGTTTTCTTCATGCCGGAATTAGTTGAATTGATCGGACAGAGGATGTTGTTCAACTCGAGCTTCGTTAGAAAGGTCTTCTGGG